>BSAI01000021.1:1776010-1792243 GCA_036245035.1 Adrianichthys oophorus
TTAACGTGTAATGGTTTACATGTAAAGGTTAACGTGTACAGGTTAACAGGTACAGGTTAACGTGTACAGGTTAACGTGTAAAGGTTAATGTGTACAGGTTACGTGTAATGGTTTACATGTAAAGGTTAATGTGTACAGGTTAATGTGTACAGGTTAACGTGTAAAGGTTAATGTGTACAGGTTAATGTGTAAAGGTTAACCTGGAATATTTCATAAACCCCGTAACCATAGAACACATTTTTGACATTTTATATGACAATGATGTCCCTATAGGTTCTTATGGGTTAAAATGGAAATGTGTAAAGTTTGCCACAAAGTTTGTTATTTCTACTGTGTGACTAAGTGGCGAAACCAACCCTTCCACACTAACCCCTCCCAATCCCAGCAAACCTCACCAGAAACAGGCTGACAAACACAAAGGGCATTGACGTTTGACCCACCCAGATCGTTGTTGTTCATCATGGCATTGGAGCCCCGCAGCCGTGGGCCCTGCTGCGTGAAATGGTACCCAAACTTTAACAGTGTGGTGTTCTTCTCCAACATGCTGGCTATCTCCATTTCCACCTTGTTTCCCAGAGGCTGGCTCTAGAGTTGAGCAAACAGTTCCGTGTTATGGAGATGGAGAACGAGGTTTGGTGAAACAGTTTAAGCAGAAAAGAGGAACAGAACTTTAAACAATTGTTTTCATCAATCATTGGAGCAACATGGCATCAAAAGTCCAAAAGCAGTACAAGATCCTACAGAAGCAGCTGTGTTCACTGATACCTGATTGTCGATTTTAAGCTCTTGCAGGGTGGTGTTCATCTGAAGTGAATCAATCAGAGAAAGAACTCCTGCTCCTGTGATGAAGTTGGATTCAATGTTCAGACTCTTCAGGGTAGTGTTCACCCTCAGCATCTCTGCCAGGGCCTAAAAAAGCACGCCACACATGGTTTTAAAGTCATCTGTCAGAGTGACGTTTAAGGGTAACAACTGGACGGTTGGAGGCTGACTCTACTCTCAGCCCAGATCTAAAAAATGGGGGAGGGACTAGAGCAGGCGGGATGAGCGGGGGAGGTGTGGTCTCCATCTATGATTGACAGTGACAGTGAGGTTAGCTTGAGGCAACCTTTAGTCACACTGCGTCGTCAATAATGAAGAGTGATACAGAGCAAAGTTATGCTTGTTTCACCACAGAACTTTTGTGGCGGTTGAGGATTTTTCTCCTCCTTCTCCCAAGGAAGGGGCTCATGGTCCAGAACCTTGTTGTTTCGAGCCGCTGGCTCAGACGCCGCCTCAGCAATGCCCGACGGCGGGGCAGCAATACGAGTGTCACAAAACAAATCAATGATGCCAGCGACAGGGGACACAAATCTTGACACAGCATCCAGCACAGCTGAGGGTTTGTGAGACCGAAGGGGACTGTGTCTGAGTGGTAAAATGGTGCTAGCTATATAGCTAATAAAGGCTAACATATTAAGCAAAGAATCCAAGTGAAATGTTCCTTGCCAATCCCATCACCAGGACGGAGTTAAACTGGATTCATTGTCAACTGCACAAAACCACCGTTTCCTAACTTCCAATTCCACTGGAATGTTGTACAAGCCAGTAGATTTATGACCACCGAATGAGCCATGCTAAAGCTAACATGATAACGACTGACTGTTACACATTCAAAGATGGGCGGGGCTTTTGTACTTGAGCTGCAGAGCATGATGACGTGAAACTTTTGAAAGGACATGGGACTTATACCAGTTGACCAATCACAAAATGCAACTGTACTATCTTGTTTTAACAACTAGGGGGCAGCACACAGACGGTTTTAGACTATCATTTCAAGAAATGAACAAGTCTATCTTGAATTGTCAAGTATGTAGCAAGGACCAACAGTCAGCACTTTTAAAGCCCCATTTATACAGGTAAACGGCCAAAAAAAGTGGATATTCTGTTTAGGTACCCTTTATAGATGGATTTAAAAAAATACTCACAAATGCTACTGGGTCGTTACTCCTGGTTCCTACAATGCTGAACCTCTCAACCACAGAGTTCTTCTTCAGAGCTTCAGCATAAGCCCTCAGAGTTGGAACAGGAATATTCTGAAGGGAAAATTCCAGAGTTAAAAAGATGAAAGTTTGAATTTCTGAAAAGGTTTCTAACTCCCTGCTTTTGCCCATGAGTAGCCGGGTTAGGATCCGGCAGCCCCGTGATTCCGAAAGAGACAAAACGGTATAGAAAATGAATGAAAGAATGTTTCTAGCTAAAAATGTTTCTGTTTGGCTTCAGGAGCTTCACACATACAGTAATTTGATTTTTACATACAATTTTTTGTTCTGTCTAAAAACGTTGATAAGCCAAATGAAATAAACAAACTACAATTCTAAAACGTGACTGTGGTGCAACAGTGGGGATCGAAAGTTTGGGCAACCCAGTTAAAATATTGTATTATTGTGCATAAAGAACCCAAAGGAAAGATCACAAATTTTCTAAAGTCATCAGTTTACAGATGAGACATCTATTACGGACTGGTCAGGGAGGACCCAGATGCAGGAAAGAGGCTCAGAGAGTAGTCAGAAGTCAAAAGATTTAATAAACAAAAACCTCACAAGAGGAAAAAGGCAAAAACAAGAGAGCAAGCTGTAGCGACAGAAACAGGGAGAGCATACAAAACTAACCAACACTAAATACCGAAAGATGTCAACTAAAATAAGAAGCAAGCTAAATAACTAAGTGCAGATAGCTGTGCATTCCTCCGCAGAGATCAAGTGAGAGTGTGGTTCAGCTGGGAGGATCCACAGTCAGCCTGCACAGAAAGTAAAGTTGAATTGCCAACAAAAACCATACAAACACATGCAGAACATAACAAGATCCTTTGAATATGTCAAAAATGAGGCTTTGTTTCCATCATTTACCCTTTCGAAATAACAGAGAACAAAATAATGGTGTGTGTGCAAATGTTTGGCCACCCTGCAGAGTTAGTACTTTGTACTGCGGATGTAAACTTTTGAATCCAAATGAATCAAGTGCAGCTGAGAACAGGTGTGTCTTTAAGCTGGATTTAAATACACAGTGTTTCAGCTGATCTGTTCCAGATCTTTGGAGCATAGAAGCTAAATGCGGATTCTCCATGTTTAGTTTTAACTCTAGGAACTGACAAAAGACTGGATCCAGATGAGCAGAGAGGTCTGGCTGGTACATACTGGGTCAGGAGGTTAGTCGTGTACTTTGGTGATAAACTATTCAAAGCTTTATAAACCAGTAGCATAACCTTAAAGTCTATTCTCTGGCTGACAGGCAGCCAGTGTAGGGACCTCAGAACTGGACTGATGTGGTCTACTTTTGTGGTTCCTGTGAGAACACGAGCAGCTGAGTTCTGAATAAGCTGTAGTTTCCTGAATAAGTTTTTGGTAGTCCTGTGAAACCACTGTTACAGTAGTCAAGTCGACTAAAGATGAAAGCATGAACATTTCTAGGTCCTGCTAAGAGATCAGGTCTTTAAACCATGAAATGTTTTTGAGATGATGATTAAATAGAAGTGGCCCCAGGATGGAGCCTTGGGGAACTCCAGATGTAATTTCTGTTGGCTTTGATGTGAAATTACCAATTGACACAATATATTTTCTGTTTTCCAAGAACATTTTGAACCAGTTTAGAACTGGCCCACTGAGACTCACCCAGTTTTCCAGTTGTTTGAGTAATATAGCATGGTCGACTGAATCAAATGCAGCACTGAGATCCAATAAAACTAGCACTGACATATTTCCACTGTCTGTATTCAAACGTATATCATTAGTCACTTTGGTCAGAGCCGTCTGAGTGCTGTGATGATGTCTGAAGCCTGACTGGAAGACATCATAGCAGTTGTTTCTTATTAAGAGTTCATTTAACTGATGAAAAATATGGGAGGTTCAGAAGAGACAATATTAAATAAAAATAAAATTTGCGTAAAAATATTTCCACAATGAAATAATTAAAGTGTCATTAATGATTTAAAATTGGCATTAAATAATTTAAAATGTCTTTAAATGTGTCAGTACTTCAATAAAATTCAGTTTTAAATTACTTAAGAAGCATGTATTTATTGCATGATTTCATGACACATTTCAATGATCTGGGTCACACCATTTTATTACGTTATCTGTCAAACTGTCCCATCAAACTCAATGGGCGTGGCTAACTCAGATCATTTGTGCTTCATTTCTCTGGTCTGGTCTAAACCTCATCATGGAGGCTTCAGTGACGGGAACTTTTGTGATCTTTCTTAGCAGCATAGAGAATGTGAAAGCAGGACTCCTCATGTCATAAAACCCAGGAATTTATTCAAGTTTTGAAGGTTTTGTCTGGCACCTCACACAGACCGCTGGACCATTGTAAGCGCATCGGAGTGGGCCGGTGAGCTGATCAACCATCTCCGCTCTGTGGGTACTCGTTTGCTGCGGAGAACCTCCGGTGGGTGACCAAACCAGAGCTGGGACATCCCCCCATAGGGAGGGTTACCTGTGTCCTAAGCACTGTTGGGGGAGGGGCTGCAGAGAGGAAACGTTCAGTTCTGGAAAATATTTTTATTTTTAAAGGACAAGTGTTTGTCATAGACAGCAGTTCACTGAACTCATGGTTAAAATCTGCACAGTATCTGGGGGCTGGTAGATATTTATAAATATGGTTTCGAATGAGGCCTTCGGCTGTAGGGCCACGTATTCAAAACATAGAAAGCTTCCAAAAAATAAGCTTCTTACACTGAAATAGTTTGAACAAAACTGCAACCCCCCCGCCTTATCTGCCTGTTCTTCTCTCACTGATAACACCATAGTTGGGAGGTGTTGACTCGATGAAAACAGCTGAACTGTTAATTTTTATCTAACTAAAAACATAAAATCAAGATTCAGTAATAAATATTAGTAATAATATAATATAATATTAGTAATATAGTAATAAATAAAAAACTTTATTTTTTTTACTAAATAAAAAAAATAAAGTAATAAAATAAAATAAATATAAATAAATAAACATTTAAAAAGTAATAAAATAAATTAAAAAACTCAGTAATAAAATCATTAATTTTAAAACATTTTCCCTGCTAATTACCTGGCATTTAAGAATGCTAACTTTAGAGGTCTAGGTCATGCAAAGGCTTTTTGTAGCAGCCAAGAGTCTTCATTCTTGTCTGAGGTTTCTTCAGCCATTCTTCTTTCCAAAAGTCTTCAACTTCTTTCAGATTTCTGGGATGTCTGTTCCACACTGCTCTTTTCACGTCTATCCATAGATTTTCAATGATGTTGAGGTCAGGTGATTGAAGGTCACTGAAAAACCTTTAGTCTCTGTCTCTTAATGTAAGACAGCATGGATTTGGAGGTGTGATTAGGATCATTATCCATTTGTAGAAGCCATCCTCTCTTCAACTTTTTCACAGATGGCATCAAGCTAGTGTCCAAAATTTGCTGAAATTTGGTGGATTCCATTCTTCTTCTACTGGTGAAATGTTTCCTGTGCCGCTGGCTGCAACACAAGCCCAAAGCATGATTGATCCACCCCCATGCTTAACAGTTGGACAGAGGTTCTTTTCATGAACCTCTGGACCCTTTCTTCTCCAAATGTACCTTTGCTCATTGCAGCCAAAAAGTTCCATCTGAACCGGGTCGGTCCACAGAACTTGTTTCCAAAAAGCATCAGGCTTGTTTCTATGTTCATTTGTGAACTTCAAAGGTTGAATTTTGTGGTGAGGACGTAGAAGAGGTTTTCTTCTATGACTCTTCCATGAACCATATTTGTTCAAGTATCTCTTGACAAGCCAGTGAACCGGGAAGCCGGTGATAAGGTGGCACCTGAGTGTCAACGTGTCCGCGGTCCAAACCGACATCTGCAATTACCTTCTCCAACTCTACGCTCAAGACATTTTTGATTAAGCAATCCAAAAGATGATTTAATTGTAGTGAGTGTATGGTAGATTTTAGGTAAAAAAAACACGTTTTCAAAATGACAGCTTTTCTGTTTGTTTTATCTCCATAGCAACCTCGAGAATGTGGCAGGGATATAAATCTGATGTCAACTTGGACAGTGTAGGATAACGCCAGAATCTGAAGGTCTTTCTGGAGGGATGCTGCAGTCAAACGGGGTTTGATTTGCTTTCCTCACAATCCTGCGAGCTGCTCTGTCTGAGATTTTTCTTGCTCTTCCAGATATTGCTTTAACTTCCACTGTTCCTGTTGACTGTCATTTCTTAATGACATTCTGAACAGAGGATATCAGCATCTGAAAAGGCTTTGCTTTCTTCTTATAGCTTCTCCTGCTTTGTGAGCATCAACTATTTTTAGTTTCATTGTTCTGAACAACTGCTTGGAAGAACCCATGATGCTGATTGTTGGGGCGAGGTCAGATGACTGAGATTATTCAGACTTTCAGACTGAAATCACCTGGTCTTTGTAAACCATGATTGTGAACAAGCCATGACACTGTCAGGTCTCAGCTTTTTCAAAGGAGGTGGTGCATATTATCAATTCTGAAGGGTGCACAGACTTTTGCATACGCCATTATTTCGTTTTATGTTATTTTGAAAAATTAACAATGGAAATGAAGCCCATTATTTTGGACATATGAAAAGAATGTCTCATTTGTACCTTTTCATGAACCACCACCTCAACCTGGTTTTCGCTTTGAGAGTAATCTCAGGATCTATGCCGTCTGGGACTTCAACCCCTGGTAGGGTCTTCCCATGGCAGACTGGTCTGGCTTGAGGGACTCCAGAGGCAGCTGACAGGTATCGACAGTCTATGCGAGCTGCACCCTGGGCTGTTGTGGAGGCAAAAACTTGGTCCTGGGAGGAGTTTGTGAGGCCATGGGGAAGGACTATCTGTTGGCCTCAAAGAGGTTCTGGCAAACCCTATGGCGCCTCAGGAGAGGAAATCCGCTTTCTACAGGTACCGTTTTCAGTGCAGGTGGGGAGCTGCTGACTTCGACTGGGGATATTGTCGAATGGTGAAACGAATACGTTGAGGATCTCCTCAATTCTGCTGACACGCTTTCTTTTGAGATTATTTAGTTTTATCATATTTTGAAAGGTTAACAATGGAAAGCCCATTTTTTTGGACATATTAAAATAATGTCTCATCTGTAAACTGATGACCTTAGGAGATTCTTCAGTCTTTCCTTGGGTTCTTGATGCACAAAATCTAACATTTTTCCTGGGGTGCCCAAACTTTTGATCCCCACTGTGAATAAGACTTTTTTCATGACTTTGTCAACAATAACAATAGAAAATTCACCAATCACTGGTCAAGCTCTGACCTCCATACATGCATGAAGGTTTTCACAGAACTTCACATAATTCTATGTAGTCTGTAGAGATGAGCTCCTGTAGGCACTAATGTTCTGAGATCCAGCTGTTTCTAGAATGCTGCTAAGCATCCCAGAAGCAGCCATCATCTGAGGGTCTCTCGATGGAACCTGGAGTTCAGCAAAAGATCAAGCTAATTAATGGCAAATGAGCTCTGCTGAGGAGATGAAAAAAACTTAGTTCCAGTCTTTTCTTTTCTTCATTAAAACTAAACCATTCTCTGACCTTAATGTTGTTGAGGTTGACCTCCACCAGGTCAGGATCGTTCCTCTTGATTTTCAGTAGGGTTTCCTCCACATTAGTGGAGTTTGGTTCCTCATCAGGGACCAGCTTATACTGTGTACACTGGATCACACCTGGAGAGCAAAACACCATCACAAAGAAGACTGTAGTCTTCAGCAGGAACCTGCACTGCTCCAACATCCAGCACTGCAGTCATTTTCATTTACACTCCTCCCAATAAATTAGAGATACAGCACAAAATTTAGTGGATGTTATATCCACAGTGTGTGTTTCACTTTTCCGGATAGGGAGGTAATTGTATTGTATTGTGGTGACAGACACACCTCATTTTATGTTTTCCACACAATGGTCTTATTATGCACACAGTGTCTTACTTACTGGGTCCAAAAACAAACAATTCTACAAGAAAAACCTTTTCAATGTGGTATCATTGTCAACCTTCTGTGTGTTTATGAAGCTGATTTTACCAGTAAGTCCTTCCAAGCTCATCATTCAAACAGCCTTGAACACAGCGTTGCATAACGGATGAGCAGCGCCACCTGGCCATAACATGCTTTCGGGTTTGTAGGCGTCTCCAGCCCTGTTCCTCGTGAGCTCCTGCTCTGCTTGTTTTGCAGCTAACCCCACTTCATTAGCTGCTCATTAGCTAGACTGAGTGGCTATGTCCGAATACATACCCTAACCCCTAACTACTACAAACCTATATAGTGTTTCACTATATAGTGGCCTGGATTTTAAAAGCAATTCGGACACCATGCTCACTACTTTTTGGTCACCGTTCTTCTTCGGCTGTTGTTTATATGAGGGTTGACAAACAACAGAATGGTTGCATTACCGCCACCACCTGGTCTGGAGGCGAACTACTTTCATACGCCAATTATCATGTCGCCGGTTTGCTGAAGTAAAAACCTAATAAATGTGAACATATTACGAAGACAATTTATGAATGTACTGTGTTCTCATTCATTCAGTTTTTAGAATTAATGAATGTACTGTGTTCTGATGATAAAAACAACCTGGCTAATTTATAAAAAATAAACTTGCATACATTTTTGTGAAGAAACTGTTTTTGCTCAGAAATTAACTGATAAATAACTAGTCTATTGCAATGTTTATTTTTTATTTTTGCACAGCTGAGCCATTTACAGGCTTACAACACAATCTTTCCATGTTCCTGTTGGCAATAATTTAACTGTTTTTAGTTCAAACTGAAAACGATCTGAAATGAAGCAGAGGCAAGTTGTAGCAGACATCTCAGTTTACTCAGGGTTACACCATCTGCTGGGCAAGAGTTTAACCATTTTTTTCCAAACATTAAGATTTGATTCTGGTTATTATATTTTATAATTACCTGTAACACTAGTGAGTTCAGAGAAAGTATAGGTTTTTTTTCTTTATAGTCAAACCATTTCAGCCTTCAACACAAAGTGTTTAAATCATTTTATTTACAAAAAGATTTACAGCACACTTGTTTTAAACAAAAATACTTACTTTCATATTTAAAAATTGACATGAAAATCCAAAAATCCAAACAAATAAATAGCATGAGATTTTCCAGCATTCATAAATACTTTCTAAAATAAATGTAAGCCATCATAATAAACAGAAACATTCAAAAAATAAAACCTAATTTAACAAATACAATGATTTTTACATTTTACAAGCTCTTTCATGTCTCTGCTGCTTTGCCAATATAAAGGCTCCTGTTCTGGCCCTCTATGCTTATGGTCAGTCTGACACCAGACCGGATTTTGGGTTGACCCACTGAACCATAGGACATCTAGTGGAGCAGCTTCGGTTTCCTCACGCTCTGGGGTGGGCACAGGAGACTGAGGTCCTGGTGTTCCTTTCCTGGCTGGCGTCTGGCACATCTTACCGTGTGTTAGCCAGGGCCTTTGACATGCCACGCTCCACTGTGAGTGACATTGTCTACAGAACAGCAGACCACATCCTCCAGCTGATGCGCAGCGTCATGCTGGCTCCCACTGTGGATGAACTGCCATTAGTCGCTGCTGGTTTTGAGCAGGTCAATGGGTCTGCTGACTTCCAAAAGGTCGTGGGGAACACCGACGTCTGCCACATAAGAATAAAGGCCCCAAAAGAAAATGCAGCTTGTTATTTTAACAGGAAGCTTTTTTATTCAATCCAAATGCAGGCTGTATGTGACTCTAATGCCACATTTTTACATATTTTTGGTGGGTGTCCAAATTCAGTCCATGATTCATGGGTTCTCCGTAACAGCCCAATTTTGATCAAACACCCACCTGAAGTATTCATCATTTTGGGTGACAGTGAGTATCCCTGCATTGAGCATCCCATCACGCTGCTGACACCCTTCAGGGAACCCGTGAGGAATGCGTTTGAGCCCCGTTACAGCAGACACCACGCCAGGGAACGCTCTGCGAGGACAAATCTCTGGTTTCCTGTCAGCTCCAACTGTCAGATGATCGGCTCTTTTATGCTAAAATGCATAACAACTAAATGTTAAACATAAAATGAAATAGTACATTTTTACCATTGATGTTTATATGAAAATATTCTTGAGATTGTTAAAAATTGCTCATTTTAAAAAAAAAACACATGCAAATAATTATTTTTGCAAATTGATTATTTAAAACAAATCAAATTACATGTTTTGTAAGAAAGTTAAGAGCCTCTCCTCTTGCTCTTCCTCCATTCTTGCCCTTTCCTCCTCTCTGCCTCAGACTCAATAGGCCGCCACACCAAGGCCTCTTGGCTGAAGAAGCCTCTTCTGTCTCCTCTTCCTCTTCCCTGTCTGCCCCTGTTCTTGTGGCACTGAGGCAGGGGATGGTGCAGAAGATGTGGAAGGGCTCTCCTCCCAGGATGAGGCCTCACTGATGCCCTGCTGCCAATCGCCTCATTCACTGAGGAGAACCACTTCCACAAAGCTGCTGATGGTTCCCCTGCTTCAGTGCCACTGCCGGTTGGAAGCCTTATACGTTCCTTCAAATAACAAAACAGACACTTGTGAACAAAGAAATCATTAAAACTACAAGGAACTGTCTAAACCTTCATTTCACAAACCTATGTTTTCTTTAAATTCTCCCGCTTAGTTCTTGGCTGCTCTGGCTGGACTAATGAGGTGGGTCACCTGTATCACAGCTCTAAATAGAAAGTAAAAACAAAAACCTTTACCCCAGTGACAATGATTAACAGTTTCATGAGGAATTAATAAATATCTCAGCTGTGAACGTACTCCCACCCGGCGGCTGAGGTGCAGCGTTTGTTTCGCCATCTGCTGGCAGATCAAATTCTGTACGTCAGACGCCCTCGTCTGTCTCTACATGTGTAAACACATTTTAAAAATGCTTTATCAACTCATGACTACAGGTAGAAATCACTCATTTCATTATCTACAATGAATATTTCCGCCTTCAACGCAAAACAATAGCGTTAGCATTAGCAGAACGATAGCGTTAGCAAAACTTGTGAGCTCCAGAAGAATATACATCGTCGGTAAAATAATGATCTAATCTGACATATATCATATTACATTTGTAGCAATGTTATATTCTACTACAAATACTTAAATACTTACATTTATGTCTTCCTTGAGCGACTTGCTTCTGCCATCAAAGGCATTCAAACGCAATGCATTGTGGTCTATCTTTTCCAATGTAGTGTCCCTCGATGCACACTTGTTTTTCGCAGAGGATTCTGGACTAGGATTCTAGTGCACTCGATTGTGTAATTCTGGATTCGGACACCACTACAAAATGGCGACCGCACTATATAGTGCACTATATAGTGCGTAGTGAATGAATTCGGACGTAGCCAGTGATCCCAGTTTCTGATTGACTGAACACACCTGATCCAGGTGAGCAGTAATTACTGAAGCAAAACAAGCACAGCAATGGCTCACGAGGAAGTTGGAGAGCACCTACACAGTAAGGTGCTGCAGGTGACCTTGGTGAGTCTTAAAGTGTCATCAGCATACTTGCATCAAGACACAGAACTACTGTCAGAGTTTGTGACAGAACCAGGAGTGGAGCCCCACCAGTGACATACCACAACCAGGACCAGAACCGAAGGACCTCTGCATTTAGACATGTGTGATGGAAATCCTACATTTTGGCCTTCTACTTGAATGAATGTCTTGTTCATGCTAGATATGAATCCATATGTCCCTATTTTAAGTTTCTGATTAGTTTGTTTGTGTCACCGTATAAAGAGCCACTTCATCCCTTCAGAGCTCTGCAGACCTCTCCATGCTTTTCTCAGCATGCTTCATTCAGCCTGTATCTCTTTTTTTTGTTGAATAAATAATCGTGAAACAACTTGACGAACATCTCTTTATTCCATGGGATCTACAATTTTCCACCACAATTCTGGCATCCCGAACATGATTTCGAACGTATCAGTTGAGACGTAGGACCAGAGGGACTGATCATTCTAAATCGAGTGATGGGGACTGTTGTCCGGCGTCTCGATCGACCACAATGGAATCGACGGACTCAAATCTATGGAATCTGTTACGCTATTCGAACAAGAACAGGCATTAAGGGACCAGTGACGACTGGAAGACTCAACTAAGAAGAACTGAGTAAGACCTGTGAGTTTGATTAGGGAAGAACAGAATTAAAATGGATAATGCAAATGTGAAACAAAGTCCGAGGCCGGACTCAAGTCTGATAATGTTTATAAAAGAGAAATATGGTCCTGAATGTTGTGATTTTATGATTTATTGTGTGTGAGACACATGGGTTCTCTGAGCTGTTTGTGAAAAGTTTGGACCAACGGGGCAGGCGCTGCCTGAATCTTAGTGATTCATCCTAAACTTCACATAGGCTTACAAAGGAAGGGGTTCATGGTGCGTTGCTCTGATTGAAAGCATTTTGGGTAAACAGTGAAGTCTGTATAACCAGAGCAGATTGAATTTACCAGCAACATCAGATTAGATCGAATATTTTGCATCCGACCAAATGAAGCAAGATTGTGAGCTGTTGCAAAAAAAAAAGAAGAAACACCCCTGAGAAGCAACAGACAGCCAGTCAGGGTGGGTAACAACAGAGGAACACGAGACAAGCCAGAAGGAGAGGATTCTCCTGTCATGAAGATTATGAAACTCTAGTGCATATAGAAGAACAAAAGAAAGATAAACATGGTTCTGATGTATATGAGTTTGTGTCATATTGGTGTAACAATTTTGGCTTCCATGTGCAAAAACCGTTAGAAAAAACTGAGGAAAACCTTAATAGGGAAAAGAGATAAAATGTTTGAAAAGAAAAAAGGGAAGACAGCACATTCAGATAGTGATGACGGCTTTGAAAGTCGAGCCAGAAAAAATAAAAAAGGTTGTGTTGAAAATGGAAACTACTTTTTCTTTCTATCCTCCTCTGCAGGCTTCATGGGGAACCAGGTTCGATCTGTTAGTGGAATTTTACAAAAAATAAATAAAGAAGCTCCATGTAAAAGGGCAAATCTAGTGTAAAGCTGTCATGTCAAATCTTCTTAAAGTTATTTCATTGTAAGGTGATGCATAACCTCCACTGAATTATTGTTGCCAGTGATGTTTATGATCACAACACAAGTCTGAGGAAAAACGACAGCAGAAAAATTGTAAAAAAAAAAAACTTAATCATAACCAAATTGAGGCTCTTGCCCCTATGGTCAGAATACAACAGATGGAACATAGAAAACAGTTTTTTGAAAGCTGATGCAAAACTTCCACTAGAATATTGTTGTTAGTGATGTTACATAACATCACAACAAGTTGGAAGAAAAATGGAAAAACATGATTGTTTGAAAAACATGCAGTGAGAAACGTACTTTCTGAGTCTAAGGTTTTTTTTTTTTAAAACTTCTTACCAGAAAGGTAATTTAAATCATCGACTTTTGTCTCTGATTATGGGACTTTTGATATGCTATTCGTGTACTAATGTAGTATTCCATCAGATTTTTAACATAATATAAATGCGCATGCAAAATGTTAGTAACAACTAGCACTTCCACAAATGATGGCTCACTTGACCGTCAGAAATGCATATGCTTACAGTTCAATTGATCTAAACATTATTGTTTTTCATGACTTTTGTTCTATTGCCATAATAGTTTTTATTCTGTAACGTTGTGTATGTAGGAGGCATTTCACAATGGCAATAATATCAATTTTTACCATTTGAAAAGGGGATTTACTGTACAATCAATAACAAAAATTTGAGTGTGACTTTGTGGGAGACTTAAAAACATTTTAAATTACAATACTTAACTACTAATACCGCATTACTTTTGTCATATTGTTCTTAAAAGTAACATTAAATTAGTAGTAATAACATTATAGTAGTAGAAGTACAATTATAAAATACCAAATGTGATCTGATATTGCTGTTTTCATTTTGTTTCAGAGCTCAGTCACAGCAGTTTAACCATTTTAACAAAGATGTGATACTCCTTCCAAATCCATCTTGGGATGTAGTTTGCAAGCAAGGTCCAACATTGAGATTGTCTAAGCATGGACATATCCTCAGTGCCTTTGAATTTCAGAAAGCTTGGGACTACGAAACAGTTGTAGAATGCATCAGGGAGGGCTTTGGCGACCACATTCCAGGGGATGTCAGGTAAAAGCAAATTTTTAAAAATATCTGTACAATCCCTTTCTACTGATAGTGACACAACAGTGATTTATGATGTGAATGCAGAATTTTTACAAATGCTGTTACTTTTTCGCTATTTCTTCTACGACCACTTTTGGTATGTAAGACAGTTCTGCGCATGTCACAATGATTTATTCTGATCGAAAGTGTGGTGCATGTAAATGTTTGTTATAATCAGTTAATCAGTTTTTTTTCAGGGCCCAATAGGTCAATAGCAAGAAACAAAACTGAACGCTTGTTATCCGTTTACTCCATTTTTGTTTTAATACGCAAATCGGAAAACAAAAAAATGATTCGTTTTTCGTTTTCTTTGCTTTTTACTTTTAAGATGAAAAACAGAAAACCGATTTGTTTCTCAATTTTTCATGTTCAATTTTAAATTAAAAAACGCATGAACAAAAGATACACAGATTAGATAGATACCTAATTTTTATAATAATGAATAATGACCTCAAGTAAACATCTGTTCTAACTCAAAATCTACATCATGTACTCCACCCTTTCAGAGCTCAAAACCTACACTGACTAATCAGCTGGGCGCAGGGGCGCCACCCACCCAACAGAACATTGGTAAACAATAACGTTGTTGCATTTGTTCCAAGTTCAGGAAAAGCTTCCTGCACGCTTTGCAACTGTAGTTGCAATTAGAGGCGTATTGTTAATACCAAAGCCTTTTGGTATGAATGTTCATTGTAAATGTGGTCAGTACATTAATCTCAGAACATGGATTGTGTTGGTGGAACGGTTAGCTCCGCCTGCTCATGACACGCAGTGGGCTCTGAAACTCAAAATGTATAAAACAAAAAAAAAAAAATGTCACGCAGACCATATTTTCCTCAGGTGCAAACAGTCTCTAATGCAGCCAGTACATTTTTGCTTAAGGTTGTTACTTTGGTCAGAAATGTTTTTGGCTGTCAACATGACATCACAATAGTAACACATTTGATTGCCATCACATCTCACGATAATCGACCACCTTCCACTTCCACTGAAATGCCTTCCGTTTCTAAAGAAAATTACAGTAGTGTGCGTGAGAGGATTTTCAGTAATGTGTGTGTGAGCACATTCCACTTGTGTACGTGATTGAACACATTTTCACTTGTAAATATACAGGCATTTCACATGTGTTTATGAATGCTAATTCTGAATAATGTCCCCAACGGCACCTCATATGTAGTTGTGCATATATGAGTATTTGTATCTAAGTGTGTTGTGTGTGTAGAGGGGTGTGCATGTGTGTGTTGTACGTACTGTTGAGTCCCTGCTTGTTGGCGATGGTGCTGCTTGCCAGAGCTTCGTAGTACTGCTGGTTGCTCATCAGAGTGTGCATGCCCAAAATGGCTGTAAAACAACAAAATACAAGCATTTTGTTGCTTAAAAATGAATGCAAAAAGACAAATGTGATTTTACTGCGTTGGTCATGCTTACTGACACAACAAAGAAGCAGGTGCAACATCTCCAGCAGACAGACCATGACATCCAGTTCTAAACATGAACTCTGGCCTGGTCTCGTCTAGACAGCTACCTCACCTGCATTTACACCAAAACCGGTGCTTTGAATATGAAGCTTTGTGAAAAACACACTGAGGTGCAACAACAGCAGCGACAGGTTTCCTGCTGAGGAGGATAAACAGTGCAAAAAGACCAAACTAATCTTCATATTAAACATGTTTTCACTGATGATGTTTGTTCGGTTAGTCTTTTCTGATCAGACACAAAAAAGCTTCTAATATTTTACTGTTTAATTACATCTGAACCATGCCAGTGGGAGGTGGGGGGCATGGCAACCATTAAAGGCGGCAAAACATTTTCCCCATCAGGACAGGTGGAGAAGGCCAAGCGCCGTTAAAGTGCTCCACACCAACACAAATCAGAAACATTGACTTAAGGGCAGGTTCTGTCATGGCAGCAGCAACCCTGCTGTGATCCTGCTTCAGTTTATTTCTTTATAGTGTGAATGCTTTATTGCATTCACACTATAATGTGAATGCTTTATTGCATTCACACTATAATGTGAATGCTTTATTGCATTCACACTATAATGTGAATGCTTTATTGCATTCACACTAT
>BSAI01000021.1:1793614-1812626 GCA_036245035.1 Adrianichthys oophorus
ATTTTTCCAATTATTTCAGCCAATTTGGAGTTTAGCTAACATTTTAGTGATATGCTAAATGTTTTAGCATAATTTGAAATTTTTTCAGTTTTTTAGGCTAATTTAGTTTGGCATTTAGCAAAAATTTTAGCAAGCTTTCAGCTTCAGAGTTTTCAGCTATCAGCTTCAGCATTTTTAGCTATTAGCTTCAGCGTTTTCAGCTATCAGTTTCAGCGTTTTTTTTAGCTATCAGCACTAGTATCTTCAGCAGCCACATTCAGCTTACAGCATTCACACTTGCATTATCGTAGGTAATGCTATATATCTTGTCATCTCTTATTTTCTCCACCTGTGCCTATTCCTATAAATCTCTGCAGGGCTGTAGCCCTGTAGAGGACTTCACTCTACCCCGCTCCTCTTTCTGCAGATTGTAGTCCTTATTTCAGTAAGTCTTCTTCTGTTTAATGCTCCCGCTGCTTTGTCCTTTCCCCGTTATTAACCTTCTCCTGTCTCCATAGCACTCGTGCATTGACTGTGTCTCCGGAGCCTGGGGTTTCTCAAACTTAAAGAATGAAAAAATCTGGTTTCTCGCACTCCTGAGCTGTCCTATTTTGGATCCCTGAAACAAAACGTGGACATGGTTCACTCTAACACTGCTTTCAGAAAAACTTCTGCGTGTGGGGTTGGGACACATCAAATATGTTTGAAATGTGACGTAAAATGAACAAATGGTTAAAAAAAGGAAAAATGTTTTCACTTTTTCAAATGAAAAATACTCAAATGTTGAGAAACTTCAAGCTAATCATATTAGGTAATTATTTATGGGATAAAAAAAATTGATATTATGTTATGTTCTAAAAGTTTTACTGCAAATCAAGTTCCTAAAAGTAGGGGTCTGTGTTTCTGTTCTGTGGTTTAAAAATCTAACGTAGGGGTTTCAGAATCCAGGCCTTGAGGGCCTGTGTCCAACAGCTTTTCCTTTCAACCGGCCATTGAAGCTCCTTATTTGCTAAACACACCTGATCCAGGTAATCAACAGCAGATAAGGCAGGATTTCTGGAAAACCAGGAGGAGGCCAGCCATCGGGGCCTAGATTTGGACACCCCTGCTCTTAAGGGTTTTTATGAGGCTGAATTCTTATAATTACAGGTTCATCCCAAGCAAGAGGTTAGACAGAAGCAGCTTTTATGAAGAATCATCTTTAGCTTTCATCTCGTTGAAATATTTTGAGTGATACAGTGGAACAAGATGTTGATTGTGGTCATTTTATAAAAGTATAAATTTCCCACCACAGTGGAAGTGTCCTTGGATCAATACGCTTTTTTTTAGGAACACTTAAGTTCTCAATCAGAAGTAGGATGTCAGACGAGCACATTTCAACCCAAAAGTCTGAAGGTCATTAGGAATGTGGAAACATTGATTAGAATCAAGTTTTAACTGTTTGAGAAGCTCCACTAAATGAGAACTCGATCATGTGAGTGAAAATGTGCCTCTTTCTCAAACACGTCCAGACATTCACGTCACAAAGTCTGCTTCACACTAGAACAGGACCATAGAAGAGCTATGCATGCTTCCACACATGCGGGTTGAGGGGTCACCAGATACCCAGATGGTGCTCATGTGAACAAGCAGAAGTCCAGCAGCGAAGGGAAAGAAGGAAAACGTGGAGAAACTGATGGAGAAATAAAGAATTAAGAGAACATAAAATAAGACAGAAGAGTTAGAATGAAGGGAATCAAATCAGTGTGATGATGATGGTTTCCCACAAATGACATCAGATGGAAAATGGAGAAGACAACCAGAATTTAGCACAAATTAATGTCACAGAAACATCTGAATGCATAAAGTTAGAGCAGGTTTAGTGTTTTTCAACTCAGAGATTTCTTATTTGGCTAAGATGGTTTCAGTTTTGACCTCAAGGTACCTGCAATATCACAGAGCTCTGCATCTGTGGCGCTGGACAGAGCTTCCTCTAGCTCCGGCTCCAGGGTAACGTTCTCCATGATGGCGTCTACTCTCTTCTTAGGCACCCAGGCCTTCCCTGCAGCATCAAGACATCAGAACAGAGCACATAATCACCAACAACACAAGTTTTGTTGTCCTGGAACATGCATGATATTCCTTTGTAGTCCTCTGAAGGCTTTTCATGCAAACAGGTTGCCTTTTAGGGAGCATGTGGAGAAATACAAGTCTAAAGATTGAGTGGATACAAGTGGCAACAATTAGGATTCGATTACTATCAAAGTAATAATATAAAAAAAAAGAAAAGTAAATGTTAGGAGACATTCAAACTGCATACACTTCTAAATGAATGTGTGATTTCTTACATTAGTTTCTCATTCATTCATTTTCCAATCCGTTTTATCCCTTTCGGGGTCACGGGGTTGCCGGAGCCTAACCCGGCTACTCATGGGCGAAGGCAGGGTACACCTCTGGACTGGTCGCCAGTCTGTCGCAGGGACTACAATCACACACCCATACACACTCACATCCACACCTAGGGACAATTTAGAGTAACCAATTAACCTATGAAGCATGTTTTTGGACGGTGGGAGGAAGCCGGAGTACCCGGAGAAAACCCACACATGCACGGGGAGAACATGCACACTCCACACAGAAAGGTCCCCCAGCCAGGACTTGAACCGGGAACCTTCTTGCTGTGAGGCAGGAGCGCTAACCACTGCGCCACCGTGCAGCCCACATTAGTTTCTCCTGACCTACAATACACCACATGTAAGTAAAAAAAGTCAGGTCAGAACCTTCTACAAACCAGTAGAACAGAATACATTTTCCTTCAAATCATGTCATGGAGCATGGAGACCATGAGATGGAGCAGTGAGTCACATCATGGAAAGAACATGAGCATAAATAAAAACTTGATAACAAAGATTTTATATCCATCTAAAGTGACCTGAACTTATTTTTAATATATATGCATATCATTTGATCAAAAACGCAAAACATTAATGAACCAAATTGGGTTTTTGACATGTTCTTGTGGCCTTTTCCTTATGACTTCTGACAATTAGGATTAAGATTGCATTTGAGTTTTTCTTTATTTAAAATGTTGTGAATCAGGAGCAAACAAATTTTGAATGACTATGTCAGAAACTGGTGGAGTAGGACCCAAAATGCAGGAGACCAGGAATACCAGGATATTTAATAAACAAACTTCAACTGGGGATGTCAAATTACAGCATTAATCGTAATTAACTAGGCTGAAAATGCTTCTCACAAATTCAGTCAATGGTTGTACATCGCTCCTTCTCTCTGTACGCTTCACGCGCTAGGCACTGCTGGGACCTCATCAATGTGCAACTTTGTAGTTATTAAAAAAATGTACCCAAAAAAATCCTGTACACAAATATCTATTATGTAGGAGAAAAAGCCCATCATACCCCGAGGCAAGGCAAGTTTCTGTTTCGCACATTTCATCTACAAAGACAATTCAAAGTGCTTTACATAAAACATGAAAGAGAGAAAACAATCAAAATAAATATCAAAGGTGTGATCATTACAATAACATTTAAATTAAGTTAAAAAGAAGTTAATTTAAAAAATGCATAGATAAAAACAGCAGATGTAAAATTTTAAAAACAAATGAATCAAATCTTTAACCTGGATTTAAATACACAGTGTTTCGACTGATCTAAGGCTTTCTGTTCCAGATCTGTGGAGCATAGAAGCTGAATGCAGATTCTCCATGTTTAGTTTTAACTCTAGGAACTGACAAAAGACTGGATCCAGATGAGCAGAGAGGTCTGGCTGGTACATACTGGGTCAGGAGGTCAGTCATGTACTTTGATAATAAACTATTCAAAGCTTTATAAACCAGTAGCATCACCTTAAAGTCTATTCTCTGGCTGACAGGCAGCCAGTGTAAAGACCTCAGAACTGGACTGATGTGGTCTACTTTTGTGGTTCCTGTGAGAACACAAACAGCTGAGTTCTGAATAAGCTGTAGTTTCCTGATTGATTTTTTTGGTCGTCCTGTGAAAACACTGTTACAGTAGTCAAGTCGACTAAAGATGAAAGCATGAACTAGTTTTTCCAGTTCTGATGAAGTTCTGCCAACTCACTCGTAATGTCTGACTGTACTGGGGCCAGGATCAGTGAGGAGAAACCAATGGATTCTGGAGCGGCAGATTGTTCAGCTGAATTTTCATAGAGGTAGGAAAGCACTTATTCTCAGAGGATTGTCCTCGCAGAGTGCTAACCACACACACAGGGGCATATGGAGAGAATATAGTAATACCCCAATTTCTGTGTACGTAATTCTTCATTTGTGCGTGCGTAGTTCTTGATTTGTAATTCATACAATACATTTTGTGCATAAGTACAAACATCACAAAATTTAAAAAATACAATGTACACGTGCACAACTTAAAATTAAAACAGCTTGAAATTAACTACAATCTTTAAAAAATACGCACACATCGCTTGTTACGCACACACAAAACCACATTTACACACAAATCTCACGTGAGACTCTTTTCACGTCTCCCAGTAAGAAAAGGTTTGTGTGGAAGTGATGCATTAAAATGCTACTAGAATGCTGGGTCATCAGAGTTTTCTTATCAGCCGCTTTGAACTTAGATTGTATATAATATCTGGTGAAACACTGGTGAGTGTTGAGAATGCGTATGGCCCAGGGGAAGAAGCTGTGCTGTGATTTGTGCGTATTTTTGAAAGATTTGTGCATTTAGTTAGTTTCAAACTGTTGCAATTTTAAGTTGTGTATTTGTAAAATGTATTTTGAATTTTGAAACGTTTGTACTTATGCACAAAATGTTTTGTATGAGTTATCAATCAAGAATTATGCACGCACAAATCTGGCTGATACTATTTTCTCTCCATAGTGGCGCGCTAGCCACACACACGGAGCAAGTTCCAAAGAACGCTAGCCGCCCTCACCGAACGCTTGCTGCCAACACCTGAAATAAATCAACAGAGAGACACACAAAGATCCACAAAAATACAGAGGTCCCACTCTGACAGAAATAAAACACAGATTCAACGAAAAACGAAACTAAATACATCCACAGCTGTCACATGCACATCGTAATTTCTCTCCTCGTTGTTCAGCTTCCTGGAGAAGTATGCGTATGGGAACGCCTTGGCTGGCTGACCATAGTGTTGTGAGAGCACAGCTCCGACCCCTGAGTTTGATGCATCCACCTCCTCAATGAATTGCGCAGACGAGTCAGGGTGGTGGAGAAGAGGTTCATGGGTAAAGGGCTGCTTCAGCCTCCAAAATGCTTCAGTGGCTGACAAAGGCCATAGGCTGTGCTTGGGAGCTTCTTTCAGGAGGGAGATGAGAGGGGCCTTCACAGTATTGAAGCCCTGGATGAAGCGCCAGTAGAACTTGACAAAGTCAAGAATTTGCTGCAGCTCCTTCACTGTTGTCGGCTGGGGCCATTGCAGCATCACCTCCACCTTGCCCTGGTCCATAGTCACACCGTCAGTGCTGGTCTTATACCCCAAGAATGCGATGGAGGTCATATGGAACTCACATTTCTCTCACTTGGCAAACAGTCTGTGGGTGATTGGCCGATTCAACACCTGCCGGACATGAAAGGCGTGCTCCTCAAAGGAGTCTGCGTACATCAGGATGTCATCGATGTATACAATATCAAAACGTTGCAGCATGTCCGGGAAGACATCATTCACGAGAGCCTGGAACACTGAGGGGGCATTGCAGAGACCAAAGGGCATGAACAGATACTTATAGTGTCTGGAGGTGGTCGAGAAGGCAGTTTTCCACTCATCCCCTGCTCAAATGCAGATGAGGTTGTACGCACTTCTGAAGTCCAGCTTTGTGAAGAAGCGGGCTGTGTGCAGCTGCTCCTGGAATGCAGGAACCAGAGGCAGGGGGTAGCAGTACTTCATGGCTGCAGTAATTCATACCCGGTCTCAGACCAACATCCTATTTCTTCTCCCAAAGCTGGAGACGTTGATGGTCGGAAAAAGCCCTTGGCCAACTCCTCCCGGATGTAAGCCTGCATTGCGTGCAACTCAGGCTGGGACAGCAGAACACCCGTCCTCTGGCAGGCAAAGCTCCAAAGAGGATGTCAATGGCACATAATATCGGTGCATATGGAGCTGTGTGGCACGCTGTTTATTGAAAGCCTCCCACAGATCCTTATTCTGCGCCGGTAACCCCTCCTCCTCTGCTCCGCTGATCTCTGGTAGGGTGGTGGATGTGATTGGCCATGATGGTAAGAGCCGAACAGTCTCTAAGCCTTCTCTTTGTCCAAAGCAGGCCCAGCCCTGAGCTTCATGGCAAAAAAGAAAAAAGATCTTAGCACCCACCTCACCACCCTCCAAAAAAACGCTACCACCCCACCAGCACCATCTGACACAGAAACCAACGTAAACAATGACCATTTATGATTAGTCTTTAAAATAAGGGCAACTTTCATAGTGTTTCCATTTCTTTCTGTGATCCCATATTCTTTGTATGCTCAGGACTGTTCTGATGCGTATATGTAGGTCAGTGTAGTTTTTTGAGTCACTCTCTGATTCTTAACTTTGATTCTAGGGAGAGGGGCTTGGAGCAGAAGCAGTAGGCTACAAACTTTTTCGATGAATACATTTGCCATGTTCTTTAAATAATCCCCCCAGCGTGAACACTACCGGATAATCCTGGAGGAAAGCCACTTTTTCTCTGCAGATCAGCTGAGTCACGTTGACCACGTCAGGAGGTACAGTGGGTACGGAAAGTATTCAGAACCCCATACATTTTTCACTCTTTGTTATATTGCAGCCATTTGCAAAAACACAGAATTTTTGACATTTTTGCAGATTTATTGAACAAGAAAAACTGAAATCACAAAAGTATCCCCGGGATACCACTGAATGGTTGAACACCTTGCGCAGCATTTGCGTAAACTCTGCATAAGACTAGAAGGACAGTGCTCCTCAAGCTCACCAAAGTCACTTTAGCTTCTTCTGTCAGGAAGAGGTTTGGTTGCTGACACAGGAACATTGCATGAAAAAACATATGCATTGTTCAGGATAACCATTAAACTTATGCCCTAGGGCAAGAATCAACCTGGACACTTGTGCAACTGGCTTGTCATTGGTTTCAAAGGTGGTTTTCTTCCGGTTCATTGAGTTTCCTATGAAGGCTCTTAGAGTCCTGTTGATGGTGTACAGCTTCAAGCATTCTGTGATCCAGATGTGTGGCATGGAGTCATAGGCTTTCTTGTAATCAGTCCAGACTGTGCACATGGTTGGTGTGTTGTGACCTGCAGTCTTGAGCGACTGTTCTGTCAACCAGGAGTTGGTGTTTGGCTCCTCTGGAATCTCTACCAATACCCGTCTGTGCATTTGATCATGAATTGATCCATGTGGCGATGTATTTTGGTTGCAAGGATGCCTGACATGAGCTTCCATGTTGTGGAGAGACAGGTTATTGGGCGGTAGTTGGATGGAACTGCACCCTTTGAGGGATCCTTCTGGATCAGGATGGTTCGCCCTTTTGTGAACCATTCCCATCTCCTAGCAGCTGGTTCATTTGTGCTGCCAGGCGCTCGTGGAGTGCAGTGAGATTCTTAAGCCAGTAGGCATGTATCACGTCAGGGCCCGGTGCTGTCCATTTCTTCATATCCGAGGCTCTTTTTTAGATGTCTGCCACTGTGATGGTCACTGGATTCTGTTCAGGAGGGCTGCTGTGAGAGACCAGCCATTGAGCATTGTTGTTATGTGATGTCTGTTTCTCCAGTCTTCAAGTGTGAAAAATGACACAAAAATAAGTTGCAACGTATGTGGTCTACGCTACTGCTCAAAGTCAGATGTGGAAAAAACTGCTTTGTCTATATTCATCTCTATCAAATCTGAAAATAAGCCAGTTTTTTTAAAACACAAAGAACTATTAAATGTCTCCATGTTCATTTTGGCCAACTTTATGTTTTCCATTTCAATGAGTTGCACCCAATACATCAGTCTCTCTCTCACTCTTCTCGCTCTACATCTGTCTTTTGTGCACAGTTCTGCACAGCTGCGAGTCTACCAAACTCTGCACCCAGCTTTGTGGAGCGCATTGAGCGCAAACTCATATTGATCAGTAGCGTGCAGCGTAGAGAGATAATAAAGAGAGAAAGGGTGAATTAATATAGGAAAAATTGGCTCAGAGTCCCAGGAAGGAGCGTACTTTTGTCTTTCACACCAAAGAGCTAGTTTGGAAAGCACCTTGACTGCAACATTGAGGGCATGTTTGTACTTTAAACACCCAACTCTGCGCGCACATGCGTGCACTTCTACACCAATTACGCCGTTTTGTCTTAAATTCATCTGCGTTTTCCTTTCATTTAATCGAGAGAAAATGTGGGAGCCTACAAAAACTAAGTAACAAAGTAATTAGGGTTTCTATAATCCAGCAACTGTAATTTATTACAGAAATTTAAACTGTAATTTGTTACGTTATGCCCGAAGCTGTTTCCAGATAAAAAGAAAAGTGAGGAACTCATTAATGTAGTTTGGGGAGGGGGGGGTGTCAGGTTTGTGCCCTAAATGTTTCCCTGCTTCAAGCCTGTCCAATACCACGCCCCAAACAGCCATGTACCCCACCGTGAATGGTCGGTTCATCAGCACCTCAGTAACACTGTAAAAGGCCATGCATGCAAAACTGGCGGGCCACACTAACATTAAACTTTCATATTAAGGCGCGGGCGGCAAAATATCATCTTAGGGGCCGTAATTTGCATACGGGCCACCAGTCTGAGACCCCTGCTTTAGTGAAAGCAACATTTGAAAGAAAAATATAAATTATTATATTATATTATTTTTAATCTTTTCAATGTCTATATTTTTAGACTTATCGTACAATTCATTGGTTAAATAAAAGTGAAACTTTTCATGGAAAACTGTTGTCTGGGTGACCACAAACTTTTGAACAGTAGTGTATATATAATAATAGTCATTTTTATCAGAAGCTTTTGTCCGAGACAACAACAAAACGAAGCACATAATAAACAAAAACTGATTCAGTCAAAAGAACAGCACTAAGACCAATCACAAAACCCTTCAGGTCAAAAAAACACCAGAATTTTAACACAGAATTTAAGGGCGATTGCTGGTTCCTACCTCTCTTCTCACCAGTAAAGGGAACTAGGTCTTCTCTGTCTGGATGTTCTTTGGCCTGTTTCTCCAGATGAGCCAGGAGGTTGTCTCTCTGAAACGTTCCTGTTGGTGCTTTCTTGGTCTGGTCCTTCTGCCGTAGTCCAGCAGGTAGCAGGGCATTCTGAAAAAAAAAAAAAGATGGAAATTCACTAAATGTTTTCTGTAACTAGACTGTAACTTTATGGGGAAAATCTGGTGTTTGAAGTTTACTGCATCTGATAGAAAATCCTTGCAGTGAGTATTATTCATTCCACCCTAAAAAGTGACTTTCCGGAGAGAAAAAACCTGTTGGTTATAAGTTTATGTTGCGTGTATGCTTTACACAGCTAAAAATTTGACTCTTAGTTAGGAAAAAATCTTGATAGTTTATATAGAATTTTAATGTAAATTACTTTTTAAAAAGTAGATGATTTTATGGATACTAGTGCTGTCAGTCAATTAAAAATTATTCAGATAAATAAGACAATTTCGAAAAAAAAAAAGCCAGAGAGAAAATGTTTTTCTTCATTTTTTTTATCTGAAATGTTTACATTTATAAAGTGTTAACTCAGAAGTTTAATTTCTGCCCACAAAACACATCAACAGTAAGAGAAGCAGAACTGTAAAGACTTCTGTAAAGATGCTGAAATACAGCCATAAGAAACAAACATTGTGTTTCTGCACTTTAAAAGGTCCAGATGAATACTGTATTCTGATTGGCTGATTGGGTGTTCAGGAAGAAGTGACCAGAAGAAGTTCCGCGCAGGCTTCTTTAAAACAAACTTTTTTCTCTTCATCTTCTGGTCAAAAACAAGCGGTAAGATGTGAATTTTCTCTCTGAACTGATGTTTCATTGACCCTATTGTGGGAATCAGCATATCTATCACTTTCATTTGCTGCTGCAGTTAAGGTCAGCCAGTTCCGCTATGCATCCACGAGGCGACCGTGGTGCAACGGCTGGGTGGTCGACCTCTGATTAGAAGACTGCAGGTTTCCCTTTCCCTCCCATGAGCTGAAGTGTCCTTGGGCAAGACACTGAACCCCAAATTGCCTCTGGTGGGAGGTTGGGTTCTGCAGCAGAGCCACCATCAGTGTGTGGACGTGTGTGAATGGGACTTCTGGGGCCTGCTCAACAAGTTTTTCATTGCATACATAGAGGGCATCCTGGTCTATTCTGACACTTTGAAGGAGCACGTGTCCCACGGTGCCCCTATACCCCCTCATCACCCACCGGTGGAACACTAAACGAGAGAAATGTGGATTCCACCGGACGTCCAACTCGTTCTTGGGCTACGTCATCAGTGATCAGGTGGTGGCTATGGATCAAGGGAAGCTAAAGGCCTTGCTCCGGTGGCCACAGCCTGAGTCTGTGCAGGAGCTCCAGAGGTTCCTGGATTTTGTCAACTTCTACCAGCGGGTCATCAGAGGCTTCAGCACGGTCGCTTCTGCACTCACCTTGCTGCTCAAGGGTGATCCACGTCAGCTACACTGGACGCCCGCAGCCACCCAGGCCTTCAAAAGCCTCAAGTCCCGCTTCTCCCAGGCTCCCATACCCCACCATCTGGATCCCACATCCAAGTTCATTGCAGAGGTAGACGCCTCTTGTACAGGCATTGGAGCAGTCCTAATGCCACGGACAGCCGGCCAAGACATTGCCCTATGCCTACTTCTCTAGGAAGCTCACTGATGCCGAACGCAACTATGATGTGGGTGATCAGGAGCTATTGGCCATGAAGGCAGCATTTGATGAGTGGAGGCATTGGTTGGAAGGGTTTGTTCCTTGTTCTGACCGACCACCGCAACCTGGAGTACATCCGTACTCGCCAGACATGCTGAAAAATGAATGGGCCAAAATGCCTTTATGGAGCTGAAAAGAATATTTAAAAATACACAAATAAATATCATGGAGAACTTTTGATATTATTATGGGATGGCCATATGACCCACAGCGTGGCGGCCATTCTGAAGCAAAGTGTGAGATTTGGTGATTTTCACGCTTTTCCACAATATGGGAAAACAACACTTTGGTTCTTCAGATTTTCACGAAACTTCACAAACTTGCCACCAGCCGGAGTCTACAATCACCACAGAAGTTTCATTGACCTTTGACATTAGGAAGAGGCCGCCATCTTGAATTTGAAAAAAAAGCCCCTTTAGTACAAGCTACAAATGAAAACTCGGCCTAGAGATTTTCATTGATTGTCTTGTAGCTGCTCGAGCATCATTGGCAAAGCACCGTGGAAAAAATCTTGGAATTAGAAGTTGTAGAATATAAATGGAGTGTGAGCGGCAGGCTTGCAACTGCTATAGTCTCAGCTAGCAACTGTTTTGATAGAATGTCGTAAAAAGGGAATCCACACATTCGGTAGCTCAAGCTGAACGTGACAATAAAACATTTGATATAACGATGTTAAAATTGTGGCCAAGGTAAACAGAAAACAAAAAAATCCTGCTGACTCAGCACAGAAAAAAAAACCAAATGAAACCCTGATACATTTGTCGAGGATATCCAAACAAAGTTTTAAAATGATTATGAGATTAATTTATCTGTGGTTCTGTACACCTGTCCAGGCTCTCTGGCAACAGGCATGTGCTTATGATTAGTATCTATAATCTTCATAACTCTATATAGCAAAAACCAATTTTATTAAACTGGAAAAACAAGAAAAATATTAGTGTAAGTCATTACAGGAATCTGCTTTTAGATCATATCAGCTTGGAAAAAATTTCAACTAAGAGTTCAAATAACTTGGAAGGAATTCGGGCTCTCTGGTCTCCCATAGCTAATGCCATCCCATGCCGTGAGTGAGACATGTCATATGTGATAGAATCATTGCACGCATAAACATTGTAGCAGCTTGCAGTGACATATTTTCCCTAATAAATCTAAAACTGGACAAGTTAAACTTAACACGGCTGCATACTTTTTGGATTTGGGATTTACCAATTAAGATGCCAAGATATTCAAATTTTTTAACAACTTCTATTTTCTTTCCAGCCACAAAAACATCAGCCAGCATATTTTTACGGTTTGTTTTAGAAAAGAACATTGCAACCGTTTTGTTTACATTGAGACTTACACTTGACTGTTCCAACCACTCTGCAACATGCCTCATGAGATTCTCTGCCACCTCAGACGTGTTATTGCCACGTGCCTAAATGACAGTGTCATCAGCATACATTTGAATGAAGATGTTGGAACAAACAGAAGGGAAGTAATTCATGTAGAGAGAGAAAAGTAAAAGTCCTAAAATGGAACCTTGCAGAACACCTGGAGACGGGGACAGGAGTGGAATGTTAATTTATCCTAACTGACTGAGATCTGTTTGATAAATATGATGCTATCCATTTTATAGTTTTGGAGGGAGGATTGAATTTGGTTATTTTGGTCAGTAGGTTTTTATGATTTACAGTGTCAAAAGCTTTTTTCAGGTCAAGAAATACAGCCCCAACTAGACTACCCTGATCTAATAGTGCTTTATGTTTTCTATGAAAAAGCAGCTAGCCATCTCTGTTGAGTTCTAAAACCAAACTGCATTGGATGAAGAGAAAAAGATGAACTGTTGAGGTGTGAGATAATTTGATGGGCGACAAGTTTTTCTGTGGCCTTGGACACTGCGGTAATGATACTGATGGGCTTGTAATTTGAAAGCAACACGGCGTCTGTTTTTGTGGATTGGAATCACAGCTGATGACTTCCATGAGCTTGGAAATATTGATTCAGAGACGGATTAATTGAGAATCATGGTTAAGGGCAAAAATAAGGTTGAGCTGAGTTCCTTGAGCACTAAAGTATCCATACCAAATATGCCTTTAGTTCTGCTTGACTTGAGTGACCTTATTGTTTGTAAGACTTCCGTTTCAGTGACCCTTTCCATGCTAAATATGGGTTCTGTCGTATTTATAGCACAAACATACAAATCATTAGCTTTGAAACAACTGGCAGTTAAGGAAACCATTTCAATGAAATATCGATTGAAGGCATCTGCAACTGTTTCTGGATCATTAGTAAATTGTCCATTTACCTTTATTTCTAAACTTTTTCTATGTTTTGTCTCCTTTTTTAAGGAGACTATTTTTTAATAAGAGGGAGATTGTTAACTTCCCGTTGTTGCTTCCGTTCAGACTTTGTTCTATTGTAAGCTCTCGGTGTGTGTTGCTTTGGGCGGGTACTTCCATGCAGCAATGTTAACATATGGAAGCGAAAAATAAAGAGCGACAGAATTAAATGTCATGTTTGATGAACTTTTCAAGGAGGACCAAAACATGTAGAAATACTCATTTTCCTGGCTACAAACAAGAGCCTTGTGCAGTTTGGAAATTTAGAGTCAGAGTGAAATTAGGCTGAATGGTGTTGTGAACACTCAGCAGAAACTACACTTGTTATTTTTGAGTTAATGAGAATAAAATTGGTCTTTTTTGAAAAATAGTTCTTTTTTTCCCCAGATGCCTAGCTCATTTGATTTTTTATGTTTTAATGCCAGAAACAAATGAAGGAAAGAAGCTGACTCCATCTATTAATCAAGGTTTAATAAACTGTCTTAATTGTTTTTATTTTTAGTTAGCAAGTAGTTTAAACACTTAAAGTTTAAAGCTAATGTTGATTATGTTTATTCAAGAGCAGCTACATTCTGGTGAGATAAGACGTGTGTTTTATATCCAGTTTATGTGCAATTCAATTAGTTGAAAAATAGAAAAAATAATCGGCGATTAGTCGACGATTAAAATTATCATTTGTGGCGGCCCTACCCCTCGTAGCAGTAAAATCTGTCCAACACAAAAGACCTTCAGCTCTGACCTGTTTGTTCAGCTGCTGGATTTTTTTAAGAAATATCACAGTTGCTGTTTAGCCTCCTGACCAAAGCTAAATCACTGATGTTTCTGACAGTCCAAACCTGAAAAAATCAGGAACATCAACTCCAGGTTATCACAGTCAGTGCTGATGCATTTCAATTCATTTCTGTTGAATACCATTAAAAAGGTGTGTTAGAAATACAGTTATTAATATTGTATCCTCCATGTCTCCGCATCTGTAGCATTTTCCTAAATTCTAAACGTTTTAGATTTGAGAAGCTGTATCAAACTCATATCTCACATGAACAAATTCCTTTAACACAGAACTGCAATTAAAAAAAATGTTTTATTTCATATTGCTAGGAGGTCACAAAAGTGAATTTTTGCTATTTTTACCATATTTTCCACACCTAAAAATTCACCTAAAAAGCTGAATCGACCGTGCTCCTAATAATCCAGTGCGCCTTTTGTGTGTACCAAGTTCTAAATTCTGTAAAAATGTTCTAGAGCAACTTTGGGAAACGCTACGCTCGATTGACTGCAGGAACATTTCTCCGACACAGCAGTGGTGATCGCAGAAATGAGTCCATGGTGCGCATTTCGAGGAACACAGGTGGGTCACAGACAGTGAAAGGAAACGATGTTGATGGCAATAAAGCTATACCACAACCCAAGATACTACAGAAACCCACCTTAGTGCAACCGAAACATAAAGATTGGCACATTTCAGAGCGCACACTTTACCTGGCCAGCGCAAAACAGGCAGATGATTTGTCTGACAGCGTTCCTCTGTCTGTCCCTTCAGAAGATAATCATGTTACTACATCATGTGCTGAAATTGACAGTTTTTCCCCCGTGCAGGTGATAACAACAATGGAGCATATGTCTGATATTCAGCGCTCCTGGAAGTCTGTGCTCCTTACAAGCACGGCTGTGGCTGTGCAGATACAGCCAAACTTTTCACACACGTTTTTTCAGTATGTTTGCACGTGCACATACTTTACCAAAACTAAGAGGCAGCGCCCCGGCAGGTTACGCCTTCATGAATGAATGGATTGTGGACGCCCGGGCTAAGGTTTCTACTTGAACCGTTGTCAGAGCTTTCACTGAAGCCGGCATCATTTCTGAACCACCGCCTGGCAATGAGACTCTGACAACGATGAGAGGGAAGCTGGCGTGTTTGATTACGCAGCTGTTTCATTCAAACACCGAAGATGTTTTGCAGGAGAAGATTGGTTAAAAAAGAACGTGAGTGGATTGTTAAATAGTTGAATAAAGTTAATCTAAACTCACTGTTTTGCTTCCAATATCTTTTGCAACTTATAATACAGTGCACCTTGTGTATTGGTTAAGTATAGAAATAGACTCCCTAATTAAGACAGCGCCTTAAAATACGGCGTGCTTTATGGGGCATAAAATACGGTACTTTAACGTTTTTAAAAAGATAGAATTTTTTCCTTAAATTATTTTTAATTTTTTTTCCTACCAAAATGTACCACTGGTGTTTTCACCAAATGAAACAGAAAACCCACCAATAGCATTCAGGCAGAAGTCTGCAGTATTTTATGGTAAGGCTGAACCGTCTTGCCGCTCTTCACAGAAACAGACAGAAACGTAGACATCAATCCTTTTAACTCACATCAGGATCCAGCTCCTGGAGTTCATCCTCCAACCGTAGCAGCTCGTCCTCCGACAGCTTCTTCAGCAGCTCGTCTTCATCCACATCTCTGTATTTCTCCATCTCTTTCCTTAACAGTGACATTATGGACCGCACACCTGGAAAAGACACAGGATGCAAGAAAAATGGCTTCACTGCGATATAAGGGGGGTTAGGTTAGTTCAGTTACAAAGGCGACTTACCAACGGGAAACCTCCAAAAATGAAAAAGATGGGGAGAAGAAGACTGGAAATTCTTGAATAAAAGGAAAAGAATAGATATGTGGAGTGTATTTAATATTTAATTTTATATAATTCTTTGTTAATATGATGAATAATGCCCTTTGACAAGTCCATTATCAGAAAATGAAAGAGGGACATGGAGGCATGAATCAACCACCTAGAAGCAGAGGACAGCTGCTTCCATGAATTCCATTCATTTCTGATAATGGACACTTTGAAAGACATTATTCTGCATTTACTATGGTTACTGACAAGAAAATATTATTGCTTTAAGTTTGTTATTTTTAACATTTAATTGTTTTTCAAAAGAAAGACCCATGACTCATCATTATAATAGCTACTGAGCCTACACTAACCTTACTCTGCTGCAGAACTAACCTAAAACATATACCAGCCAACATCTTTGTTATATGGTTTTCATTGTCAGGGGAGGCAACCAAAACTTTGTCAAAATGAAAGTTTGAATCTGGATTCTTGTTGGAGTGACTTTATTCAGTTGATCTACTTTATTCTTGATCTGGTTCTGGTTTGGTTTTAAGCCGCAATATAACATGCAAATCACATCTGCCTTTTTGGCCACAAATCAATTTCCAACTTTTGTCCTTCACGGAAAAAATCTCCTGTATGTTTAAATTACCTTCTGGATTAGCTGGATTATTATCAGCGTCCCAAAACCATTCTTCAGCTTTCTCTTCTGCACTTTCTTGTCACTCTCATAACTTCTTCAGCCACAATCTCTAAAAAGCGACCTCATTCTCTTCCTCTTGTTTTTGGATGGTGGGGGGAAGCCAGAGAAAACCCTCGCATGCACGGGGAGAACATACAAACTCCACATAGAAAGGTCCCCCGTTGGTGACACTGGTTCAAGTCCCCCAGCTGGGACTTTAACCGGGGGTCTTCTTGCTGTGACACAACGGCGCTAACCACTGCACCACCGTGCAGCCCTTTATTTATTCATCTTTTTATCTTATTTCTCACATCCGAACAGAGTACATTTTCATCAAGATCATTAATTTACTTGTTGGCTAACCTTTTTTCCTAAGCTCCTCATCCTTCTGTTCAACCGCTTTTATCTGCAAATATAACTATATAACTGTACGCAGCTTACTCTCATGTTTTCAACAGTTCTCCTCTTGTAGACAGACTCACTGTCCGTGCGCTATCAGTCTGCTCGAGCACGAGCCTCGATCTCTGCTTCTTCTCATGCAGCTTTTTTTTTATATCTCTGTGCTCCATTCTCCTTCCTTCTGTGCTGCTCTAAACTGTTTGATCAGTTCCATTTAAAAACAAAGCATTATTTCTACATATAAATTCTAATGTGTTCAAGTTTTCCATAACAAACATCAAACTGACAAACATTTTCGCCAACATCCTGTGAATAATCTAGGAACTAAAAGCAAATTCTCTGAATTTCTCCTGGGAGTTCAGACTGTTGCTGCTGTGAAGGTCTGAACTTTGTTGTTTTTTCTGGAGAATCACGGTTTATTTCAGTCTGAGATTGAGCATGCTTGATGTCACTGCTTCAGGTGATAAAAAGGCTGATGGTATTTCCAATTTTAGAAGGAACATGCTTTCTGCACAATTTGCAGTGCACGTTACTCTGTTTTTTGTTGGATTTTAAATAACTAAAATACCTCCACACAGGGGCCGAAATTAAAACTTTGAAACACTGGCTAGGTTGGCCGGAGAAAGAAACAGACATCATGTTTCTGCACTTTAAATGGTCCGGCTGAATACTTAAATCTGATTGGCTGCTGGGTGAAGCAGTTTTGGTAACAATGTTTCATATGTGCAGGCTTTATGAAAACAAACATTTGCTACAAAAACAAGCGGTAAAAGGTGAACTTTCTCTCTGATCTGATGCTTTACTGAACCTATTGTGACAATCAGCACATATACTGCTGTCCTTTGCCGCTGCAGTCAAGGTCAGCATTACCTCACTCTTACCATGGTCAATTAGGAAAAAAATACATCTGAAATCATTAGACTTTTCTAACTTATAATCCTGTTATATTTTTAGGTATAAGTTTTTCACAAAAAGTGGACTAATTAAAACGCTGTGCCTCGCATTGTCATGGTAACATTTCCAGCGTGCGCACCGACTGCACTCTGCTCTCGCTTGTTTCTCTGAGGAAAGCGATCATCGCAAGAAGTTAAAAAAAAGCATCATTTCAGACGTCTAAAGTCTAAATAGTACCATTCCTCCGATGTCACGTCTTCTTATTTCATTTTCTTCTCATCTTCACTTTTCCTCTTCTGCTTATGTCAACATATAAATTAAAATATTAATAACAAGTTCGTGGTCAATATGTTTTGATTGAACAGGAAAGTGTTCTTCCTGTTTTAATTAGATCATTTTAGAGCATAATTATGGCCCGCAGCAGCAGTCCCTGACTACAAGCACCATGCGCCTTTTGGTCAAAATTTTAATAAGACTGCTGCCCCCGCGACCCGGTTCCGCATGAGCAGAACAAGATGGATGGTGTCAGAATTTGACCCCTCCACATGAGCTAAAAGTCGTTAAAATTTGCACACACCTATTAAAAATTGTACTTACTTATTTATTTATTTTGTTTTTAGGTGTTGTTGTTTTTTGTTTGTTTTTGATTTTGTGGGTTTTTGTATTTATTTATTTTTTGTTAATTCTGTATTTTTGCTGCCCATCACATTTGAGGGGACAGTCGCAGCATTTAGGAGGTCATTGCCCGAGGTCATTCTGACCTTAATGGTAAAAGAATGGTTAGTTCCCACATGTACCTGACGTCAAGCCAAACTTCTTTATGTCACTGAACCGGTACCATGAAATGGATCTACATGTACCCGTAATTGAAACATGAAGATGGATCTACAGGTCACTGTAATGGAACAGAACCATGAAGATGGATCTGTCACTGTAACAGAACCATGAAGATGGATCTGTCACTGAAACTGAACCATAAAGATGGAGCTACATGTCACTGTAACAGTACCATGAAAATGGATCTAAATGTCACTGTAACGGAACCATAAAGACAGATCTATCTGTCACTTAACGGACCCATAAAGACGAATCTATCTGTGACTGTAACGGAACCATAAAGACGGATCTATCTGTGACTGTAACGGACCCATGAAGATGGATCTACATGTCAGGGTAACTGAACCATGAAGACGGATCTATCTCTCACTGTAAAGGAACCATAAAGACGGATCTATCTGTGACTGTAACGGAACCATAAAGACGGATCTATCTGTCACT
>BSAI01000021.1:1912626-1965940 GCA_036245035.1 Adrianichthys oophorus
TGTAACGGAACCATAAAGACGGATCTATCTGTCACTGTAACGGAACCATGAAGATGGATCTACAAGTCACTGTAACGGAACCATTAAGATGGATCTACATGTCAGTGTAGCAGAACCATGAAGACGGATCTATCTGTCACTGTAACGGAACCATTAAGATGGATCTACATGTCAGTGTAACGCAACCATAAAGACGGATCTATCTGTTCCCAAAACTAACCTCTGTAAAGCTCTGTTTCTCCCGGGACACGAACTTCTCACAAAGACTGTTTCTTCTGTTACATGTGAAATTACACCACGCACAAACACACACGCACATGCACGCACACACACACGCACACACACAGCACCGGTACGTACCTCCTCCGGTGCTATTTTTAGGCGGTCGGCGCGCGGGGTGACGGCAGTGAATACTTTGACCAGATATGGTCTCCGTCGGAGCCCCAGAGGTTCGTCCGAAAGAAGGTCCGAAAGTTCGGGAACCCAGCAGAAGTCCGCTGCAGGAACCGGTCTGTGACCGCAGGTTCGGTCCGACTCCGGTCAGCGCGCGTGCTCAGCCGCTTGTCTTCCCGGGGCTTGACGGCTGAAGCTCATCTCCCTCAAAGGGCAACGTAAACTGAGAAGCCCCCCCTCCCCCTCCCGCGCGGCTGCCCTGTCACTTCACACAAGCTGCCGCGCCCATTATCGGACAGTGGATTTTGTATTCTGGGTGAAATGCTACAAAGAAGAACCAAAGTTTGTCAGATGGGCGGGTGCTGCTGTAATGAAGAACCTGATTAAATCAGACCTTCTATGATGTTCTTGTTGATCTGCAAACATGCACACAGTTCAGCCGGAAATGGGACTCTGCAGGGCTGGCCCTAACCAGTTTGGTGCCCAAGGCAAGGTTTTATTTCGCGCCCCTTTGCATCGCAGTAAATTCAACTCAACAGAAGTCTAATAACTTTGTCTCTGACATTCTTTTATTTAAATAATGATGCTGCTTAGGGCTGGGTGATAGTGCTTTTTTTTATATCATGATTGTGCTTTTTCAAATCAGGCGACAACAATATATATCACGATATAAACCAAATAACTATACCAATCAAATGTGAGCGCTGTGTGGCTCATTAGAGAAATGTGTTATCATCAGCAGGTTGTTAAGATTTAAATCTTTATTTCCTATCATACTGTAAACATAACAGATGCACTGAAGGATCATGGTGCAACAGTGAAGGTCTTAACTTTGTTGTTTTTTCTGGAGAATCACGGGTTATTTCCATCTGAGACTGAGCATGCTTGGTGGCACTGCTTCAGGTGATAAAAAGGTTGGTGGTATTTCCAATTTGCAGTGCACGTTACTCTGCTTTTTGTTGGATTTTAAATGACTGAAATACCTCCACACAGGGGCTGAAATGTAATTTTTCAAACACTGGCCAAGTTGGCCGGTTGATTTAAAAATAAAAAGATCTATCGGCCAAACATTTTATCAGCCAAATTCTAACCCTATTTTACACAAAATGACTTTGGATTTTTAATTTTTTTGTTATTACGAAAATGAAATGGAATCAAAGTAATTCATAAATGTTAAGAACACGTCTTTACTGTTATCTAACTGTGAACTCAAATTCAAACATGCTGAGAAAACAAGGACAGATTTAGTAGAGATTTCCTAATTCTGCCTCCAAGTGATTACATCTTACTACAAATAGAACAAAAAACACAGGTCCTCTAGGGTGGGAGCAGCCATGGATGAAGCGATTTTTAAGGAATTGGTGATTTTACAGAAAAGCTGTGACTCCAACAATTCCGTTGTTGAAGCTGTGATGCTCCAGGATGCGCCCCCTCGTGGTGCCGGCTGTGCAGCGCTCAGCGCAGCCACTTCCATCCAAGAAGGGCTTTTAATTCGAAAAAAAGTGTTTCCGTTGCAGTTTTGCAAAATGTCCATTTCGATACGCCTCAAAAACCACCTCCTCCACGCGCAAAAACGTTTTTTCGACAAATTCAAGTTTTTTTATTTATTTATTTATTTAGAAATTGTGGTGTTTCCATTAAGCAAATTTAGTATCGCAAATCCAATTTGCACAATTTCAGAGGTAATGGAAACATGACTCACTATTTTGTACATCTTTCTTTTCATTTGACCTTAAACTCTATCACACATCTAGGGAAAAAATGAATGGCATTTTGATTGACTGTTGCAGGCTGGGAAAACGTGAAAAAACCACATCAATGTAATTAACATCATAACACCTGGTCTAATATGTTCACATTTGTCTGAGGAAGGTATTGTAGGGGCTGTTACATAATTAATTACTAGGAATGTCCCCCAGATTTTTTTGGGGCCCGATCCGATTTTGAGTCATTTGAACCTAGTCCCAATCTGATACTTTTGTAACACATTTAAAAAAATGAACAAATGTATGGAATAGATCTGGGTTTTTCCCCCCATTCTTCTTTTATGGTTTAATGTCTAAACAGAGCACTGATGTAAAATAGCTTTAACAATAAATTAAAAATAGTGCAACTATTACTTAGTGTGGGGGTTGCTCTGTGTTGATCCCTCCAGCCAGGATGAAAAGCACAGAGAATTGACCAGAAGACAGAAGAAAAGATTATATGGGTGGAATGGAAGGAATCACCAGGAAGCAGCCATTGTTAGAGCTCTCACGCTTGATATTTATTTTAAACTCACACCAACCATGAAAACAGCATGGAGTTCTCATCTCCCTCTCACATTTGAACATACAAAACCCAGTTCTTTTATTTCCTAGGATCTACCATCTCCTTTTAACAGGAGGGGAATCAGTAATTTCCCAGGTGGACTAATGAGCTCAGCAAATCAGAACTACTAAACATGTGTCAAACATAAATATAAAAGGACCATGGTCTTAACAAACAACAAAATCACAACAACAACTAGAGAAAAAAAAAAACATTGGTCCATGTTTCGGCTCTTCTCCCTCCTCTCAGCTGATGGTTCAGTCCACTGGACGGTCAGTAGTCAATAGGCCCCAGCTGGTCCTCTTCGGGTATGTCTCCTTGTGCGCACCCAAGTAGACATCCTGTAGAGGTCAACCTTGGTTGAGAAAGGACATCTGGCAGAACAAAGATTTAGCAACAAAAATACACAATTCATGCCAAAGCTAAATACCTCACCTTTTAAGTCAGTGAGGGTGGAGGGACAACATCCTCACACGTAGTAAAATAAAGTGATAATTAGTCATATGAGAAAGTTTGGTGACTGTAGCTATAGTATCTTTAACAATACTGAATACTTTTGATTAGATGTGATTCATATCTCAATTTAAAAATGATGACTAGCTCTTGTCAATGGAACCATTAATTCGTTTTTTTTTTTTTTTAGAAAATATGGAATTCTGTTTTTTAACGTTTTTAGACCTGGCATCGACATGCGTGAACATCACCTTTTGGTACTACAGTAATTACTTCTGCTTCACTGGGACTCTGTTAAAGAGAAATTAAAAAGAATAGAGTCTTAAGGGGTTAAATCCTATTGTCACGCGACTGCAGCCTCGACAGATGTCTGACACTAGCAAAGGAGGGCCGTTCTCGTTGAAAAGGAACAAAAACTCAATCATTTGTCTGTTAAAATTCCTTTGCATGTTGTTGTTTGCGTTAAGACTACCTAATAGAGACACTTGCTGCCAATTTAAAATGTTTTTAAAACAGTTGATCCTGGAAGTTTGAATCTGTGAGCTTAGCTCAGCTTAACTGTTTTCGTGCGCCTCCGCACAGACTAGCGCCACAATAAATTGTGGTGATGTGTTCATGACATGCAGACTTCTAGAAGAAAATTTACCTGGAATAATAACCTAGGTCGGTCGGTCGGTTAACAGTGCTATTGTTTTTGATATTTTTGTTTTAATGCAGTTGACATATGATTTCCAGTGCAATTTTTCATCTATAATTATTCCTAACAACTTGATTTCCTTCACTTGTTTGATTTGAATGCTCGCGATTTCAATTCAGGTATTGGTATTTATATTGTGATTGCTAAATATCATGAAATATGCTTTTTCACAGTTAATTGATAGTTTGAGTCTAACAATTTTTTTCATTTTGTCCAACTCAGTTTGAATTGACTCTTCTTTTTGTTTTATGCTATCACCCACATGGTAAAGCGTAGTGTCATCAGCAAACAAAATGGATTTTAGCAAATTGGATACCCTTGTAATATCATTATTATAAATGTTGAACAGTTTAGGACCCAGGACTGATCCTTGGGGTACCCCACGTGTTACGTAACTTAATGTGGATTTTATGTCTTTTATTTGTACAAACTGTTTTCTATCTGTTAAATAACTGGTTATCCATTAAAGGGTGTGGTAATGCTTTCTTGAGTTTCATAAAAATACTGATGAGATTTTTTTTGGTCAACTGTTGTGGATATTTCTTCAGTTAAATCCATCAGTCCCATTGTTGTGAAGTGATTTGCTCTGAACCACATATATGTCAGAGTGAAGGCCCGCGGGCCGGATGTGGCCCACGAGAGTGTCAGGGATGAGGGGGTCTGGACCCAATAGCAGGCTAGAGACAGAAGTATGTTTGAAGAAGTGTTTAATAAGTGCCAGTCCTGGTTGGGAGTTAGGGACAGTTTGTTGCTTGGCTTGGGTTGGAGGGTGAGCCGCTGGTCAGAAGGACTCTACCGTGTTAAGCAGACGGACTGACGCCGGCTGAAGGGCATGGAGGTCCAAGAAGGTTCCAGGCTGATGAGGCAATGAGGAGCAGGTGAGGAGATAGAAGCCAGGTGTGAGGGGGAGGCGACCAGGATCCTGACAGAGAGGGTTTTCTATGGCCCCCAAGATGCTATTGATTTATTTATAAAACTGGCCTGCTGGCAGCACACTATAAAAAATATAACATTGATTCAACACAAAAAGATATGTTAATGATTTCCACTAGAATTTTTAAGCTAAGCCAACTTGTGGGAGAATTACATTGGCTCTAAGCAATGTTTTGAGTATGGTGAAGTAGTTTATGCCACAATGAAACACATTTCAAAGTAACATGAGCTTAATAATTGACAACTTTATTGCAAGTATTTAAGTTGATCCAACATGATATTTTAGGTATGGTGAAGTAGCTTTTTGGTCACAGTGAAACATATTTCTAAGCTTGTCCATCCAGTGCAAACTATAATCCATTGGTTCTGGAATACCTGAAAGGTAAATTTCACGAGCTTGGAATTTGTAAAAGAATAGATTACTCCCATCAGCAAAGCACAGGATCTGGCGACTCAGACAAGTCCTAAATAAATATTGAATCAAAAGGCATAACTTTTATGTCAACTTAGCTCAGTATAATAACAGTTACAATTAAAAAGTCTAACAGTATTTATGAACTTGACTTTTTTTTATTTCACAACAATATTAATATTAAAGTAACGGCTAAAGGTCTCCTGAATTACTTTTTATAGTGCAACAAGCCAGCAGCCCGCAGATGTTTTACACACACCAATACTACATTTCCCACAATGCAACGGGGATGCACCGAGTGGGAGGGGGCTTTATTTAATTATTTATCAGCATTCATTAGCATAACAGCAAAAGTTAACTTTCAGATACCCATTAAAAATGGCAAAAAAGAAGGTGGACACTGAGATCCCTAGCCCTAGCCCTATCACACTGAGGTGCGATGGCTAAGCCAGGGAAAGATGTTTCGAACTTCGTGAGGAGATTTGACTGTTTTTGGACAGCAAAAGAAAAGACACAACACAACTCAGAGACGAAATGGCTTTTCTGTGTGACACTACGAGTCATCTGAATGCAATGAACTTGCAGCTCCAGGGTCGGGGACGTGTCATCTCTGAAAGATACAGTACAGTGAATGCGTTTAACACCAAATTGACTGGGAGGCACAGATGCAGAAAGAAAACTTGAGCCACTTAGCAGAAAGAAAACTTGAGCCACTTTCTAGCTGCCAGTGTGTCTCCGAGCGCACAGTTCACAGTTGCATCACTTTAAACCAAAACAGCCCAGAAGGTGTTTTGAATGTTGTTTATTTTCTGCACGTTTTGCTGCACTTGCCAGTAACCCTTGCATACGCCTCGGGTGGTGATGTAATTGGGAGCTCCAATCTTCTCCAGCAGGTCATCAACCCTAGGCATTGGATATGCATCAAACTCAGAGAGGGCATTCAGCTTCCTGAAGTCTATGCATATCCACAGTGAGCTGTCTTTCTTGGACACCATCATAACTGGACTGCAGCATTCGGAGTTGGTAGGTATGATGACTCCTAGCTCCAACATCTTCATCAATTCATTGGTCAGCTTTCCCACTAACTTCTGTGGTACAAAATAAGGCCATTGCCAGATGGGCTGTCCATGTTTAAGGAGTATGGTATGTTCGATGAGTGTGGTTTTCCATGGCTGTGCAGAAAAGAGAGATGGAACTTCATAAAACAGGTCAAGCAACTGTGTGGTCTTTTCAGAGGTTAAATGAGACAAAGACAGACGGTTGAATGTGTCAGTGCTTTAAGATCAGAGTCCACTTCTTCTTCAACCATCACCTTTCTGACCATCAAAGCCTTCTCCATGGCATGGTTAACACTGTCCTTCCATGCCTTAAGTAGGTTCACGTGGTAGGTTTGTTTGTCTCTCTTCTTGACTGGATTGTGCATCTTGTAGGTGACAGGCCCCCTCCTGCGGACAATGGTGTACAGCCCTTGCCACTTTGCCAGGAGTTTGCTGGGGAATGAGGAGAGAAGTAACAGAATCTTCTGATCTGGTTTGAGTCCGCGATGACAGGCCTGCTGTTTGTACCTCATCTTTCGACTTCTTTGGGCATCTTGCTGGTTGGTTTTTGCCTCTTCCTTGTACCTTTCCAACCATTCTCTCATTTCCAGGACAAACTATATCACACCCCTCTCTGCGGTGTCTGTTGGTTTGAACTTCCAGTTCTCCTTGAGGAAATCTGGCGGGCTCAGAACTGCATAGTCATAAAGAAGTTCAAACGGGGAGAAACCTGGAAGCTTGAGGGACCATTCTGTATTCAAACAACAAAAATTGCAGCCAACAGTCCCAGTCCTTCACTGTGTCACTCAAAAATTTTTGGAGTTGAACTGTTCCACCAAGCCTTTTGTCTGTGGGTGGCATGGTGTTGTCTTGATTGCTGAGATGCCCAGCTGCTTTTAGAACAGTTTAATCAACCGGGAGGTAAAGCCGGTTCCCTGATCTGTCAAGATTTCATCCGGTAGTCCTAGTCTAGAGAAAAGCTGAATTAATGCTCTCATGACTGCAGGGGCTGTAATGGTGCGCAGGGAAAAAGCTCCTGGTAACCGTGTAGCATAATCACAGACCACTAGAATGTTTTTGTGACCAATGCTGCTATAAGGCAAAGGCCTGACAATGTCCAGCTGGGGTTGGAAGATCCATTCTTGGGCTACTAGCTGTGGCTCAGCTTGATCCAAAAGCATTGATACTAACTTTCTGCTGCCTGCTAACATTGTGCTCCTGTTTGGTAGGTGAAGCTCTCTAACCTTGAAATGCAGCGATGAGGCTGTCTTCTCGCTTCTGCTCTCCGTGAAGAAAGTCCCTCATCACAGCTGTCAGGTCAGCTTCTGGACTTTTGGTCAGAACTGACAGACTGGCAGAGGCACCAGGATCGTCTTTTTCCTCCAAGGATGAATGGGATGACAGTGGGACTGTTTCTAATCTCATCCTTCTGGTACCGTAGACCCTTGCGTCTAACCTTTTTGTGGATGGCCATCTGCAGATCCCACTTCTGACACTAAGTATGTCATGGGTTCTTTGGGGAGGAGCTTGTCAAGGCACGCAAAATGATCACAGAGGAGGCAAGGTCAGAGTTGTCTTCTTTTATTAAAGGGGAAAGAGCACATACTGTCCAGTCCCTGCTGCTCGTACTTAAAATTGATTGAGCGTGTCTGATGAAGAAAATCAAAGTTTTGAAGTAAATTTCTTCAAATGTTTTACAACATTTTTACATGGTTAGATAGCACAAGAACTTTATCTGTAACCCTAATCATTGTAGTATAAAAAAAAAAGTTTTTCTGAATGTGTTTTGTCCTGACTCTCAATAACCAGTGAGTGACTTTTTTTTTCCTTCTTTTTTTCTTTGTACCTCTTGCCTCAGGACCTTGGTTGTGATTTTGACTGAGCTTTGCACGTTGCACATTTGACATGGTTTAATAGGCAGTAAAAACAGACAACCTTGCAATGTAATGAAGGACCGTCCAGGGAGTACCCTCATTTTTCACTTAGTTGGGCACAGGCTCCAGCAACCCTGTGACCTCAAACAGGAATAAAGCAGATTTGGAAAAAAAAATCAATAAATGAAAACAAACAAATGAGCATGGTGTCAAACTGAGTGTTTTCTTAAATCATATTTTAATAACATTTTAGCTTATTTGTAAAAAAAAATAAATTCCAAAACACAACGCACAGAATTTTCTGAGCTAAAACAATCAAAGTACATAAAGATAGTCAATAAAAAATTAAATTAGTTCAAGCATTCACCTAATCACAGTCTCCTAATGCCTGTTACAGCAAGATAAATGGGCAAGAATTCCAATACAGGCCACTGCAAGTCGATAAAAAACATTGTCATTAGCCCTTAACTTTGCACTAAGCCTTTACAATGGCAAGAGTTTGAAGATGTCTTTATACCACTGTGTTACAGTCGGAGGATTCTCTTTTATCCAGTTAAATAAAATACACTTCCATGCTAACAGCAGTGGTTTGCATAATAATTTTGATATATTCTTATCTGGTATTTTGTTTAAATGAGGCGACTCCCAATTGAAATGACCTGGATCTTTGGAAATTTTCCTTTTCAGGATGGATCTAATGCCTTTGGTGATACACTGCCAGAATTGCAAGATTTTTCAGACAAGTCCATAAACAAAGTATTTATGTCCCAATTGATTAGTTGCACTTCAGACATAGTGGTTATCTGTGTGGGTCTAACTTGTTCAAGAGGTGTGGCATCCTGTGTGTTGTCTATGTAAATTGTTTTACTGCATTTCTTTGTATATGTTGCTAATAAATAGTGAGTGAAGGAATCATATGCATTCTTCCCAGCTGGAATCATCATAGTGTCTTTGTAGTTCGTCTTCCTAGTGCTGAATAATTTTTCTAACATCGTGTCTGTTATATTCTCTTAATTTGTTAATGCACTGTTTAATGAAGCTTTTCTTATTCCTCATGATCATAATGATTTTCTCAATTGGCCCTAGTTGTAGGGAGTCCAGTGACTCCTTAAAATTTGAATTCATAAAGTGTCTGGCCTGTCAAAAGATATTTCTGAAAAAAGCGCATATTTATCTTGCATTTGTGTAAATGATGATAGCACATCATTATCAAGCAAATCCACACAAGAGCATGGATAAGAGCAACCACTCTTATTCCTTTGTTCTACCATCTACGAAAAGTTGTACTTTCAATTCCTGGAATAAAGCTCCTGTTATTCTTGACCGGTGTCAAATAAGAAAAGGTGTGGTCATTATCCACCAGATTTTCAATCAATAAGGTTTCCTTCACATTGTTATTTTTGTTTAGAAGTTTACTCAGCAATGTAAACATCCCCAGAATTCTATTGGTTCTCTTGTTCTATTGGGTAAGAGTAAATCCACTCATAAGTAGTTCTATTTTTACAAACCCAATTATTTCACAATATCAGGGAAAGCAAGTCCTCCTTCGTCATTGGGGAATTTAAGAGTTTTCATACTCAGCCTTGATCATTTTCCCCTTTCAAAGTAATTTTTGTAGATCACATTCTATATTTCCCTGGTCATTCTCTTAGTAACATACATAAGTTGCATTTGTATAGGATATATGCCCTATAGGGCGGGTTAGGATTGGGGTTAATTTTGTCAAAATGAGTATTTTGACAAGATTAATCTTACCCATCCAAGACACTAGTTGTTCCATCCAACCTAATGAGATCTGTTTGATCTGTATGCAAACCAGACCCATGTTCATTTTCAGAGTATTTTCAACATTTGGCACAACATGAATCCCAAGGTGAAGTGAAGCCTGACACAGACCAAGTGAATGGAACATTTGCTAACCTTATGGATTTTCTGTAACCTCTTACTGGCATGGCAAGTTACTTATTAAAATTAACTTTATGGTCAGATATGGAACGAAATGTTATTCATAGTAGGCATTACAGCTGATGTCTCAGGCTCAGTGATAAACAACAGAAGATCATCTGCATACAGGACAGTTTTACACTCACCTGCTCCTAGAAACCTAATATATAAGTATGATTTCAAATGGCCTTAGCCAACGGTTCAAGTGCCAGCGCAAAGATAAGCAGGGATATAGGGTCGCCCTGATGTGTTGATTTCTCAAGATAAAATTCTGGCGATCTGATGCCATTCACAAGGACACTTGCCCTTGGAGAATGGTATATTAAATTTATCAAGTCAAGAAAACCTTTACAGAGGCCAAACTTTTCCATGACTGAGAACAAATATTTCCATTTTATTCCATTCTTATCACCTTTTAAGTGTCAAGAGATACGATAAGCCCCTGTGTTTTTGTAAGGTTTGAGTATTGGATGATGTTCAACAGTTTCCTCCTATTACTAACTGATACCCCATTTCGAATAAAACCAGTCTGATCCATATTTAATTAGGGTTGGTAAATAGCTCTCTAATCTTATTGATAACACTTTGTAAAGAATCTTACTGTCTACATTTTTTAGACTGATTGGACGAAGAACTGCACTGATCTGCTGGTTTTCCTTTCTTAAGTATTAATGAAATGTTTGCTGCTGTCATGGCTGTGCTCCTCCCTCATCCACAGTCTGTGGGGAGGTAATCAGGTGATTAAATATACCTGACTCCCACCCTTTATTAGGCGTCACTGCCCTGCAGTCAGTGTCAGTTTATCTTGACCTACTGTTGGATCAACGGCCCTGTTCATGCGAACTCTTGCACCACCGACCAATGTTTCTGTCTCGGACCAATCATCTACTCTGGAGCCCCTGACTCTCAAGTCTTGCCCCAGAACCCTTACCCAGAGTTGTTTTTCCACCTGCAACTTGGACAGCCTGAAGGAGATCCTCACTCACCACCCTCAACGTCAGCCCTCTGTTGTATATTGGCTCCACTCCTGCAGTGATTTCATCAGCTGATCCTTGTTCACAGTTGTCACTGCCAAGTAAGATTCACACATGCTACTTCCTGATTACGTGTGCCTCTGGCCTGTGTTCCTCACAGTCTCTCCCTCCTTAGTGTCTGTGTGCCCCCTGCTGACCTGAGGTTGTTACTGCTCCTTGTCACTCCTGCTTTCTTCGTCTGCCTGAGCCAAAAAAAACCTTGCTACACTCCTCCTGTGCTTGTGTTAATTAGGGTTCAAATACAAATCCTTTCAGCTGCAAAGAATGTGTTCTGGAGAGTACCTGTATTTGCTGAACGCTAGTATATATTTTGAAGGGAGATTTTAGTTGGTCCCGGAAGACTCTGGCCCAAAGCCATCAGGCCCACTAGCTTTCCCACTTTGAAGAGAATTAATTGCCCTGGCCATTTCTTTTTTCGTTATTTCCCGTCCGAGCACTGTTTGGTCTTCAGTTGATAAAGATGGGAACTATATTAAATATCTATAAACTGAGTGTTTTTTTTAACAGTTTTCCTCCGGTGTGATTATGAACTCTGGTAGTGCCTGTGAAGGGTTGCGGCTGTGTGCCTGAGATGCCATGACCCACACATGTGCCACTGTTTCTGGATAAGGAGATGAGGAGATGTGATGTTTCCGGAAGAGGATCAGGTGTGGGTTCTTCTGTAAGGTATAAAGCAATGTCCAGCGCCTCCTAGCTCGACTGTTGGCATGAGCAGCTGGAAAATTCAATGTGTCAGTAAAACAAGAGAAGCAGAAGCATGGCCAGATTGACAGAAGACAAGCGAACCTATAGGTAAAATACCAACCTGATGTAGCATTGCTGAATGACAAGTACGTTGTTACACTTCGTCTGTTCAGCGTGTCAGACACCAGCAGCTGACAAAAACACACCATGACTGGGTTGTTGTGGTAATGATCAGCAAAGATCATTCCAATCCATGTGCTGTAGCCTGAGAGGTTCAGATCAGTGAATGAAAAGAAGGCTTGCATCATGATACCTAAACAACCCCACTGGCCAGAAAAAACATAGCAAAATAATTTGGTAATTATAATTTACAATTCTGTCATTCTACTTAATTTCTTGTTTAACATTGTATGTTTGGCATTGTATGTGGATTATGCAGTTAGTGATTTTTATCCATCCATCTTCCCCCAGTCATCCAGAACCGGGTTGTAGAGCAGCAATCTAACAGATTCACAGACTTCCCTCTCCCCAGTCACTGACTCCACTGACCCCGAGGTGTTTCAAGGCCAGCTGAGAGACGTAAACTCTCCACCGTGTCATGGGTCTTCCCAGGGGCCTTTGCCCAGTGGGACATGCCCAGAACACCTCCTCAGGGAGGCGTCCAAGAGGAATTCGGACCAGATGCCCAAGTCACCTCAGCTGGCTCCTCTGGATGTGGAGGAGCAGTGGCTTTACTCCGAGCTCTCTGCGAATGATCAAGCTTCTCATCTTATCGCTAAGGGAACGCCTAGCCAGCCTACGGAGGAAGCTCATTTCAGTCGCTTGTATCCAGGACCTTGTTCTTTCGGTCAAGACCAAGAGCTGTTTGGGGGTTACAGTCCGAGTTCTCCAATTACCACGGGCACCACTGTCACCTTCACCTTCCAAGCTTTCTCCAGTTCCCCTCTGAGTCCCTGGTATTTCTCCGGTTTCTCATGTTCCTTCTTCTTAATGTTACCATTGCATGGTACTGCCACATCCACCACAGCAGCTTTCCTCTGTTCTTTATCCACCACTACAATGTCTGGTTGGTTCACCATCACCATCCTGACCGACTGTATCTGGAAGTCCCACAGGATCTTTGCTCTCATTCTCTACCACTTTCGGAGGTGTTTCCCATTTTGACTCTGGGGTTTCCAGTCCATATTCTGCTCACATGTTCCTGTATACTATTCCAGCCACTTGGTTGTGGTGCTCTATGTGTTACCGTGACAATGGGCCATACTACGTATCAAATAGTCTGCCCTTTGTGAAAAGCAATCTAAACCTAAAAATTAACAAGAATCATATAATGGCGATGGATTTTTTAATGCTGAGTTGTCCTACTGACAGGTATCAGAATATAATGGTGGTCACTGATCTGTTTGCAGAAATAATATTGGGAATATAAAATCCTTTAAACCCATAAGTGGAGTTGTCTGTATGGTCCACAAGTGATACCTGTACCTGCTCTCGCTGTCCCCAAAGCTCACCCTTTTTGTGCGCCTTCAATGGCTAAGCAGCCGCTTCATGCCACTTGTTACAATTTTTTTCTTTGCCTAGCACTGCTAATGATGTTGAGAATGCTAACTATGTTAATGTAACTAAAAGTGTTTACATTGCAATCAGCATAATCAGCAGTGTCAGAAAGACATATTGCATAGGATGCTAATAATGCTAACTATGCTAGCTATACTAATGTGGCTAAAAATGCTTCTTTCGCTGTTTTCTTTTTCCTCATTCTTGTGTTTTTTCTGTGCAGGTTAACTGTGGCTTCTCCGCAACTCCAGAATAGCATGGCAAAAGCTCCAGCTCCTTCCCTCCCAGAGAGTTGACGTTCCATGTCCCAAAACTCAAGTTCCATGACTGGGGTTTGGGCGGCTGAGGCACTGCCCTTCAAATGCTACTCAAACCACATTGCACCATCCTCTCTTGAGACCACCTGCAGGTGGAGGTTCCGAGGAAGAGTGATCCCACGTTTTTTTTTTTTTCTTTTTCTTTTTTCCGGCTGGACCCAACTGGGGCTCATGGGAGGACACCATACAATTGTCTGCAAGTCCCGACTGAGCCCTGGCTCCAGAGTGGGACCCCAGTGACCCCCTATCCAGGTGACACAGCAAACACTTGTGTAGTTCTCTTGAAGGGATTTCTCATTGCCCTGATTGTGATCCATTTTTATGTATTTATTAATCTACTCTAAAAGTATTAATTTGACTATGTTCTGCTGCAATGAAAGACAAATTTCTGTTCTTTGAAAATATAATAAAGGTTATCTAAATATCTTAGCCTAACAGCAACCCCATGACCTGAAAAGGGACTCATATAGTTATGAAAATGGATGGATGAAATAATTGCAAATTAAGTCTCATATAAGCCAGAAATAAATGGCCCAATGAAGTTTTCTTATTTATGAGATACTAAAAACATAAACAGATTGTTCTGAATCCTTTTATCTGGTTAATTTTGTTTGTGATTGAAATGGTTCTAGCAAACAAACACACGTAAAACTCAAGTATGTTTTGAAATATATTTTTCTTCATTAAATCTTAAAATATGTCATTCTTGTCTGCAATATCTTTACCTAGTCTTTTGATAAATCTGAAAATTTCCTGTAGAAAAAACAAGTAATCAGTTATTTTGTTTACCAACAAAACCCTCACAAGCTCTCTCAGGAATAACCCCCCAAAAAATAAATGTCGTTTTTACTTTAATACACCACAGCAGTTGGTTTTAAAAGCAGTGCTGGGTGTTACTTTTATTTAAGCATTTATTTTGGGCATTTTTTAGAAGAACTCACCAGCATCCATTTTTTCATATCCTCTCTGCATTATAGTACGATCAATGCGGGACACCAGCCACGTTCCAGCAATGACACTGAACAGCAGCCTCATGATGCAGATGCTAATTCCCATCACAACATTGTAGAAAAAGAAGAAGTAGTTGAAGCAGTGGAATGCCCTCCTAAGAACAAGAAGAAACATTTGTTCATTTTTTTCTCCTGTCAATAACATAAACTTAATCGGATCATATTTGTCCTTTTTACACTTCTCATTTACAAAGGTTTACTACAATTCGGATTTATGTAATATGTACATTTTGATTGTTCCAGGAAACTGTTAAAGCAACTGTTTACTGTTAAGCAGCTGAGCAATCCTGTGTTTCTAATGGACTGTGTATCATTTTTGCATACTTCTTTTCATTTTGTGTCAACACTTGTCTCACATTTTATTATTATAAACTAAAAAGTTCAGTTTTCCTATTGCCACTTTAAGCATTTTTTTCCCAAATACCTGTTGTTGAGAGCCAGAGGTTTTTCTTTATCTGTGGGAGACATTTTGTCCTGAAGGAAGAAGACCTGCACAAGAACTATCTGGAAAATTACCAAAGCAATCACCAAACCAATGGTCAGACTGAAAAATTAAAAAGAAAAGCAGAAATAAATGGAGTATTCTGTCCATTATTTTGTCTTCAAAGAGGAAACGACCTTACAGTAATATCCCCAAGCTTCTCAGCATGTTCAGTACATTCCCATGTTTTATAGGAAGAACCAGTAGATAGGCAAACAAAAGAGCGAACAGGAAGTGAATAAAGTGGACAATCAGGTAGCCTACAGGACATAATTGAATGAGAAAAAACAGAAGATCAAACATCAAAAATTGAAAAAGACTGTTTTGATATTTGATATTTAAAAACTCTTTGTAGCATTTTTTGAGCACTAATGAAGTGTGCTTCTGTTTATTTATATAGGCGTCCATCTGTGTAAAACCTTACCCCACAATGTGAAGGCTATTTGCCATCCTGAGTACCGAGTGACGGAGGCCTGTGAAAACCATTTGAAAAAGGGATTTTAACACTTCATCCATGGGTATCAGCCATGTTTGTCTAAGTGACTTAATTTTTCACAGTTTTGGTCCATACTTTCAAAAATATCACACAGATAATGTGGAATGATCAGAGTTTTTTCCCCTCATTAAACTGGCGTCAAAGTTCAACGTGTGGTTGGACTGATTGTCCACATACACCCCAAGCAGGTTAACACAATACTAAGTCAAACAGAAAGACTTAACATTTGCAAACATATACATGCTAAAGACCACAGTTTTTTTCAGACCAATGCCCATCATCAGCATGTCAACACTACAGAAACTGGTTTAGTTTGTTCCTGGAGCCACATCCTCAATTTTTAAGACATGTTATACTGTATTGATGATTATATTTTACTGTCGCAAAGGATGTTAATATATAGTGATTTAAATGGTTCTAAGATAAAAGGTTTTCATGTACATAGCTTATTTGTCTTTACCCTCCTTGTTTTCACACAGAAAAGTATCGATAAGATTACCGGATCGCTAAGCATTATCGATAAGAGGAGGGCTATTGAATGAAATTTTAACAATTCAAATCCCTATTCAATTCCATCCATACAATGCAAGATGCAATAAAAGTAAAAACAAATGAAAATGTATTTTTAGGTATTTATTATTTTTCTGTTTGTTTTTTTCCCCCTTGCATTTACCTCTTAAGCTTTGGTAAAATATTCTAATGCTGCCTCTCTCATTTGTTTGTACTTACCACACTGACAGCAGAGCGAGGTTTGTGAAATCTTTCAGGAAGAAAACCCTTCTGTCCCTTCCACAGCCTCTTCAAGTGTTTCCTGAACATTATAAGCATTTTAGGAGGAAAGTCGAACAGGAAAGAAAAACAGCAACTGGCTAAATACTAAGTTATCCAAAATTGTGCATATGTGTTTCATTGCATACCTGTAACAAGCCATGATGTGGAAAGCGTAGACAACTGAGTTGACACTCGCAAAAACAGTGGTGGCAAGCCATGACTCTTCAGGAGACAAACAAATGAAGTCTTGTGGTCATTTATCATCCTCAAAAATACTGTACATGTGTTGATGTCCTGCCTAGTTTTACTTGTTTGTCATGAAATCAGACATTTTTGCCATTCCTGAAAAGAACAAATGATTGGTCTGTCTTCATCTAACATTTGGAACAAGCTGTTATTCTTGCAGAAGAAAAACTGTCCTAATGGTAAAGCAAAACAACTTACTCCTGGCCACATTAATGAATTCTTCCAGTTGTGGTACCATCAGTCCCAGAGATTCGGTCTGGTTGCATGAAGTGGTCACGTGTTTCAGTGTGTCCTTCCAGTTGTCTAATTTATCAAAGACTACATCGCTGAGACTGTAGTCTGCTAGTGTCATCTGATGAAATAACAAAATGGACACAACGCACGATGAATAACAAGTCCAGATAGAGACAACCATTAGGATTTAGAGATCCTGTTTCTGCTCACCATGTACAGGCCTATCAGGGAGATTATGAGAGTACCAATGATCCTGTTGGGAAATTTGAAAAAGGGGTCCCACTCATACACGTTTCTCTGGAACCAGCTAAGAGGTTTACTGCAACACAGAAAGCAACTGTTGGTTAACTTTAACACTGCAAAATTTGAACTGCATCACCTTCTTTCCAAAGCAGTAGCATTGATTCAAAATGTGTCTCAGCATCTCTGAATTTACCTTTGCTCTGATGCTTTGCTCAGCAGCCTCTTAACATGCAGCGCTTGGTGATGCTCAACCAGCTCACCGGAGTCCTCCACAGATTAGATGCAAGAGTTTGTTACTTCTTTATTTTTTTGCAGCAAGTCTCATTTCTTTGGATTCATGCAACTCAGCAAAAATTTAAAAAAATGGACAGGAGACTTGTAACAAAAATTACAAACAAAATTATTATCAAAGGCTTAAACGTTTCATTAAATACATACGTGTAAAATATGAATAAGGCCAATTTACAATATAATATGTCACAAAAATACTAGTGTGTTCGTCATACTGACCTCCTGTTCCAGCTGTAAACGTATGCGAGCATCTTTAACCAGCATATAAATGAAGCGTCCCAGGAGGAAGAGGAGGGAGAGGATGCAAGGCCATTGTGTAATGACCTTCTGGTATTTTCCAAAGATCTTCAAAGTCACAAAGTCATTGACATGTTTTTATTATCATTCAAATTTTACATGGTTTGGCTTACACAGTCTTATTTAGTCCTGGTTTTACTTAAGTCTGGTAAAGCACAGGTTTTAGTTCTCAATGAACTTTGTTTTCTCACAGAAAGTATCGATAAGATTCCCGGATTGCTAAGCATAGCTGTTGAAAGCAGTTGAGGCTATCATTGTTTGATACTCTACCCTTTTCTGTTACTAACTCATCTGACATTTGTATGGCTTCCCCTCTGCTAGCCCTTGCACGTTGGCCCTCATTCAACCTTTATCAGAGATCATAATGGGTGTAGTAAATATTGGGCCTCACCTTTCCACTAGGACATGTAGACGCATCCCAGACTGTAACAATGATCCTAGAAGGAGCAGAGACTTAAAATGTTGCAGCAACTAACTTTTTTCATTCTCATATTGTATTAACCATCAATATGTCCATATATTTTGCAATATTTGTTTTAATTCTGAATGTTTACCAGGTCAAAGAATAGAGAATGCCCAAAATTGCTCCTGCCAGTCTGCATGGTGTTGACAGACATGCAAAAAAAGGGAAATACACCAGGCCAACTTCTAAAGCTCCAACCAGATACACAATAGCTAAAGTGAAAAGCAGAGAATGTTGCATCAGGTCTTTGTCACATTTAAATCCGGTTGACATAAAAGTAACAAGTTATACCTTTGGCCCAAGGTGGGACGGTGAAGGGTACATAGTTTTCAGAGAAAAGCAGAAGAACTGTGGTTGACACGGCACCAAATGCGAACCCATATGACCAACGATTACTGAAGCTGCTGATGGAATCCAAAGGCCTGGTTTTAACAATGACAAAATGTCATATTTGGTACCATTTCAGTTGGACATGATTTAGTTAATCCTGGAATAAGTCTTTGAAATATTATTAAGAGATTCTTAGGTTACATAAAATCAAGTTGAGACCATTTTAAAAATGTTTACATGATAGACCTGTTGGTATCTTATTGATATTAAAGAGATGATTGTAACTTACACCACTATACCAAAACGTCCCTCCAAAAATGGCAGTCTGTTGTCAATACTGAGCCTCCGGGCTCGTCTTTGAAGAAATGACAGCACTCCCGTGAACAGCACCTGGTTTACACATTTGTGGTACTTAGAATGTAAGCAAACCCCCTGATGTGATCTTTTTCTCTTTTCTGTATTTTGATTCATTCAATTCGTCAGTAATTCAGTTGATTTGCAATCTCTGAAAATGTCTAGATAGTCATTTAAAGTTCATGACCTACATTTCACTACATCTTTATCATTTATGAGACAGTTATCAGGTCAACAGTCATCGTTCAACTTCCACAAGTTTATGATTTACTTTGAGCTTTCACCTGCTAATGAAATGCATACATTGTTCTTTGAAACAAGAGTCTATCACACCTACATAAATCTCAGCTTGAAAAGGACTTCTGAAGAAACTTTGTTTTCCAAAGCAAGCTTGTCTTAGTGACCAAAATATGAACAGAAATGTAAGCCTAAAATGTGGACAAGCATGCATGTCATGTACTGAGAAATTATTCGTTTTATCTGCAAAAATAACTTAAAAGGCCCTGATATTGTGTGAATAGAGGCTCAGTCGGATTTATGACTTAGTTCAAATGAATGGCAAACTTACAGCTGGTATGAGTAAAAAGTGCAGGAAGAGGTCCATAGAGATTTTGTTTTGACATCCCTCAGATGTGGAGTGTCTGCAAAAATAGAGATAACATGTCACGCATAATGCCATTTTCAAAAATACACAACCGCAGCATGAAGGATTTAAACAGGTATAAATGTATTCCACTTGCTAAGATCAAGAAGGAGCTGAATGGATCCGACTATAGATAAAAAACTAACAAAAACACTTGTTCTATAAATGATTCAAAGTTAAACAGATGAATTCAGGGAGAAAATGACACATTTGATAAATCAGTCTAGAACAAATGTTTAATGAAGCACAATGAAATAGAAAACACATGCAGTGTCAGGTTTCCTATAAGCTGTTTTAAACTCCAGGGGATATAAAAATGCAGAGCAGGGCTGTATTCCTCTGTACAGTCTCCTGCTTTAGGTCTTTACTTACACATTTTCCTCGGGGTTCATTATCATCTTGAGGTCAGCTTGCTGAAGTTGAGAAATCTTTAGCTGCTGCTCCGTCTGTTTCGAAAGTGAAGCTCGAATGAAACCACTTCTCTGTTTCCTGGTTTCCTCCATGTGACCATTGTGACCTTTGACCTCAGATGTAACTATGCCTACATTTTTTTTTACAAACTCTTCTGTTGACAAGCTCCTGGACTTTGTAGAACCCCCACCTAATGAAAATACATGAAAGCACAAACAAACACCATACACACACCACACACACACCATACACACACACACCCACACACATACACCATACACATATACACCATACACACACACACGTGACCATGTTCATTGTGTTAAACATTATGAAGTATGTAAACAATGAGCTCATCTACCGAGAGTCTGTTAAAAATTGACCCACTGCTCTCTCAGGAACTTTACCATTTGAATAGCTGTAAAGAGTATTAATTGAAGGGGAAATAAAAACTTGGAGGACTTGAACCACAGCAGGGCGATGCTTCTGCGTTTTGGTTTTGTATGATCTGCAGATGCATTTTCTTGTCTCAGAGGCATCACTGCCCTCTGACATGATCATGTGATGGGGTTGATTCCAGCCTTTGATTATCTTGTACTCAGTTTGTTCCTGTGCACCTTCTGTTGTGTCCTTCAGTCGAGACGTTTCAAGCGCATTCAGGACTCCACTGCCCACAGTTATGAGAAACTGAACACATTGTCTTCATGTTTCAAATATTGTAAAGAAATAATTAAAAGCAAATGTTTGTATTGTAATTTGGGTTAATTTATGTTTAAAAGGTTTTTTTCTAATTTCCATTTTGTTTCAATCTTCAAATACAGGATTCAGAACATTTAAAGATGCAAATCAAGCTAAATTTGTAAATAAAATGACAAACAACGAATGACTGAATCTTTATTTAATTAACAGGGACAAAGATCAGAGATATGGTTTGGTTCTTCAAATGGTGTTCTGCCTCTGGTTGGCTTCTTGAAGATGACATCTCGATCTCAGCAGATCAGCAGCTATCCTCCTTAGCAATCAGAATTTCCATCTTGATTTTTCTGAGGATACATTTGTGACATGACATATTATTAGGTCATTTCATAAGATTGCTGTTAGTTGTAAATTTGTGGTTAAAAAAGAGCACAAAATATATAATTTTGGGGTTAAGGAGAAAATAAATGTTAATAAATAACAGAAGCAAAATAAAAGACAGCATTAAAAAAGTCCTGCTCATTCTCAAACACATGCATGGTTTTTAAGGTTTCTTTGATATGCTTTTTGATGCACTATATATCTTTTAGAAAAGGATGGAAAACATCATCTTTCACAATTGATTTTATCTTGAACTATCATTTTTAAGTCGCAGGATCTTGGTGAAAAAAAGCAGCTTTGACTCAGCTAATAAAACATCATAATTTCACGACCAGAGGGAAACTCCTAAAAGTGTTTCCTAAACATGCCAGCTGGCGGATGCTGAGAACTCAGTTTGGGTTCGTAAGAAACTGTTAGAAAATGTAGGTGGGAAGCAGCTGAGGGGGCTCACCGACTGTGTACACAGAGGGTACACTCGTTGGCATAAGTGTTTCCATCACTGCCGCACACAGGAGCAAAGTTCATAGGACATGCCGCAATCTCCATCTTAGGACAAGTCGCCTACCAGAAACTCAGATGTTAGATCTGCCATAATCCCAATCTTCCATGTTTAAACGTTTAGTATGTGATATACCCATACCCACACAGCAAAATCATTTCTACCTTTCTCATGAGACCAGGTTGACCTCCTGCATCTGGAAAAAGGAACAAGAATGAAATTTGTAGAAGCTGCTGGAACCTGGAAAACAAATAAAGCTGATGGAAAAGAGAACTGAGCAAAAAGAGATAAGACAGGAGAAATAGAGCCCAATAAAACTGGCAACTGAACTCAGCCCTGCATGTGACCATGAACTGCTTTACAGGGAATATCCAATCACATCTCATTAAGCTTTAAAATGTACACGTTAACTGCTGAATTCATTTTTGCAGTTTTGCTGAAATCCAAAAAGGTTGTTTAAAAGTTAAAGCTGTAGAAAGGAGAAAATCATCAAAGGTTCCTTTCCTTTCTCACCTGCATTGACACAAACCAGCAAAAGTCCGAGAAGAACAGCTGTCCCCGTCATGATGTGGATGGATGAGTGCCTCAGAATGGCTGTGGTTGGTGAGAGTGACTCTGCTTTTACCAATCATTGAACTGTGTTTGTGGGCGTATGCATGTGGGAACACAACAGATGAAAACCTTCCTGTAAAGTTTGAAAATGCCTCAATTGCACACATACATCCACACAAAGATAGACTCAATATTGTTTAATCTGAAAGTGTGAACTTCCCATGATAAATGTACTTTTCAGCCACTGACAAAAAAAATGACTGAAAACAGTTAAGTCATGGGACATATATGGATGAATGCATAATTATTAATTCAGGACTAAAACAAAGAAAACCCCTGAAAAGTGAAGAAAAAACCCAAAACAAATTAAAACAGTTGAACAAAGGTAAAATGTTTTTTTTAATCTTTATCTTAGTACTGTTGTTCACTTTTCGTCACATCCCCTCTGGTTGCCACAGCAAATCAGCTTTTAACTGATCCACACACTTGATTTGACAGAGAGTTTTATGCTGGATGCCCTTACTGACACAACCCTGTATTTTATCCAGGCTGGGGACTGGCACAGGGAGACCCAGAACCAGGACTCTATGTAGCTACACATTATCATTATTATTATTATTATAACATTATAACATATTATAACATTATTATTATAACATTATTACCTGGAATGTACGTGTCTTTAACCCTGGGACAAAGAGTCTGATATTTTTTAATCACCTGCATGATCTAAAAGTAGATATAGTTGGATCCTGCCACCATGGGCTAGCTACCCTAGCAGGATCCACCATGAACGGTGTATGAGTCCCATCAAACTTTTGCTACAAAGGATTTCAGGAAATAGTTACAGCAGGACGCAAGCTCCAGAAGTACGTATGTGGTTGGAAAAAGTTACCACTAGTTGTTGCCTGCAGATACACTAGGACAAGAAAAAATGCCTAATGAAGGGATAACAGGGAGGTCACATCGATAACTACTTCTTGAGAAGCAGGCCGAATCAGTCGACTGAAGTACAGCAGCAGGACACACACCACAATCCGTAGGACATCAACACACCTGTTCCTGAGGAGGAAGAACAAGGCGCAAGAGAACAACCAGAAGCCAACACGCCGTACCCTCCAATAGAGACGATGATCCTGGAACAAAGGCCAATAGTCAGGTGGCCGGAGTCCTGCAAGACAGTTTGGAAGAAGGTCAACAATGATCTCTTCAACATCCTAGAAGAGATCAGAGGCACCATCATGTAAAAATTGGAGAGCATGGGCAACCTAATCTTCACAAATAGATTGGAACTGTTTGGAGCGGTTGACGGCAAACGATCTACTCCAACAACCCACACCAAAGTCCAACCAGGAAAAACATCTGGAACGATCTTGTACAGATGACCGACGCCAGGAAGAAATTTCACTCCCACCTGACATGCCACCAGTAAGCACACCTGAGTACAAGCTAGATACCAGTCCACCCAGGGGGAGTGAGGTGGAGTATAGCAAGTATAGCAAGAGCTACATCAGCTCCAGGCCCCAACAGAGTCCCATACAGGCTCTACAAAAATGCCCCAGGTATGTCTAAAGGAAATGCTGGATCTCCAACCATAACAAATGGTGCTGGACCAAGCTGAGGAGCACCAGGAGCCACATGGAGAGTACCACTCTCCATCCCCCTTCCAAGACCAGATGCAGCAAAAACACCCACATTGCTGCTCCTCTCATATTCACCCACTTGAATGACTACAAACCTGCACTCAGCATCCAGTAAAGCCATGAGATGGAGTGAAAAGTTCTTCTTTTAGTCAAAGAACCTTGATCCAAAGTGTGCCGGTGCAGTTATGTTGACAAGCTTTCCATCCAGGGCCCCCAAGCAGGTAGGGAAGTTCCATCTGTTACAAAAGCTATTTGCAACAGCAGTCCAGGTTTTCTCTGTTGGTACAGGAAGGTACTGTTCCATCATGTTTTTCTCTATGACTGTAAAAACCACGTGAACAGACTCCACAACTATTGAGTGGCCAAGGCGAAAGTTTTATGCCAGGCTGATCATGGAGTCCCCAGAGGTCAAGTATCTGTAAAAACAAAGGAAAGAAAAACATTTAAAATAATGTACTGACCTTTGTTCTTTTATCTGTTATAGTTGATATCTGCCAGAAAAGATGGAGACTATACGTGGACCAGTTTTTCAAGCATAAGAAGAAGCACAGTCTCCCCAGTGGCTCAGCAGGTGGCACTCAGAAGGACTGGAGATACGCAGACCTGATGTTCTCTCTGAACCCACATCTCCAGCCCAGGAGGTTTGTCTATAAATTTAAGACTTCATTTAACATTACTGAAAGCAAGATTCTTATGTTGTGTTCTATCCGACATAGAAAATGTATGTGTTTAGCTCAAGGGGCAAGATATGTCCTGCACCCTCACAGGAAAGCGAGGCAGGAGACAATTCAGAAGAGGCCCAGCGGGCCACTCCCTCCACTGTATTGTCTGCACCCTCCAGGCCCACTATCCCTCCCCCTGCACAATCCACTGGACAGGCTGCTGCCATCAGACAGGGCAGGTCCTGCAGTCCAAGAGCAAGGCCCAACCCACATCAGAGCATTGTAGAAGGAGGACAATCATCACGCCTTTTGAGGAAACACTCATTGTTGCTTTACAGGAGCCACCACCCAGACCAATGGTCCCAGGGGGTCAAGAGGAGGAGGCCTATTATTTTGAACTAGGCCTAGTGTCCAGGCTGGTGGATCTACCCTGGGAAGGGCTGGACCGTGCAAGAGCAGAATTTTTGAGGGTCCTTCAATAATTGAAGCTGAGGAAAGTACTCGCCAGCTCAGTTGTGACCGCCGCACAACACCACAGACCCTACGAGTCTTCCAACCTCCACATCCGCAGACTTCCTTTGTTCTACCACTGCCCCCCTCCACCACCCCCACGGCCTACAGAGTCATACACAACAGTGCTGGCCAGTGAGTGGGAGCCACTAACAGGACAGCAGTACTTCTCTGATTTGTAGTTATTTAATATTGTTGTACATACTTTTATTTTTGTTTATTTGTTTGCTATTTTAATAAAGACTGTTGAGTGGAGTTTGTGTTCTTCTGTAGTGTTCTTCTGGGGAGAAACTATGGAGAGAATTAAGTATCACTCCTATTTGTTTGTGTGTAATTGTTGATTTGTGTGTAACTTTAGGTTTGTGCGTGCATAATTCTTCATTCGTGCGTCATTTACACACAAATCTCATGTGAGACTCTTTTCACGTCTCCCAGATTTGTGCTTAAGTGATGCGTTTAAATGCTGCTACAATGCTGGGTCATCAGAGTTTTCTTATCAGCCGCTTTGAACTTAGATTGTGAATAATATCTGGTGAAACCTGACATTTTCCCACCTTTTTGCAATAGACTAAAGGAACTGGAAGACTGGTCAGGATAGAGGGAAAGCTTACTGCAACAATGTACAGAGACATCCTGATGAAAATCTGCTCCAGAGCGCTCTGGACCTCAGACTGGGGCGACGGTTCATCTTTCAGCAGGACAATGATCCAAAGCACACCGCCAAGATATGGAACAACTTCAGAACAACTCTGTCAATGTCCTTGAGTGACCCAGCCAGAGTCCAGACCTGAATCCAACTGAACATCTATGGAGAGATCTGAAAATGGCCGTGCATCCACGCTTCCGTCCAACCTGATGGAGCTTGAGCGCTACTGCACAGAGGAACGGACCAAACTGTCCAAAGAAATTTGTGCCAAGCTTGTGGCGTCATATTCAAAACCTCTAGAGACTATAATTGCTGCCAAAGGTTCAGCAACTAAGTATTGAGCAAAGGCTGTGAATACTTCTGTACATGTCATTTTACAGTTTTTTTTTATTTTTAATACATTTGCAACAATTTCAGAAGAACTTTTTCAACATTATCATTATGGGGTATTTTTCAAATATTTTTTCAGGAAGAAAACTGACAGAGCACAGCAACCTCCCTGATCAGAATCCATAATCATCACAGTGGCAGAAATCCAGGAAAGAGCTTCAATGTATGAAAAACTGTACAGCACCGGGCCCTGACGTGATACATGCCTACTGGCTTAAGAAACTCACTGCACTCCATGAGCGCCTGGCAGCACAAATGAACCAGCTGCTAGGAGATGGGATTGGTTAACGGAAGGGCGAACCATCCTGATCCAGAAGGATCCCTCAAAGGGTGCAGTTCCATCCAACTACCGACCAATAACCTGTCTCTCCACAACATGGAAGCTCATGTCAGGCATCCTTGCAACCAAAATACATCGCCACATGGATCAATTCATGATCAAATGCACAGACGGGTATTGGTAGAGATTCCAGAGGAGCCAAACACCAACTCCTGGTTGACAGAACAGTCGCTCAAGACTGCAGGTCACAACACACCAACCATGTGCACAGTCTGGACTGATTACAAGAAAGCCTATGACTCCATGCCACACATCTGGATCACAGAATGCTTGAAGCTGTACACCATCAACAGGACTCTAAGAGCCTTCATAGGAAACTCAATGAACCGGAAGAAAAACACCTTTGAAACCAATGACAAGCCAGTTGCACAAGTGTCCAATAAATGTGGCATATACCAAGGAGATACTCTGTCCCCACTGCTGTTCTGCATCGGTCTGAACCCCTTCAGCCCATTGACACACATCAATGGACGGATCATCTCTGACATCACCCATTGACTTCTACAGTCCCCAACATGAAGCCTAAATTCTAAGCTCATGGGCGCAGCCATATTGGCTGGAGTTAACTCCACCTAACTCAGATTTTCAAAATGTGGAGAAAAGATGTGGGACTGGATTGTGTGCCCCCGCCCCCTTTTGTTTTTGTCCACACCCATGGTTTATGCCAGTTAGATGTCTGGGGTCCATCCATGCTAACGCTGATTGCTTTAACTAAAGTTTCCAGCTCAGCAATGCAGCGATGAACTAGTATTCAACGTCATAAATCTTTGTTGGTAAGTACTTGGTGTTTTACACATAATATGTAAAGCAGTGAAAGAGGCCCCGGGGAAGACCCAGGACACGCTGGAGAGACTACATCTCTCGGTTGGCCTGGGAATGACTCGGGATCCCCCCAGAGGAGCTGGAGGAAGTGGCCGGGGAGCAGGAAGTCTGGGCGTCTTTACTTAGACTAGAATTTCTTTCATTGTTAATAAAAAACAGAGACTCAAATTTGTTAACATGTTGTATTTTTAACCTCCCATTTGGTAGCATAGTACCTTGTTGTCTAAGCTGTGATCCCGGTACTTTATGGTGTAGACTAAATAACGTTTCTGGAAGGGTTTGGAGTACCACTCCTTGAGTTATTAACAGTTATCTAGAGTTAATCATTACTGAATGAACTGCATACAAGCCAGTTTTATTTTCAGAAACTTGGTTATCAATAGGTGCTTTGTTTTACAGGCATGTCAAACAGTGAGGGGGTAAATGAGGACTGTGGAGGATTTTTCTCCACATGAACACACATGCATATTTGTGCACTCACAAATACACACTTGTCCGCCTGACTCAGATCGGTAGCTGTGAATAATACAGCAGGAGGATGAGGTCAGACTCTTCCAGTGAGTCATTTGCATTTTTAATAACTTCAATAAAAACATCTTTCCCTCCAATAACTAGGTCAAAGAGCAAAACACTGACATCATGGAGGAAGACTATTGGTAATAATTGCATTACAAATGAAGGGGATTACAGATAGAAAGAAAATGTACTTTAAGCAACAAGATACCTGTGTTATCATTCTACTAATGTATCATTGTAATGCCTTCCATGTTTGTTTTTCTGTACGTACAATTGAAATGAATAGTTTCTGGCATTGTTTTATGTGTTCGTTGCTGGATGTTTTTGAAAAACAAGACAAAACTAAGGTGTTGATCAAAAAGAATGTATTTGGTGCCATATGGTGGTGGATAGCTGTCATTGCACTAAAGGTGGTCATGGCATTCTTTGACAGTATACAGAGACAAATGGAGAGATTATTTTAACCAACCACTCACAAACATAAACACACAAAGATGTATTTCTGTTGAGTACCAAAATATTAAGTCATGTCCCGCTAAAATCATTGGAAACTTGACATCACTGTTTCCTTCAGACATGAAATATCAAGTCAAAGCACACAGGATCCAGTTAGCTGTAGGTTCTGGTCTGTGAGGGTTTAAACAGGGATGCTTTAACAAGTTTTTCTCCCAGCTGATAAATTAAAGACATTGAGTCATGGTGTCAATGTCCATCTGTACTTAACAACTCTCCCCTTTTGATATTTTCAGTTACAGTCCTGATACCTCAGCCACAGATACACCCACTGTTTATTTTGCACAGCAAGATTCACGTCTTGTAGCATGCATACATGTTGTAATTTGTTGTGTGAAATGCAAAGAGTTTTTCTTTTGTCTTTCCTGTGGAGTTTGGTCTTCTGATTTCTTACTTGAGTTTTTCCAAGTCCAGAAAAGATGCTGAGGATGGAGCTGCTTTTTATGCTAAAGCTACCTTGCAGCACCAAGCCAGGAGTGGCAGAAGAAGAGCGGAACTGGAATTGTTAAATTGTGGATTTTGCTGATTCATGGAGCCAACCTTTACTGAATTTCTAATAAATAAAAATAACCTTTAACAAATCCATGATTTAATTGCACATTGCATGACCAAGCTAAATCATGTGTTGTGTCGTTCCTTCTAATTAGTATCAATGGTCAGATCAGACAGTATTCAACCCTTCTGGTATGTCTTTTCTAAGAGTGATTAGTTTGTTTCTGGGTCCACTTTTGTTTGTGAGATTTTTATCTTGGGTTATGTTTGCTGTTTCTTCGTAAACCTAATGAAGCCTAAAGCAGTTGATGTTTGTTTTGAACAATCTTAAAGTTGTTTTCCTTTTTGAGATTTTGAATTACCAGAAGATTCAATTTTATGTTGTCGTTTTCCCACAAACACCCCCCCACCCCACCCAAAAAAGTAAACGTACTAGTTAGTGAGTATCAAGTTTATAAACCACATCCGTAAACAGAAAACTTTATTGAACACTTCATTTACCAGGGCTGCCCAATCCTGGTCCTCCAGATCCACCACCCTGCCTGTTTTCCAGCTCTCGCTTGCTGATTACCTGGACCAGGTGTGCTCAGTCAATCAGAATGAGCAGACACCTGAGTCAGCTAATCAGCAGAGAGCAGGTCAGGGAGAACAGGAAAACAATTTTTATTTTCCCAATTTTTTGAGTGCTCTTCCTTGATGACATTGTCCTTTTTAGTGCCACCTGTGAGAGGCACCTGAAGCATTTTGCCAGATCTGAAACAGAACACTTCAGCCGTATCATTGGAAATGGGGTGACAGAACTGCAACCTGATGTATTTTATGTCATTGAGACCTGTACATTGCCAGGATCAAGGAGAAAGCAGATTTTTTTTATGTTTTGGGCAGGATTTTATCATTGATTTAGAGCACAAGTTTTTTCTCTAAGGGCACTGTGATTTCCTGACCTGACTGGAGCCAGATGAACCAACAACGTCCAGTGGACCGACGGGACAAAGTCTTTAAGACATTGAACTATCTTAAAGTAAGAACCCATTCTTGTAAAGTTTAGATTTCAAAATACCTGTTAGTCTGCACACTGTTTTAAAAAATGATTTAGGAACACTTCCTCGCCAGGAATTGAGCATACAGAGGGCTTCATAAACCCCAAATTGGTCCTATAGCTTTGATAATAAACGCTGGACATAGGAGTTCTGGAAAGTCAAATGGACCACAAATCTCTTTAGGTATTATCTCCTGTGACTATGTTTAAACTGTACATATATCAAGGAAATCATGAAGGATACAAATGGACTCATCACCAGATGGCACCTGGAGATTCTACCATTCTTCAGGGTCAATGCTACAGCAGACTTCCTGTCCCAGTGAGCGCTTTGAATGGAGGAAGTGTGTGAGGGCAGGGTCCACCACCACACAGGTAAAACCCGTACTCTTAATCAAAGCAAAAATGATTTACAAACCCAATCACTGGGAATTCAGAAAGTGTTGGCTGACACCACATTTGTTGGTCTTGCATTGTTTCATGACTGACCTTGAAGAATACAGATCACAGTCCTGCTGTTTTAACTGTTTGTCTATTCCTCTTTGTAGCTATTGCATGATTGTTCTATCAATGTTTTCCCTATTAGCTTTGACCATTGCAGATAAGCTTCAAAATGTGTTTACAGTCGTCCCTCATTCATCACGGGACTTAACGTCCTAAAAATGACCTGTAACCTGTGAAATCTGTGAAGTTTGATCACAGCTGTTTGAAAGCTGTAAAACCCCCATGACACACTTTTCTCAGAAAGAGATCAACATTTTTCTCTCTTGTTTAAACTCTCAAAGTTCAAACCAAACAGAAAAAGGTCTAGTATTATCGAATGAAAACACAGATCTGCTCACAATTAAAGATTGATACAGATTTGGTAAGATGAACACACTTTGGACAGCAGAGACTGATTGACATGGTTAACAGCCAATCAGGACGTGAACGGTGGGCTGCAGAACAAGAGCATGCATGCATGCAAAACTGAAACAAATCTGCGAGACAGCAACAGATAAATCATGATATAGTGAGGGGCTGCTGTACTCCTGTTTTAAACACATGTCTAAAAAGGACAGTCTTCCTCATTAGAGAAGTCACTAAAATACTGACATTCAAGTAATTGAACTTAAACATCAATAAATAACAATGAGTATGCAAATGTTTTAGCTAGTCTTTTTCATTAACTACAGCAAGAAAAAATGACATTCGGTCTGCTCTCTATGTTATTAAACACTTCCGACACAATTATCCTTGAACATCCCTAAAGTCTCTGTAAGGCCTGTGCACAGACTCAAGACCAACCCGACGAAGTCCAACAGAAAAGTTGAAAAACAAAATAAATATCTTAGTATTTTATTGTGATCATATTTCAACATACAGGTTAGTACAACTGACTTGACAGCGAAGTGCATTTGACACATATGACATTGTATTTGTCATGAAGGTATTTTGTGCATTTTATTGAAATGGTAAGGTTATAAAAACATGGAAGTTCAAACTATTCATACTAATTTATCTGGTTATTGCTCTTACTCCTTTTCACCATTGTACATGCAGCATAACAGATCAAGAGAATTTTTAACATTTCCATCTGCAGTGTTCATTCGAGGTGAAAACTACACTGTAGGGAAGATAAGGATCACAGTTGGAGCCTGCTTCTGTAAAAGAAGTTCATGTCAGAACATTTCCTTAAAGGTTTTCAGGACAGACAAATATGTGGGAGACAAATCGCTCTGAAAGAGTTTATGTTCATTAAGGTGTACTGAGGTACATTTGCAGAGCTGGAGTGAAAATGAAAATGGTTCCTAGAATGGACACTGTGAGGAAAGCCCACAGGAAGATCCGATCCAACACCTGAGCCACAAACTTCCAGTCCTGTACAACCTGTTGAGATTAAAACAACAAAACAAGATGGGAGACCAATTAAATGCATTTTAACACCCACTCCCTTTCTTTTCGCAAAAACACCCAAAGTCATTTAGCTGAGTTCCATAAATAAGGTTGTCATTTTCATAAGAGAGAAAACGCCACAAAGAGTGACATTTATTGAGTTAATGCATCAACACGCTAAGGCCCCAGTGTGACATTCTTTGAATTACCTCAAAATGATTATTTGTTGTGTGAACATAATAACAATTAGAAAGTATTTCCATCTAAATCAAATGTGTTAATGTAGCATCAAACATTTATGTCTGGAGATCTGAATGCATTTATGTTGGTGCAACAGAATTTATTCATGTTGATGTAACATGATGATCAAGGAGAAGTTTAACTAGATTTGTAGAAGTTATGGTAACAAAGCTAGATATAATCTGACATCATCTTGTTGAGTTTTCTCAACTTGAATTCTATTGTTAGGTGTTACTTAAATCTATATGGAACTTCGCAAAATTTAAATTTCAATAATTCATTCTAACCCAGCAAAACCAAGTAGATTCAAAAATCAGAAACGGTTTAAGTTTCAATAATATAATGTGAAAAACATTCATGAAATCATTGATATTCAGTCATTTAAACAGAAGTCCAGTTGAACTCCATCTGGTGTCTAAGAGAAAATACAAACCAGGCTGAAATAACAGTAAGTCAACTTGAATACAAACTTTGAAACTCTAGTGATCACAACGCTGGGAGCGCGGCGGGTCCACAGGTCTTTAGAAACGATCAGATCCACTTTGAGAGAATCTCCAGTTCTGATTTACATTTTTCTTTATTTGCGTCATGTTATTTTAAAGCTGTCCTCATTTAGTTCATCAACCTCAGTGTGTTTAAGTGTCTGGTTTCAGGTCATCTGCTCTGCTTTGCCACCTTTTTGGTTCTCCAAGGTTTTGTTTTGGTGAAGTTTTTAAATTAAATATCTAATTAATAAAAGTTTCTGCCACCAAGCCTGGTCTCCTGCATTTTTAGGTCCTTCTCCACCATTTCCTGCCACTAGCAGCAGGGTCAGGTCATCTGCTGCAGTCATCACGTTACAGCAACATGAATAAATTCTGTTGCACCAACATAAATGCATTCAGATCTTCAGACACAAATGTTTCTTGTTATGTTAACACATCTGATTTAGATGGAAATACTTTCCAAAATGTTATGTTCACCCAACAAATGTTTTCTTTTGGGTGAACAATTACGCAATGAAGCCTAAAAAAGCAGCTTTGCACTGATATGCAACGCTTTAGTAAAAAATGGTTGAAGAGTTTCATGTTATTTCCTGTCGCTGAGGCATTTCCAGTGTTAAAGGGTTGAGTGCTGTAACGGTGTAAAGTGTCACACAGTGTAAACCTCAAGCATATGTTCCTTTCTGCTTACCTCTCGGATAAAATGCTCCTTCCTGATATGGCGGCTTATGTAGCGCACTGAATTTGTGGCTTTTTCCAGCATTGCCAGCCATGCTTGGCTGTCGTCCTCCATGCCTCCGAGAGCTCCTTGTTGTTGACCTCCAGGAACCGCTCTCCTCCCCACGCCTCGCCTGGGCTTTAGCTCTGGGCTTCGCATCTCAATATCTGGAAAGTGATACCTAAGGACCAGGAAAACCTCTGCAGTTAATTATTGTTGTTTCTACTCCTAGAATCACAGATCAAGCTACAACTTGATTTATTGACTACCAGTCCAATAAATCACACAGGAGAGATGATCTTCTTTGAGGTCTCCAAAGGAGTGCTGCAGGGCTTCATTCAGGACCCACATGTTTTCACATAATATCAATAACTTGTGTAATAGCTAAAAACAAAAGCCAACTTTGACCTTTATACTGATGACTTCACATAATATTGATCATCTTACTTGCATAGAAATGAGAGTTTCTACAGTTGTCATTCTTGTTGTTGAGTCAAGTCAATAAAATTAACTCCATATGCAGAACAACTCCAGCGTTATGGTGTTTTTACACAATCACGAAAGATTACCCAACATCCCATAGATAATAATCACCAAAGAGAAAATGCAAGAAATACTTTTTGTTAGAGATATGCTTTTACACTAGGAAGTAGACTCTTTTCTATCCCAACTAGATCTACCCTCTGTGACAGAAGACCAAAATGCAACACTTCTCTCTGCTATAACTAAAGAGGACATTCTTAAAGCAGTTAAAAGGCTGAAAAATGGGAAGATGGCAGGAGCAGATGGGTTTGGTCCAGAGTGGTACAAAATATTGGAAAACATTTGAATCCCTCCACTGCTTAAAGCTTTTAACTGGCTGATGGAAAAGAAAATAATTGCTCCTTCGTGGAATGAAGTAATTATTTCTGTCATCCCAAAAGAAAGAAAAGACAAGCTAGAATGTAGTAGCTACCGCCCAATTAGTGTGTTGAATACAGACTACGAAATATTTCTAACGAAAGAACTGTGAAATGTCTCCATGTTCATTCTGGACAACTTTATGTTTTCCATGACAATGAGCTGCACCCAACGCATCAGTCTCTCTCTCTCTTTCTCTCTCTCTATCTTTCTCTCTCTCTCTCTCTACATCTGTCTTTTGTGCACAGTTTTGCACGGCTGCAGGTCTACCAAACTATGCACCCCCCATCCCAGCCCCGCCCCTGCAGAGCGCATTGAGCGCCAACTCATATTGATCAGTGGCGTGCAGCTTAGAGAGAAAAAGAAAGAAAGAAATGATGAATTAATACAGAAATAATCGTCTCAGAGTCCCAGGAAGGAGCGGACTCTTGTCTTTGACACCAAAGAGCAGCTTTAGAGTGGTTTCATTTCTAACAGACACATCAGTTCACAGATCTGAGATCTCTGCTCTGCTGCTCGTCTGCTGCTCTGTGGAGATGACAGGACTCCTTTCAGAACAGCTTCTCTTTTTGTCTCATCTTTGAGTCAGTTTGGAAATCACTGTGACTGCAGCAAACAGTGCATGTCTGTACTTTGACTGATCCCCGACTCTGAGCACACATGCGTCCACGTATGCCAATTCCTCTGTTTTGTTTTAAATTCATCTGTGTTTTCTTTTCATCTAACCGAAAGAAAAAGTCAGAGCCTACAAAACCTAAGTAACAAAGTAACAAGGTTTTCTTTAGTCCAGTAACTGTAATTTATTACTAAAATTTGAACTGTAATGGTAAAAGAGACGGTACAAACGGAAACTACCAACGATAGAGGAGTGGATTGCTGTTACCCACAGCATTTACGTTATCAAAAAATTTTCATTCTCAATTCAAACCCAAATAGAAGTTTTATACAATGTGGACAGAATATGTTACACCTGTTCAGACAGACTTTTTGTAATGGTTAACTTCTGGATTTATGACAGATTTTTTACTTTTCCGGTCTTTATTTGTCTTTATATAGTTCTCACCATGTCTGCCCGTGAACTCCACGTTGCTCGTGGTGCTTACAGGTTGGTGCCATGCCATGTCAATGTGTGTGTTCAGATGAAGGAGACCATTCCTCTCTCTGCTGTAAAGCTGTTCAGCCTGTCAGCCAAGACCACAGTAAGAGACCTGCCTGTCCTCAGCCCGTAGGCTCACGAGCGCATCACTTTGTTTTTACTGGGGTGAAACTCAACGCACAGTGACTGAGCTCGGGGGCTATGAGCAAACCCTCACCCCTCCATCACTTCTCACCATGAGCAACTCCTGAATGGAAGAGAGTCCTGTGCTTTTTCGTGTGGTGATGCTTCATGTCTACACTGACAGGACTGCTGAGGCACACGCTCTCGACCAATCACACAGCTCCAGCCCCTTGGGGTCCTTCCTGTCCCTACAGGAAGACAATCCCTCGTTTCCCTTTAGAGATGAGCACAGCTGGGTCCTGTGTAAGGAAGCCATCGATTGTTTATAGAGAACTGGACTGAGTACCCCTCCCCCTGCGTTCCAAATAGGAATTATCTGCTGGCTCCAAGAGGCAAACGTCCAATAGACTTCTATTTAGAAATAAATAGATATTCCTCAATCATTCTATTTGTCAAAATAACCATTCTTGATCTGATACATTTTTCCTTAAAGGAAATAAGGAAAACTAATCCTATTTTTATTCATTATATTTTTTCAAGTTATTAACTTTTCAAACTGAGCAATCAGATGCTTCAGTAAAAGCACGTGGTGCCTGCTGGCCCCCACTGCAAATGGAATGCTTGACAGATTCTCCTGAGCCGCTTTCAGTGGAACGGGTGTGCACTTCAAACAAGTGAACGCTTGATTGGCAACAGTAGTTGCCATAGAAACGTTGACTCAGACTGACTTGGACGTCGTCTGGCTCCAACATGGGGACGTCCATATCATGGAAAAATGGCTGAATTGGCTTCATTTCACTGGAGCCAGAGATAAGACATTTGTTTTGGGTGACATCACACTCACTGTGTCCAGTTCTCTATATACAGTCAATGGAGGAGGCCCAGCGACCAAGTGTTCAGTTATGAGTGGTAGCACTTTTAATTTTATTTGACTTTGTTGCTGTTTTTTATCTGGGTTCTTCATCCAAAGGTTTTGTGCCCTGAGATTTGTAACATTCTGCTGTTATCTTGTGGATTATGAACTGTAAAATGATAGGTTTCTGGATAAGTTTGGTTTACAGACTCTTTCTGGTTTGATTTCATCATTTATATGAAATCATTGTCCACGAACCAAAAGCCATTACATTATAGATCAAAATCACACTAGCCACTTTGACATGCATGTTCACTCATAAAAAAGTCTTCTTCAATAAAATGATCATTTTGTTTTAAATGTTTTGTGTTGCTGACTTCCTGCTCAGATTTCTCTTGCAAATGAGATTTAAATTTCAGATATTATTTCATCTGAAAACCTTTTATGAAAATAAAGTTCTTCTATTTCTATTTAGATCTCAATGTACACTGACTGACTTTATTAGCTTTTGATGGAAAAAAAAGTAGACAATGTAATAGTCATAAAATGTAGAACAACATTGTTTAGCCTTGATGCTTTCCTAACCACTTCATGTTACCTGTCAGTGTGTCCCCTCATACACAGCAGTCTGGGCAGTTTTTGCAGAAAGAGGCTCTTTACCCAGGGGGCCATGGGGTGGTAGGTAGCGGAGGAGCGGTGGTGAACATTAATCACAAAGACAGTTACGATGATGGAGAAGGTGACAAAAATCATGATGAAGAGCAGGTACTCTCCGATGAGTGGGATCACCTGCAGATGGGAAAAAGGATCCACATTAATTTAACCCTGTAAATAGTTTATGCTAGTGCTTAAAACTGTAAAGAACTTCATGTGGGAATGATACGCTGATTTACAACATCAAAGTTTCTGTCAGTTTGTAAACTGACACTATTACCATTATAATCCCATTTGAACAAACAAACTGGTGTCCCATACACCAGTTAAAAAACACTGGTTAATATTCATAAAAGATCAAAGATGACAAAACAATGATAGCAGTGTTCCCTAAACATTGCTCCTGGTGGTTACAGGTTGGCGCCAGTGTTGGGCAGCAGAGCTGACATCAGTGTGTGAATGGATGAAGGGGACTGTGACTTTAAAACACTTTGGGCCTTCAAGGAGGGTAGAAAAGGCCTGTGTAAGCATACTCACTTTAGTAATTCCTATTTAAAGCTTTATGGCTCAGTGTGATAAAGAGAATAATTTCTACCGGAAATCAATCTAAGGTCAGGTAAAACAGTGACTGAAAGGCTATTTTGTTGCTAAAAGAAAAACGTGGAGAGAGTGGACATTTACATTTTAAAAACCCCTTGCAAAGGTGCACTAGAACTGTGCCTTTCTGTCTAATCCCTGATACCTCTGGGAGTGAGTCAGAAGCGTGGTACTTTCAGGGTATTTCCTGTGCAGGTGAATTCAAGGAGGTGACTGTCATTTTGAATTCAGATTGACAGACTGAGGAGATTTAGATGTGGCTAGAATGCACATTTGCAAATGTGCAAAAGTGTTCTAGATCACTGGCATTGGCAACAGCCTGGGTTCGTAAAGTAGCAGTAATTAACACCGGATGACAGACAACTAATTAACTGCCCTCTGCAGGGGCAGGTTACAAACCTTTGAGGATGAAGGAATGATTTCTTCTATGACCAGCAGGAACACTGTGAGTGACACCAACACTGATGTAGAAAGGGACAGTTTCTCCCCCTCATCTGAAGGTAAATAGAACACCAGCACAGTGAGAAATGAGAGCCCAAGGCACGGGATGATGAGGAAGAGGGTGTAGAACAAGGGCAGCCTCTTGAGGATGAAAGAGTAAGTGACAAATGGGTACCAATACACCCCATCTCTCCGGCTTCCCTTTTGTCCAGTGGCATTGAGGATTTCCCATTCTCCATTATCAAAGAAGTCTTTACGGTCCACATAGTGATCCACTAGAACCAGGTCTACCATGTTTCCATCGTAAGTCCATGACCCAAACTTCATAGAGCAGTTCTGCCGGTCAAAGGGAAAAAAGGTGACATCCATGGTACAGGAGGATTTATAGCTGGCTGGAGGAGTCCAGGTTATTGTGCCATCCCAACGTACAATCGCTTTGGTCATCAGGGATCCTTCGAAACGCCCATCTGCACTGAAAGAAAAAGGAAAAACTGTGATTTAATAGAGAGTGAGTAAGCACCAAACATGAAAAGCACAGAGGAATTTTGACTTAAACAGATTAATCACAGTTCACAAGTCTGAGCTGAGTGGTCCAAAGGTTTGCAGGGAGCTGTGTAACTCACTTCTCATACAGAACAATATCAGGTAACCATATAGTCTCTGATGGCACTCTGATGGAGGTAATGCCCCCGTAGTCATCTGGGTTCCACTTCAACTTCACATCGATCCATTCCTTGGAAATGATCACAGCACACAAAAAGCCTTGCAGTGTTATACAATGAAAGCAATAATTTTAATTCAAATCAATTTTCATAACAGCTTTAAAAAGCAGAGGTCCCCAACCCCAACAGCCACAGATCGGTTCCAGTCCAGGGGTCACTTGATACCGGGCTGCTGAGAGAAAAAATCAAAACCCAAATTCTAATTGAAATTATAATTGAAACAGTTCTGTGAAGAAAATAGTCTGACACTTTCAACTGGAGTTCTGTTGCCTGAAGACAGTTTTACTCACATTAGTGAAGCATGGCATGCAACCTCTTGGTTAGACCACTGTGTTACATCAGCTGATGCTCATGCCTCTTTAACTAATATGGAAATCTTACTGATCACGTTCCTTTTGGGATGCAAATAAATTTCCTGGCCCTGCCCATGAGGCAACCTTATGATCATGAAAGTTCTTCATACTTGGAGTGGAGTGCTCTCTCAAAAGATGAAGTAGCTTTCTACTCCATGGGTCAAGGCAGACCTTTATTTGCCTAGAGAAGTAATATCATGTGGCAATCTTAATTGTAAAAACCCCACTCGTGTCCTTGCCGTCTTGTCTATGTATGAGAATATATAAACACTGTATAAACCAAAATCCAGAAAAAGGGGTAGACCAGAGTGGAATACCCACGTTAAGGAGCGTTTCTTAAAAGCAAGAGAGGCTATAAAAGAATGGATTCTTGCCGGGAAACCAAGACATGGGCCAATTTCTGAACATTAAAGGGGTACAAATGCTAGATACACAGTATGCCATACACTCTATCAGCAGAAATGATCAAAGCTGACTCCATGGCCAGGAATCTCTCTAGTCACAACACTAGAGATTTCTGGAAAGAAGTGACATACATCAACTTTGAAGAAAAAAAAAGAAAAACATTCCATGTGTGATTGATGGTGTTTCTGGCACAGACAATATCCTAGAAGCATGGTGACATGAGTGAAATGTATAAAATAAAGGATATTGTCACCTTTGATACAATCACGATGCAGGAGGTTTTCCAAGCTTCAACCAAACTGTCAGATAACAAGGCCACTGGGCTTGATGGGGTTTATACTGAGCACATAAAGCTCGCCAGTCCTAAGGTGTTTCCTTTACTTACCATGTGTTTTACAGCACTTCTTGTTAATGTTTTTTTTACCAGACTCTATGCTAGATATTATAAATGCTCCAGTCTTGAAAAACATAGCTGGTAAAATTGGTAGCTCCGACAACTATAGACCAATAGCCTTGGCCAGTGTTATGTCAAAACTCTTTGAGATTATCCTGTTGGACAGGATCACTAAATTTGTAGGATCAACAGATAATCAATTTGGATTTAAGGAGAAGCTTGGTACTGACATGTGCATATATGCTCTTAAAGAGATGATCTCTAAATACAGAAATCAAAATTCCTCTGTTTTCTTGCGTTTCCTGGATGCTTCTAAAGCATTCGACAGAGTAAATCACAGGAAATTATTCATAAAATTGGAAAAGAGAGGTGTTCTCAAATGTGTTGTGAGCATTCTGGCATATTGGTACGCTCAACAAAATATGCAGGTTAAATGGGGTAACCAGGTTTCAGAGCCTTTAAAGATCAGTAATGGTGTGAGACAGGGGAGCATTTTTTCTCCAATTCTTTTGTAGCCTGTATTTGGAGGAATTATCTCTCCAACTGAATGCTTGTCACACTGCCTGTGTAGCTGGAGATCTCAAAATCAATCACCTCATGTACACTGATGATATAGTTCTGTTGAGTCCAAGTAATGCTGGTCTTCAACAGCTACTAAACATCTGTTCAGATTATGGGATTGATAATGACATTGAGTTTAAAACAGGTAAAAGTATGATTATGATTTCTAGAACTAAAGAAGACAAAAATCCACCACTTTCACCTTTCCACTGCTGTGCTTGTATGCTGTGATAAAATAAAGTATCTTGGGCATATAATCACTGAAGACATGACTGATGATACTGATATGTACAGACAGTGTCGAGTGCTGTATGGCCAACCCAACACCCTCTCACGAAAGTATGGCTTTTGTTTAGAAGGCATTTGCCTAGCTACAACAGCTAACATGCTGTTGTAGAACCAAAACTTAATAAACCCAACATGGACCCAACACAACTGAGGAACTTTAGACCAATATCCAAGCTACCGTTTTTGTCTAAATTGTTAGAAAAAGTTTTATCTGAACAGCTCACATATTTTCTTGAGAACCATAACATCTATGAAAGTCTGGCTTTCACAGACACCACTCCACTGAAACAGCACTGCTGAAAGTGTCTAGTGACATCATGATATCTGCTGACTCAGGAAACTGTACAGTTCTGTTGGACCTCTCCTCAGCCTTCGACTCTGTTGACCACTGTATCCTGATAACAAGGCTGCGTGACCTGTTGGGCTGTCTGGACCAGTTTTAAAATGGTTCTCCTCGTATTTGGCTGACAGGGGTTTCAGTGTGTCTGTTAATAACATAACCTCTGAGCAAAAAAGGTTGACTTGTGGGGTACCTCAGGGCTCAGTCCTTGGGCCACTTGTTCCTGCTGTATGTGCTTCCTCCAGGCAAGTTAATCCAACAGTTCAGTGATGTTTTTTACCACCTCTTTGCAAACTGAGCTCCTTAATCAACTGTCTCTCTCAAACAAAGCAGTGGCTAAATGACAGCTGCCTTCAGCTAAACTCAGACAAAACAGAAACACTGATTTTTGCCCCAGACAGTGCCATCCCTGCTATTAAATGCCAACTAGGTGCCCTGAGCCATTTGGCAGAACCCAGACTGAGAAACCTAGGAGTTGTGTTTGATGAAGCGATGTCTCTGGAGTATCATACCAAACAGCTCCTGAAGAATTGTTATTTCCAGCTATATAACATCTCTAAACTTAAGGCCATGGTTTCTAAACATAAATTAGAGATGATAATCCATGCCTTTGTGTCTTCACGGTTAGACTTGCAATAGCCTTTTCACCTGTCTAAACAAGAAGGCACTGAACTGATTACAGCTGGTCCAGAACTCTGCTGACCAGCTTTTGACCCACACAAACAAAAGAACACACATCATCCCTATTTTAAAATCTCTTCACTGGCTCCCGATCACCTCCAGAATTAATTTTAAAATTTTAGACCTGACTTTTAGAGCCCTTCATGGACAAGCCCCTTTGTACATCTCTGACCTGATCCAGCCCTACACCCCCATGGCATAAAAAAGGTTGGGAACCACTGTTGTATAGAACTAGAGAACTAGAATACAGATCAAATATATTGTAACAGATATTTTGTAACAGATTTAGCTGTGCTTAGTTTATTAATGCATTTGGAATAAATGGCTGCAGGACAAAGGCAGCAGTGAGGATGCGTTGACATCCATTTTAATTTATTTTTTTTCATGTTAGTAGTTTTCATTTCTGATAGAAAGTTTAATGAGTGTGTTTTTACCTGCCAGAGCCAGACATTTGTAGTCATGAGTTGATTCTTTTCATCCTGCAAAGAAAAAGAAAGTAAAGTAATGGAACTTTTTGAAACAAAGTATTCAAATCTAAAAAATTAAACTTTTTAACTCCTGAAATTTCTTGATTTTTTTGTTCCGATTGCAAAGTCAGAACAGCCATTATTACTGACAGCAGGACATTGATGGAGGAAAATTGAGGACTACTTACAGCTCAGCAGCCTCATTCCTTTAACCTGTGACGCAAAAGCCAATTTGGATTAGTTCTTTAAGTTTTTCTCTTTTCTTTGATCCTTTGATCAATTCTGCAATGGTTTCCTTTGTTGTCATAACTAATTACCAACTTCTAGCTTTGGACATGAGTCCACTTTCTTTTATCTTTGTATTCATTCTAGACAAAATCTGTCATCTACCATAATTTACAATCCTCTTCTGATCCCCATCCTCTGCCTTCTTAAGAGGGTAAGTGAACATCACCTACATCATTGAACATTTTCTCCCCCTTCAGCCCTTGAGTAATCAAAAAAAATCGGACCAGGAATTTATTGTGTTATGGTTTATGAGACAGTTCATTCTGCAAATGTCTCATACAGCAGTGAATTAAACATGAGAATATCCAGTTTAAGTGCAAGTGGGGGAAATAAATAAATAATGCTTGCTAAGAACATCACTGGAGCTGTCGGTGGGAAACTGAGGTAATATCTTTTTTAGTATACTTTAATTTAGTTTTAGTCATACAATTCAAGCCAACGCTATACGTACTCTTGTGTTTTTGCTCAGTCTAATCACAATAAGAAATTATACAATGGAAGGCTTTTTGTTTTTAACCTAGTGTTTGACTGACAGTGTAAAAGACCCACTTTCAATTACAACTGAACAAATATTGCTCCTTGTTGCTGTACCCAACACCTTCCTTTGGAAATGTTAGAAAAAAAATTCTAACTGTCTAACACACTTTTGAGGGGTTTCTTTGGCATAACATTGAGGTTAAGTTAAATGTGGCTTTAATTGCATATTATAATTTCAAAAAAACAGTATTCACGTCACCTTTGATTTAATTACATTCTGCATATGAATGTGTTTCTGAAAAGTTGGGAACCCCATAAATACATGTTATAATTGGAACATCAACAGTACTTGTAAGAATGAGGCTGAGACATGTTGATCCATGTGCAAACAAGGTTTAATGAAACAGCATAGGAGGATAAGACAAGGCGTGGTTGAGGACAGGCTAGGGTCAAAAACACAAGGAACAAGACGGGAGTCGTCAAGACAGGCAAAGATCAGAAACCAGGCAAACAGGAACATGGAACGCTTAGTATGAACGAGAGGGAAACCAGTTCAAGATTAAGCACAGAGGAGAGGGTGAGACTGGCATATAAGCAGTGGGATGATCACTAGATGAGGTGCAGCTGGTGAAGACAAGATGGCAGAGGTTCGATGTATGCTGGGAGTGTACAGAGGAACATAGGCTGTTAGTACTCTGGCAATGGCTCCTTTTGGTGGTCGGGGAGGGAACTGGACGACCGGATGCTGATAGAGCGCACCCCAGGCCCTCACCCCCAACCCCCCGCGAGCGGCTCCGGAAGCGAGATACCACTCGACGCCGAGGACAACCCCGGGACATATGGGCCGGCCTGTCCGGATGGTCACGATGGAAAGCAGCTGTCAGAAAGGGGTTGAGGATGTCATCAGCTGCAACCTAGGAGCGCTCCTTGGGCCCGTACCCCTCCCAGTCGACCAGATACTGGAGGCAACCATTCCAACGTCGGGAGTCCACGAGCTCGTGCACAAGGTTGGCCTCTTCGCCGTCCACCATGACGCGGTAGACAGTTTTGAGTCATTGTGACCACTTGGTTTGGGCGGCAAGGGTTCGTAACCTCAGTGAATAGGCAGCCCTGATTATGGCTTTCTACTTCCAAGTGACTTCTAGTCGCAGTGATCTCATGGCCATCAGAACAGAATCGCTCCAGTCGCTGCAGAATGTGATACCTGCTGGTGACGTCACCCTGACTTGAATTTTACGCACGGAGACCAATCACGGGCAGATCACGTCATTTAACTTAAATGTGTAAGCAATGAGAGTACACGACTACGAAGGAAACTCTTTTCAGAAACATGTCTTTTAAAGACTGAAAATGATGAAAACTTATTGAAGAAGTTTGGAAGTAATAATTATATTCATATATATAACAATAATATTAATAAATATAAATAATAATATAAATAATTATATCAGACATTATGCTTCTTTTGGTAAATGCTACGTCGGCTCCAGCAACAACAAATGTAATCAAATTGTTGTCTCATGTTTAGCAGTGTTATTACACAGACTTGTAAACAGCAATGTCCACTAGTCAAACATGTAAATAGCAATGGAGGTTCAACTTGCTGGGACACATACTAACAGTGGAGCCAGAAACCTGGAAGGAAGTTTTCCATTGAAAACTCTGCAGACAGTTTTAATTTTAATTTTGTTTTTGTACTGCTGATCCTAAATGCTTTTATTAATATTTCTTTATTACACTGCAATCCAAGAAAAGCTATTTGACCGTATATCTTTTACCTTATCTATATCTTTTTATATTATTGGCTAAAGAGCTTTTCATGTTTCTCTAGAAACATGAAAGTAACAGGAGTAAAACAGTCACCGTCCCATCAAGTTGACAAAAGTGTGTGATCTTGTTCGGTTTGTCAAGCTGTTTGTTATTTTCTTACCACATCAACCAGCTGTGATATCTTCAATCCAAAGCGTACAGTGATGGTGTCATTGGCATGCTGGACTGGTCGAACCCACTTCTGGTAACCTTTGAAGAGATTTCTCAACAAGGAGTCCTCCAATTCTGCCAGTGATAGAACATTCTCCTGGACTGGAAGAAGAGGAAAGAAGACAAAAGAGTTAGGGGTCATTGTAAAATGATCACAGTGATGACTCTTTAAGTCCAATAAATTATTAAGATTATTCAGATTCATAAAACCAATGTCTTCCAAAAAAGGCATGCATCCATAAGGATTTTATCTTTACTCAGTGATTAACCTGCATCCAAGTCCCAGAAAAAAAAACTGTGCATATCTGCTTTGACAAGCCAGACAAAGAGCAGTTCACAAACCCCTTCATCAGAAGAACGACCACAGATTCAGTTATGTCGCCCGAATTGGGATTACCGGGGCCCCACCCTGGAGCCAGGCCTGGGGTTGGGGCTCACAGGCAAGCACCTGGTGGCCGGGGCTCCTCCTATGGGCCCTGGTCAGGTACAACCCAAAGGATCGATGTGGAATCACTCCCCAGTGGGCCCACAGCCTGTAGGAGAGCTCAGAAGGAGCCGGTGCAATGTGGTTTGGGTGGCAGTTGAAAGCGAGTGTCTCTGCGGCCTAAACCCCAGTCATGGAGCTTGGCTTTTGGGACATGGAACGTCACCTCTCTGGGAGGGAAGGAGCCTGAGCTTGTGCAAGAGGTTGAGAGATAGTTGGGCTTACCTTTACGCATAGTCTGGGCTCTGAAACTCAGTCTCTTGAGAGGGGTTGGACTTTCTACCATTCTGGAGTTGCACATGATGAGACGTGGCGGGCTGGTGTGGGCTTACTCATGAGCCCCCAGCTCAGCTGCCAAGTGTTAAAGTAACCCCAGTGGATGAGAGAGTCGCGTCCCTCCACCTTTGGGTGGGGGACAGGTCTCTTGACAGTGGTTTCGGCTTACGGGCCGGACAGCAGTTCGGAGTACCTGGCTTTCTTGGTGTCTCTAAAAGGGGCACTGGAAAGTGCCCCAATGGGGGACTCCATCGTCCTCCTGGGGTATTTCAGTACCCATGTGGGTAAGAACAGTAGCACCTGGAGGGGCATGATTGGTAGGAACAGCTTTTCTGATCTGAACCCAAGCTGTGTTTTGTTGTTGGATTTCTGTGCTCATCATAGTTTATCCATAACAAACATCATGTTTGAGCAAAAGGGTGTCCATCAATACACATGGCATCAGGATGCCCTCGGCAGGAGATCTACGATCGACTTTGTAGTAGTTTCAGGTGACCTTCAACCGTGTGTCTTGGACACTCGGGTAAAAAGAGGGGCAGAGCTGTCCACTGATCACTACCTGGTGGTGAGTTGGATTCATTCATTCATTCATTTTCCAATCCGCTTTATCCCTTTCGGGGTCACGGGGTTGCCGGAGCCTAACCCGGCTACTCATGGGCGAAGGCAGGGGACACCCCTGGACAGGTCGCCAGTCTGTCGCAGGGGCCACAATCACACACCCATGCACACTCACATTCACACCTAGGGACAATTTAGAGTAACCAATTAACCTGTGAAGCATGTTTTTGGACGGTGGGAGGAAGCCGGAGTACCCGGAGAAAACCCACGCATGCACGGGGAGAACATGCAAACTCCACACAGAAAGGTCCCCCAGCCAGGGCTTGAACCGGGAACCTTCTTGCTGTGAGGCAGGAGCGCTAACCACTGCGCCACCGTGCAGCCCGAGTTGGATTCATTGGAGGGGAAAGAGGCCAGAAAAACTTGGCAGACCCAACCATACTGTGAGGGTCTGCTGGGAACGTCTGGCTGAGCCCTCTGTCAGGGAAGTCTTTAAGTCCCATATCCTGGAGAGCTTCAAACAGGTACCAAGGATCTCCTCACCTTCTCTGAAGTAAGCAGAGGAAGAGGGCCTTGGAGCTGTCCATTGTCCAAGCTGAAGTCACTAAGGTAGTCAACGAGCTCCTCTTTGGCAAGGTACCAGGAGTGGATGAGGTCCGCCCTGAGTACCTCAAGTCTCTGTATGCTGTAGGAGTGTCTTGGCTGACACGTCTCTGCAGCATCACGTGGCAGTCGGAAACTGTACCACTGGATTGGCAGACAGGGGTGGTGGTTCCCCTTTTCAAGAAGGGGGACCGGAGAGTGTGTTCCAACTACCGGGGAATCGCACTCCTCAGCCTCCCAGATAAAATCTATGCCAGGGTATTGGAGAGGAGAGTCACACCTAAAGCACAATTTAGGGAGACCAATCAACCTACGATGTAGAGCTGGGGAATGAATTGATTAATTCTAATAAGTTGTTTAAGATCATTTTTTGGGGGCGGAACTCTAAATTTTATTTTCCCAGTTCTCTGCTTTTTGGGGTTTCCGTTGTTCAGAGAAAAGTCAGTCCATCTGTCTCTCACAAAGAGCAGACCAAGGAACTTCTTCTGTGAGGCAGAGAAAAAAAAAAAAACTTGCTGCATATTAACAAGCGCATGTGGCACGTACCCACCTGACAGCTTCCTACAGTTCTCTGTGTAGCGTTTATTTTAGCTGATGGAGCAGGAGGACGTGGAGGTTTTTAACAGGATCTGAACAGAAATGGAGGACAGACCGTCTGGACTCAAAGCAGCAACAGAGTTTAATAAAAAAAGTGTTGATTTGGAGACAGTGGTGTTGTTACACACTGATGCTATCATGCTACGACCAATGCTATGCTAACGAGCTGTGCCGCTTGTTGCAGAGTTGCCAGTGACCACAAACTGGTTTAATGTCAGAGAGTATTTCCACGAAGCAGACTTTAGGACACGGCGGATAAATACAACAAACTTAATTCACAGGACATTCATAAAAACTGTATTTTCTTAATACAATAACAGATATGAATCTACTTGAATTAAACTTTATTAACAATATTTAACATTACAGAGTCCGACAAAACCCGGCTCATGAGAGCGCTCCATCTTCACTGTCCATGACACAAAAATCTAAAACGTTTTTAGGTTGTTTTTGTTATGATTTCATATAAAAATGAATCAACTGGAGGCAGAATTAAGAATAAAGTACATTTTCTGTCAATCTGCAGTCTTCTAGTAAATCTGTCATTGTTTTCTTAGCATGTTTTAATTTGAGTTTACAGTTAGATGACATTAAAGATGTGTTCATACAATTTATATAGTACTTTTATGCTATTTAATTTTCTTAAAAAATGTTGAAAATAATTTTCATTCTCTGCTCATATGTCAATGGTTCAGACTAAAGGTGACTGACAGCACTCCTCATAGGGGGCACAGGGGGGCTTTTTAGCGGTGCTACAGAGAACAAACCACTCATTTGTGACAGAAAATTAAATACTTCACAAACCGTGTAAAAATGCCAAAAGCAGAGAGCAACGACTGATTAGAAATCTGAGTCACTTAAACAGTTATTATCTTATGTTTTGGGGGAGCCTCTCTCTAAAGTTTTTAGCCTCATCGCTACATGGATGCATTGACTGTATATCTGTATCTCTTAATACAATGCATGGAAGACACAGAGGATTTGGATTGGATTTGGAATTGGTTTATTTCAAGCAGACAAGAATAACACATGTGTAACACAATCAATCAACAAAGATTTACATCAGTAAACATGTCAAACATAGAATAACTAGGCATCAAAAGATAGACTGCTTACCCCAACTCGACCACACCATTTACTTTACATTAGATATCAACCGGTTCGTAACTAATAATCAGATATTTATAACGTACTGACAGTAATTCAGGTCAATAAACATCCTTAAGTAACAAAAGGTCATACTGCTTTGTATTTAAGTACAGTATTTTAAACTTGATTGTAGCATATGCAAGAAAAAATAATCAGTGATGTGAAGAAGCCTCCAAAATAAGTCAGTATAGAGATCAAATTTTTGCTGAATTGTTTCATCAAAAGAATCAGTGATGTGAACAAGTCTAAAAATAAATAAATCAGTATAAAAATCAAATAAATGCAGATTATTTTAATCAGAAAAGTAGTTTCTTCAGATCAAGCATAAAAAGAAGCAAAAATATCTCATTTATGTCTAAAAGATCATTGACCTTAATCAGATATGAAGAATTAATAAGTGCAGGTTGTTTTCATTAGACGATCCTTTGTCATGAATCACATTTTAGGGAACCATGTCAAGTGATTTGATTAAAGCCTTTGTCCAATACGGTATTCCTATGTTCTACGGTCTGATCAACAGCTGTCCTTTTGGTTTGAACAGAGTTTATAAAGTTCTCCTCGTTGTTATGACTGCAGACTTCGTTTGTCAGGTCCATTGTCCTTCTGCTGATATCACAGCAAGTAAGCTGAGCTCGAGTTGTCTGCAGGGCAGTAGAAGCTGGTGAAAATCAGGGTCAAAGTTGAACTAAGAGACAGTGGTAGATCCCAGGAGCCGTATTTACTTCAAATCATTTTTCACTCTCATTTCGCATCAAATAAAGACTCAGACGTCCGTGACCACACACTTCTCAAAGTCTCTCATGTTGGTGATGACCATTGCCTTGATCAGGTCCAGTGGACCAAGTGGTTTAACGTAGATCCTGGAATTCAGCACCCATGTGCTGATCCACATCGTTCCTTCTTCTGTCCAGGAGGTCAAGTCGATTATCCCATTGATCATTTCATACTTTTCCTTGTCGAAATTCCTGCACAGGTTCCAGCAGAGGTGTTAGCTTAGCATCTAGCTCCAAGAGTGGAGCTAGCTTAGCCTCCAATGCCATGAGTGGGCTCAGTTTAGCCTGGATGTCGGCTAATGAAATTATCAATTTCGCAAAGTCTTGTTTTTTCTTTGGTGCCATGTTCAGCTCTCTCAATTGCAGAATTACTGCTGTTAAGCAGTAGGTATTTGATAAAAAATCAGAAAAAGATCAGATTATCCTCCATGTCGGTTCTGGATTCCCTCCGCTGATTACATCATCAATACGTCACAGATCAAAACTGAGATCCTGATTAACTGATGCAAATTCTTCCCAAAAGTTCAGATCTTTGAACAGTTGTCAAGACGTGCTGACTGTCGTGCCATGGCAGATGCTCAAATCATCTCACTTAGACTTAACATTGAAACTGCCCATCCCTGCCATGCAAATTGCATTTAGTAGTAACATAGCTTAAGGCTGAACAGTTGATCCATAAAATATCTGACCGCAACTATTATTTAAGAAATAAAAGAAATCCAAATCTTCAGAAAAAAATGGACTGTCAACGGTTATGAAGGAGCCAATTGTAAAATAAAATCAACTTGTTTGGAAACAAGGTCATAGAAATCAATGTTTAACATTTAGAGGCCTTAATACTTTTTTTCCCTTTTTGTCCACAGCTTTTTCATTGTAATGGCCGCGTCTCAAGAGGCTATCACAGCAGCAAAACGAAGCAAAAATCTTCAGATATCAGAGTTTATGGCTTTTATCGTGAATACATTACTTTTGCTATCAAGTACCAAGAGCTTTAAAACCTAAATATGAGTCTTAAAATAGAACTACAAGATATCAAAAAACGTGTAATTTTAAAACGATGATGTTTGTCTTTCTGCCAAGAGGATATTTCACCATGAAAGTGATGACTTTGGTGATACTCAGATCCCTCTCTGAATATGGGGGCAGTAGCCTGTTTTTTCCCATCAGTATTTCTTTTAATATGCCCTGTCTTTCTTACAAGTAAACTGTTTCTTTCTTATGTGTTGTATATTCTATCTTTCACCATCAGAGACTTCTATCCTAATGCTAACTGCTAAACATTTATCTTTTCTATTTAGTCTTCACACAAATGGGAAAACTCCAGAGAAATAACTCTTTTATTAAATATAAACTAAATAGGCAGAACCGGGCTGAAGATACCATTGGGAACTCTGGAGTCATGTCCTTTTCAGCTTGATTTTGTTTATTTCCAGTTTTTATCAGCAAACTCATATAACACGCATGTTTGGCAGATTGAAATGGCTTTACAGAAGCAGATTTCTAGCAGCTTATGTGGTTTATGATCTCATTGTCTGTGTTTACACATAGATTTATTCCTGCATGTTGAAGAAGAGTCATTAATGTACAAATTGAACCATCTACTGAGTAGGAGGAAACTAGAGAGCGACGAGCAGTGCACGCTGCACACAGACAGACAGCCTCGGACTGACAGCTGGTCATGGCCAAACGAACACGTCCAAGCTCCCAAGGCTGACGGAGTGATCCTGTTGACAAGATCACCTCCGACAGATCAATCACCAGGGGAGACAAAAGGAGCCCAGCACTCACTTAGCAGTCAGACTCAAGACTTCATCGTCACTTGGAGAGTGACTCCTGCACGCAACCATGAAGAAACAGAACTTTTATTTCACCCTCCTCCATTTGTTTGTCAACAGTTGTTTATACCAGGTCCCCAGCGTGAGCAGTAAGGAAGAAGATCCAGCAGAAATCCACTCACAGGGTTTCTTTATAATACATTCTTTGCAGTGGGCACCAAACAGGCTGTTGAAGGACAATGCAGTTACATAAAGTGTTTTTTAATTAAAGCAGGAGTGCTTGAGTAAGAACTGCATGTTCTGTCACATTGTCCACAAGGAAAACCCTAAAGCTCTGCTAATTACTGTATGTAAGTCAAATGCAAATGACAGTCGCATTTGCTGGACGCTGGAAGCAGGATGTGGCATTTGTACATGAGCAGCACACAAGAGCCTTCCACAGTAACACAGGCCCTTTATCAGCTCCAAGCTTGGAGCATTTGTTCACATAAGAAGCCAAAACTTGGCTGAGCCTGTGGTGGAGTGTGGCAGGAGAGGGCCGTCATAAGTTTAATCATACAGCCACTCTGACAAGCAGAATGCACCAGAGGAATGGAGACAGCTGATAAAGAGGAAGAGAGACAGAGTGACCTGCGGCAGTTCCTGCAGCGTCTGAGAAAGACAGAATGGGTTTGGAGGGCAAAGCTTGATACAGTAAGATGCCTTAATGGGGCACGAAGAGCAGATCAGATAGAAAGTACGGGAACTAATCTTCATTTGTACTTAAATCCAAACAAATAGACCCTGTTTCTGACTGAAGAAACCAATCTCTGATATGCTCTCTTGAGCAGCAAAATAACACTTTTCCCAAAAATCCCTTAATCTCTGATGATGTGTGACTTGGGCTGCTGCATGGTAAAGTCACTACAAAATCATCAGTCCATGATCTGCTCTGTCAGTACAGCCAGGTAAGGATGAAATGAAGGACATTATTTCCTGCTCTTGCTGAAACATAAATTTATCACTGAAGCGATTTCCTAATCGCCTGTTATTCTCGAAATGAAGAACATTTTAAGCCCCAGCCATCATATTTCAAATACCAGTAATACACAAACACAACGCTAAAATGTGTAGTTTCTGACTCAATTTATGTCTCTAGACCTTTGTTTTAAATTAAAGAATTGGACTATTAGTATTTGCTGAGTAAACGCATTCAACCCAGTTTGCATGGCACTGCACAATCTGCCGTGAGAAACAGCTCGGCGCCGTCTGTCCTCGCAGCCTGCACTGTATTTGAACAGGAAATGCACAAAGTACAGCAAGTTTGAAGATAAAAATGATTACAATGATTTGAATCACACATATAAATTGTACTTGTGTTGTATTATTAGTATATGTTATGAGGCACTGTCATCATGAAATGGCAGTGCTTCAACGGAGGACAAACACATTTGCTGCAGTTCAAAGTTTCCTCTGTGTCTGCTGTCCCATGAAGAATGATGTTCACCACAGTACCACATATTCAAGCACTTGTGGTTTAGTGATTGAGGAAGAGAAAATTAGAAAAAAAGCTCAATCCTCATCTTCTCTTCTGCCTGCCATGCAGGCCATCATAAGTTAAAGTACATGCCGCGCTCAGAGTTCAGATTACCTAACGTTGCATCACATCCCCGTCCGCTTGAGGATACACGAAAAGGGGCTTTCAGTCAGCATCGACTTAGACCTCTACAGGAAGCAGCTCTGTGTCAAGCTCCTCATGAAAAAAAATGTATGAAGCACACCAGAGGCATGCCCCCTCCCTCAGAGAGAATTACTGTGTTGCTCAGACAGAGGTAAAGAGGAACAGTATTGATCAGAATGTGCTGTGGTTGAGGTGGGAGGGGGTATGGTGCTCAGACTTTGCAGGAAAACGATGATGCATTAGTGCGTGTGTGTGCATGTGTGTGCGTGTGTGTGCAGATCCATAAAGGTAAGCAGAAAACCATCTGCACTATGTGTATCCACCAATAAAAGCAAAGGTCTTGAAAGCAGACAAAAGAATGATTTACATTTGAGCTGTGTGTATCAGTTGACTCCACTGACTGTATTTGAGAAGTGGACTGAGCAAGTGTGACCTCATCCATTGAAAATGGCTTATTTTTGGCTCCAACAAAATAAAGTCAATTCAGTCACAATTTTTTTGCGATACAAATGTTTCTATGTTGAAGCCAGCAATGTCAACGTTTCTATGGTAACCACTTTTGCCAATCAGGAGCAAGCTTGTTGGGAGTCCACACCTCTACCACTTGAATGCAGGCTGCAAGAATGCTGTCAAATGTTTCGAACGTTTGACGTAATACCATCCACTTTTATTGAGGCATCTGATTGGTCAGTTTAAAACGTGAATAGGTTGCAATACGGAAAATATGAAAAAGGATTATGAAGAGCATGTTATAAAGGTAGCACAGGAAGAATGGTTAATCTGACAAATATAATAACCAAGTAATAGCTGTTTGTGGAAGTCTATACAGGTCTAGGAGATCTTGGCTTCTTGGAGCCAGCGGGTACTTCCTGTTTGGATCACGTGGGG
>BSAI01000021.1:1966040-2016121 GCA_036245035.1 Adrianichthys oophorus
CTGTTGTTAGTGCTGGGGGGGGGGGGGCTCATTAGAGTTCTTCTCGTGTGTCAATAATGCACGACACACGAGAGGGATTCCAGTTAAAGCATCTAATAGATGTTTTAATCTGATAAAATACCCTCTTGCAGACTCTTGCACTGAATCTGTCAGAATCCACTAAACTGTAGCCCACCTTTACAAAACATCCAAGTCACAGTCTGCTTATTCATGCACAAGCATAGAATGGAGCGATCACACTCTTCTTCACTGCAGTGTGGAGGCAAATGTAACCCGGCATGCAACTAATTATTTATTATAACTGTGACCTTAGGGCCACAGAGTGAAGTTGGTGCTTTAATGCTGCTTGTGGTTGGTCACAACAACAAAAAACACTCAAACTTCTGGCAAAATGCTGGAGGAAATATCCCATAGATCTTGGTTGAGCAGCTGCTAATGTGAATGGAGAAAACATTGCATCCTTTTCAACTCTGAGCTTCATGACTTATTTATATTAGGAGGTCGGAACTCAACTCATCATTAAAAAAGTGACAGTTTAAAAACTGGTTTGAAGTTTGAGTTCACTTGTCATATTTTGCAGCATGGGTCACATTTTGATCTGAACAGGACTGACAGCTGAATCACTCACTTGGTTTTAATGTAAATGACAAAAGAGACTCCATCATCACCAGAGCTTTGTTCATGCCACCAGTAAAGTTGGAGGCATGTCAAATGTTCAGTGTCATTTCTTGCTATAAAAACCTGTGTTCCTCCTTTACTCAACATCAGTCCCATTGCAATAAGGACTGTGTACATTTGCAGCTTTCCATCACCTGACTTTCTGTTTGGTTGGACCCACCATCATCTCTAGAGATGTGCTTCATCACTGAATGTAACTTCAATCCAGTCGTCCAAAGCTAAAAGCTCTTTCTATTACTGTTACCTTTCATTTTCTTCATCTCTTTACGACAGTTTAAGTCCTCTCTTTTCATTCAGTCATGTCCTTAACATTATGAAGAGTTGTATTATTAGATGACACTTGATTTTATTTTCTTTGTATTTTTGAGGATTACTGCTTGAGGCTCTTCTTTAGTCAGGCTGAGGATTTCTATATTACAAGTAACTGATTGCTTTTACTTTAAAGTCCCACTTTAATCATCTTTTGGTCTATTTTCAAAGAGTTACCAGTGCTCTTTTAATCGAGTTTAAGAGTTTGTGGCCCACCCAGCGTATTTTCTACGCCACAAATAAAGGCTTTTTCAATTCGCATTTTTTCATCTGCTCCTGAATTATGATGATTAGAGTAAAAAAATACTCAGAAATGCAATTCTGAGCTTAATTCTCTTAATGAATGTCCTCCCTCATCAGAACAATGCCACGAGAAAACCACTATTTCCATCAAAGTGGGTCTTTAAAGCACCACAATTTTTTTTTTAAAACAGCTGACCTTTAAAACATACAAGAATAAAAACAAATCACATCAAACTTGGAATCAATATACAAAGTGAACCATATTATCTGGATATAAGCCACACGTGCAAAAGCAGAACATACAATCTGAACACAGAAAGACCATGACCTGGATCTGAACCAAAGAGCTTTTTGCTATGAGCCTGCGGCGCGAACCGCCACACCAACGTGTCAAACCAGCACGTTCATCTGTTCATGACTTAAATCATACCTGCGGCTTTTTCTCTATAAAATGAAAAAATGAAAAAAAGTTAAAAACATACATGAAAGACACCATCTTTTTTTCAACTTTTGTCTGCCCAGCCCAATGCTCAGTTATTAGACATTGCTTTGCTTTTGTTGGTCCTGTATAACATTCAAAGTTTACTTTGTGAAGATAAACTGAACTCTAAAGCCAAAGGAGTCAAAAAAAGGTATTTACAGAGAAAGAATAAATATATCCAGAGTCATGACTCAATAATAAAACCCTATTTTTGATACAAAAACTCAATACAAAATGTTTCATGTATTTTTTTAAGTGACCTTAAAAAAAGTGCTACATTAAAACTTCAAAGCACGGCAGCAACATTTCTTTAAAGCAGTCTTTTAAACTTTGTTAATTAAAATTGTAAAAGGACCTTGTTGCTCTAAGGACTTACGTTTATGTCCAATCATTACTTACAAAGTTATTGTGCTTTTATCATTGCGTTTGTTTCATTATTTGCTTAATGTCGTATGGATGCACTGCTACACTCAAGTCCGAGTTAAAGGGCTTGCAAAAGCAAAAGCAACTTTTTGGTCTTTGAAGTGTATTATAATGTTCATTCACTAGAAACAACCCCAAAGTGGTATTTTGATTCATTCGTGCATTTTTAAGTATTCTTCTAAAACCTGCGCCCGGTCTAAATGGCCGGACATGGGATACCTCTTTCTTAACATCTTTTTGCTAATCCTATTTTTTTGAATTACATTTTTTCTTTATCCCAGGCTATTCGGGTTATGAACTGACCAATCAGACGTCTCAGTTAAAACATGTGGTGCCCGCTGGCCCCACCTTGAACGTTTGACTGACAGCTTCTCCTGAGCTCACTTTCAGTGGAAGGGGTGTGGACTTCCAACAAGCTCACTCATGATGGGCGACAGTAGTTCCTCTAAAAATGTGACTGAGACCGACCCGGACCAATCACTGTCATCTGGATTAAAAATGGTGGTGCAGATATCAGGAAGCAATAGAGACGGGTTTTGCCTCATTTCACAAGAGCCAGAGGTACGGCATTTTCTATGGGTGACGTCAGCATCTTGTTTTTACCGGTGATAACATACTGTCTATGCAAGACACGCTCATTCCATTTAGTGTGGTGCAGTGGCAGACGCCACAGAATTGGAATCTGTACCACATTTTGGGGTGGATCCTGAACATTTCAGAGAATGGATACGGAAACAGAGGGGTGATATTGAGAAGACGGCTGCAGAACAAAAAAGGAGAAAACAGATTTCATGGTGGGTTAGGGCTGAGAAAGAAAGTGAGCAACAAATTACAAGAGTTGGTTTTAACATTGATTATCCAGCAAAGACAGAAAGCTGCACATTCGCATACCGAAGGCAATATATGATCATATATATGGATACTTACTCTGAAAGGCTTATGAAAAGCATGGTATAGGCCCTTTACATTTGCTAGTTATGGAAATGTTCTGATCTGATGATAATCCCAGTCATGTGTTCGTGAAATATTGATGGTTTATTTAAGGCAGCTCATTGGAGGCAGATATGATGCAGAAATTCTACCCAGTGTGCAGGACACAATGTAATGTATGGAAATGAGCTGAAGCGAAAACAAGTTCATAGAGTTAAAGGGACTATATTCTGCAAAATCAACTTTTAAACACCCTCAAAGCGATCTTTCAGTCATTTCTGAGTATCCCTCTAAAAAGCTGCACTCTGAGCACCAGCCCCTCCCAATCCATGAAAACGAGCGGGTTCTCACATTCATACGTAAGGAAGTGAAGACAGCCCCTTCCAGGAAGAGTCTGCGCTGCCAGCACCACTCCCAGGCGAACACACGCTTTTTCCGCAGAGCGAGCCGATTGACAAAATGCTTTCAATTTAGCAGTGACTGCGTAAAATTGGTATGACAATTCTAAGTTCTTTAATAAATGCAACAGCTTTGCAAAGAAACTTCTCTGAGTTTTTCTTTTACCATTCAGCAACTTCCTGCAGATGCCTTCAGGGTCGCTGTGGTACTTCATGCACTTCTAATCTAGGTCAAGAGTGTTTGTAAGGATCCATAATACACTTATCTGTGCTGATGATATGCACCTTTTAAAACTTCCAATGTTGTTCGTTTCTGTGGGCAAAAGCAAATTCCTGCCAAAGGATGACATCATGAAATAGGCGGCACTCACAAGCAGTGAATGGCGGTGCCTCAGAGATCAAGGTGTCTTCCTTCCAGGTAGGATAAGGAGCTTGTGAAAATAACTACTACTTCATTAAAAACATGTTCTTTAGTGTCCATTCATTCATTCATTCATCTTCTGTACCGTTTAGTCCCTTTTGGGGCCTCGGGGCTGCTGGAGCCTAACCCGGACACTTACGGGTGAAGACAGGTTCTTTAGTGTGCCAAAGGTCATATATTCTCATTTATATTGATAAGGTTTACTTTAAAAGGTTTAGAATAGCATGATATGGGCCCTTTAAGATGACTAAAAAGCACTATTTACACACACAACAGTCAAATAAACCAAAGATGATCAGGTCCACACCCAAACCTAACCACAGGGGGCTGGAAAAGCATCATCTTGTGCAAGAAGTTCTTACTTTAAATGCCAGAATAGATCAAAAGCAGGAATGTTTGTCTCCGTACTTGTTCCAGCAGCTAAACGTGGTTTTTGTACAAATGGATTTGTGGATTTCTTTGTATTGTTTCTTATATTTATTCATTCTAAAATGATTTTTTTTCAAATGCAATTAAATATTGTTTTAAACATTCCGTCCATCAACCAGCTAAAATGTTGTGACACAAACACTCCTCACATCTGTATCTACACCAGCAGAACAAGACACGTTTCCACAGGAAACTCTCCAAAGGCTCCAAACAGGTCATCCAGCAGTGAGCAAACACGTCTCCACTTTCTGTGACCCAGTGAGCCACTACAGACACAAACCGGTCCGGACTTTTAAAAGGAAAAGGGAAGCTGCGTCCACGTCTCAGCTCCACTTTAACACAACACAAAGCCGGCTCTGCTGAGCTGTGTGGGGATTCCTCTCTTCTGTTGGTTCACTGCATGCCTTTGCCCAGCTCTCCTCTCCTGGAGCGTGCACGCGCATGCAGCCCTTCCTGTGGCGCGGACCCCCGCTCTCACTCCTCAATAATGATGAAGGTGCTGCTCTCGTTTGGTCCGGCTTCCTGTCGCGATGGTCAGTGAAATGCCCCCCCGTGAAAATGGCTTCTGTTCAGCCTCTCTTCAGAGGGAGTCACTGCGCCCCCAGGAACGGAACCAAGCTGGAGGTGTGAGCAGATTCCGCTGCCCCTGCGTCTGCCGCACCTTCACTCCCTCCTCTGCTCCGGCGCATTTCAGGTGCGCCACTATCAGTCGCGTCCCGTCCTCTTTCTTACCTTGAGCGGCCGTTTGCTCCAGAACCAGAGCGACGCACAGCACGCACGCCGCGAACTTCATGCTTGCTCTTGTCCGAGAGGAGACCGGCCGGGCCGGATCCGAGAATCTCACTGCTGTCCGGCGGCGTGCGCGTGTCCAGCGGCCACGTGGGAGCTCCGGAGAGTCCGCTTTGAACGACGAAGGCGAGCGTGCGCAACCTCCGGGCTAAGCGCTTCTGTCGCTCGCTGTGCTTTCCTGCAGCATCTTTGCGCGTGAATCCTGGTGTGAACGGAGCCGAAGTGGAGTCAGTCAGGGCGGGACAGAGGAGCACGAGGAGGGGGGTGAAGAGATCTGACCCCTTCCACTGGCTTCAAAAGGAAAAACAGATGAAGGAAAACCAGCGGGTTCCCCTCACTACGCTGATTTCAGTTGTATTCATGAGACAGAACAGCGATTCAAGAATAAAAAATCCAATGAAAACAACAGGAGCGCGCGAAATGAAGAATTTAAAAAGGAGTGATCATTTTTAAACAAGTCATGTCACATCATTTATCCTGGTTATGAATTTTTCAAAGATGGAAGTCTGGCAGTTAAAAAACTTGCTGAGATAAAAACAATTTGATGTTTTTAATAGTTCTGTCAATCAATCACAAAACTAATCAGATGAATCACAATGTTTGTCTTGCCACATTTTATACGACAAATGCAGCTTTTAAACAAAAAACAAATCGGAGAGAAAATGTTTCCTTCACTTCTATTGTCTGAAATGTTAACTCAGATATCCCAGAAATGCACTTTGTGTGCACAAAACACATCAACAGTAAGATGAGCAGAACTCTAAAGACTTTGTCTGCAGTATTACTCAGAGAAAACAGACTTGCTGATATACATCTATAACCCCGGACTCACACTGCATGCGGTGAGGCTGCGGTGAAGCTGCGGTGCAGCTGCAGAGCGGTCTAGCTACAGCAGATGACTCACACTGGCTACGGATGGCTTGCGGTCCTGTTGCAGCCACACACTGCTGCCAACCTCCGGACTCCCATAGGTTTATATGAAAACCCGCCATTTATAGAGGAAATACTAGTAAACAAACCGTCATTCCGCTGTCGTTTGGGATTCCATTCACAACACTTCTTTTTCTGCGAGACTCGTCTTCATACAATGGGAAAGAACGGAACGTATTTACACTTTTGTCTAAATATTTGACTGTCTTAAATATGTACCAGATGAGCTTACACTCACTCACATGATTTCAAGTTTAGATCGTTTCATTTGTCCCAACTTCACAGAAAGTGCTCCGGCTCGCTCCGGCCAAAATTTAAAGCCAACGGATACGGAGCGCCAGAGAGGCCGGACCAGACTGCATGCAGTATGAGGGCCTCTCGCACTTTTCAAGTTACGTAAAAACTCCAGCATTTATACCAGAGCCAGAGCCCATGCAGTGTAAGCCCAGTGTATGAAACTAACATTGTGTTTCTGATCTTTAAACGGTCCGGGTGAATACTCCATTCTTTATGGCTGCTGGATGTTCATGCGAACCTAAAAAAGTAATTCTGGTCACATAGTCCAAATGTTCTATATCACTCCGCAGGCTTCTTTAAAACAAACTCTTTCTTCATCTTCTGGACAAAAACAAGCAGTAAGAGGTGATTTCTCTCTGAACTGATGCTTTATTAAATCTATCATGACGATCAGCATACTGTTCGTTTCCTTTGCCACTGCAGTCAAAGTCTGCGGGGGCTCACCCTGACAACGGGCCGCATTACATATCAGACAGTCCTATTTTGGTGAAAAAGCGATCTAGACCAAAAAAATAGCAAGAATAAAGTACTAAAAATGGAGTAAATATTTATTTCTTTAGTTAGTGACCATGGTGTGGTCGGTCCATGCCCGATGAAGTGTGCATTTTCAGAAATTAACGCACACCATGGAAGACTACACCGTCCGACATAAAGCGGAAGACGGACGCCTCTGACGTGTAATTAATTTGCGTTAATAAATATTAACACGTTAATTTTTTTAATGAATTGCGTGCATTAACGCGTTAACATTGACAGCCCTAGTTTTCATTGGTCATTATCAGGAACTGGTGGTGTAGGACCCAACAGGCAGGAGACCAGCCTTGTTGTAAGAATGTTTAACATTTTCTCAATAAACATGAACAAGACAAATCCCATGGAGGAAAAAAGTGACAAAGCAGATGACCTGACAATGAAGAACGGAAATAATGACACTTGGTATATTCAGACTGAAAAATTCTATTGGTCTTAACAGAGTCCGCTTAATTTGGTCTAAATCGACTCCTGAACCTTGCGTTTGGTCTGTATTCAGACTGACATCAACCAGACATTTCTGTTTAGAACTAAAGCTTGAAAAGAAAACCATGAGACTAGAGATCTCTTCTGTCATTGGTCAGGAATTATGAGGGTGGGGGAAACAACAAAAGAATAATGGAAGTTCTACGCTCTGCAATTCTTGTCAGGATAGTTCACTGATTCAAACTTTATATTTCACTGTCCATTTTTGAATGTCAGGTACAAAGCTTTTTTTTACTGCTGCTTTGGTATGGTGGAGGCATGCTACAAGGTGGTTACTGACGAGGCGACTATGAAGGTACGCTGGTAAGTGTTTATGACATAAAGATTGTCAGTAAAACGGTGTGAGAAGCAATCTGTATCACATTAAACTTTGTTTAACTGAGCCGCTGTGAGCGATCATGAAGCTAAACCTGGTGTGACTGACCAGGGGCAAACTTCAAAACAGAACATGACAAGAACTTATTACTAAATCAAACTAAATTTTATATAAATAAATGCAGATTAAGAAAAGTTTCTCCAAGTTTTTTTGTATACGGAATTTGATCATTTTTTTATACCGTTCAAAATATTCATATTTCAATATTGTACCACACGGTGAAACTTTGTACTTCACTGTTTGATAAGCAATATTTTTTCTTGTTAATGTTTCTTATTACTTTCTGTTTGCACTTTGTTAACTTAATTATTAACATGTTATTTACTGTATGATTTGTGTAAAAGTGACATAACCAAATCCGGGAGCATGATCCTCACAGTACCCCTCCCCAAAAAGGCAGATTCCAGATGCCATGAAACAGCAAAAGAGTATAGGGGACTGAGGGTTAGAACAAAAATTGAAAGACAGTTCAAGTCCTTGCATCCCAACAGCAGTGAGGTTTTAAGCACATGTGGGTGGCAAAGGTACAGCGGCTGACCTCTGATTGGACTATTGCAAGTTCCTGCCTGTGTGCCGAAATGTCCTTGGAGAAGGCACTCAACGCCATATTCCTCCTGGTGGTTATAGGTTGGTGCCAGTGTAAGGTAACAGAGCCTGTGTGTGAATGTATGTGCACTTAGGTGAATGGGACTTTGGGTTTCCTGTCAGATTAACCCAAAATGCAGGACAACGGAGTGCAGGCAAAAGGTTTATTAGAGAGGCAGCAAGGGAAGTGCAGAGGTCCTGGAGGGTGTTCTTGGGTAGGCTGCAGGCGTCAGGAGGGGGAAGTCCTGGTGTTCCTTGATGAAAATATAGTCAAGGTTAGTGGATGGCGAGTTAGACTGAAGAGGACTAGATGCTTAGTAGCTTAAAGGATGGAGTATGCTACCAGTAAGGAGCAGACGAACAGATGTAGGCTGGTGGGCGTGGACATCCTAATAACAGATCAGCCTGAAGGTGCATTCACACCGAACGTGATTTGTGCGGCAGAGGCGGCCAGTTTCAATGTAAAGTCAATGGTTTAGATGCAAATTGAGGTTCTGCGGCGCGAATTGAGCAGCCAGCGTGGCGTGAAAGTCTGGAAACAGCGCAAAATTGGGCGAAGCTGCACAAATTCGTTGGTGAGCGCGGTGAGCCAGAGGGAAAAAAAATCTAAACTCTGGGGAGGTCGCCACGTCTGTGTCAACCATCAGGGACTCAACTTTGGGCATGTGACAGTTCCGGTGACAACGGGTAGAATACACATCCAATATCAGATCTCCTGAACTATCATTCATTTTCTTAACCTGATATATTCCTTTCGGGACAGCAGGTTTCCTGAACCCTTCCTGCTACTGTTGGGCAACAGTCTGCTTCAAACACGGTCAGAGAGAGACGCAAACACAGCAGAAGTGGTGTCACTATACCCAGATAACCTCGATATCAGTGGTGCTCACACTTTTTTGGCATGTGAGCTACTTAAAGCAGAAAATAATGTGAAGTTTTCATGTTTAAGTGTTCAAACAAACAACCAACATGTCGTTACAACAGAAACACATGATTCCTGTTTAAAAACTATGAAAAATTCATGAATAAACAAATCCTTTCATGACAACCCGAACGAGCCCTTCACTCAGCAGTTTGTGGGTAGATGTCTTTATAAAGTGACAAACCCTCATGTTAGTCAGTTGTTCTTGTGGTGAATGTGGTTAGTTTTGAAGAAAAGAAGCAGTTTCCAATTCAATAAAACTTAACATAATCTCATACTGTGTAATTCTGATTCTCCACAGAGGTTGGAATGATTCTATAGGTCTGAGCTGCTCTTTGATGAGAATGGCAGTTGAAGCTGCAGAGGTGTCAAGGAATGTTGGGTCGTAAACCAGCTCATGTGGAGGATGGGATTCACAGACCAGTGGAAAAAAACAGTTAATCTGGGAAAGGAGTCCACAAGATACTACCAGTGAGGAAGGAGACGAGAAGGACCAATCGGAGAGGAAGACCCAGCCTACTGTTTGCTTATGCATAATCATTGTGTTTAAAATGTTGGGTCAAAGGTCAGAGGGCGTTTTCTTCATTGTGCCTGGTGTTAGAACGTCCATTTAGATAGGCACATTTTGAAGACCCAGAGCTCTGTTATTAGCACTTTCATGTCAGGAATAAATCTTTGGTGGAAAAACCTCAAAATCATTCCAGACCTCGATTCTTGAACACGCACTTAGGCATAATTGGAAAGTTATAGCCTACAGTTTACATGCATTATAATTTTTGTTGTTGAAGGAACCCCAGGTTCGAATCCCGCACCTGGCTTTTGAAGTTCGTTGAATCGTTTTTCCTTTTTTCTGCTAAATTACTTAACACACATTACTGTAAATATTAATGAAAAACATCAGGATAAGTATTTGGTTTTAAAACACCATTGGAATGTATATTTTACAACCATGATTATTTTAGTAATACATAGTTAACACAAATACATGTAGTCTTTGAAACCTTTAGTTAAAAATTTCTTGTTGGTTTTAAAAATATGTTCATAGAAATTCATAAAAAAATATGTATTCTTTATGCTTAATTACATGCAAATATGTATTTAAAAAGTAAAATACAACAATCCTGAGGATTTAAACCAAGCTACATATGGAGTGGTAGTGTTACTGTCGCCACAAGCACAGATTGGTTCAAAGGAGTGTTTACTGTTTGATGACTGAATCTTACTTTTTTTTTGTGTGTAGAAGGTTTATATACTGGTTAATTTATGTTTGATGGCAGCAATCTACACGAAGACATGATCACCAATGTATTTGTAGAGCTCTTCCACAAAGAAAAAAACAGATCTCTCAACATCATCTTTGTATTCTGTGCATTGTTAATGAAATACAGACAAAGCTTCATGTAGTGATCAACAACATTGGCTGCTACCTCCTCCCACATGCGAAAGAGGCAGCAAGCTTATGGAACATAGTTTTGGCTATGCAGCGAGCAGTAATATCGGCGCGTGGGGAGAGAGGGGTGGGCCAAGCGAATTTGCCGCGCGATCCTTGTACGGTGTGAATGCACCTTGATGAGGAGATGATGAACAGGTGTGTGGGAACCCAACCTCAGGCAGGAGAGAGAGGGCAGCCCTGACTCCTGACAGTTTTCAAGGGCTATTTAGGTATTTGCCATTTATATTTGTATCTACAACCATACTTTTTACGGAAACTGTTCTGTGACCAGAGATTGACCAGCCAGAGGTTGCTTGCTGACAGTTCCCCATCCACTTTAGCAGAACTGGTTAGATTCATTTTTTAGCCAATTTGTACATTTTGTGGTAAAAGGTTAAAATTTGGCCTGGATGTACCTTAGGATCCCCTCTTTCAGAAAAGCATGTTAGCCATGAGAAAAATACAAAATGGCCATTTGTAAAGATGGCGGCCATATTAAAAACCTTATTTGCCTATTTGCAGAAAATGCAATCTTTAAACTTGAAGGGTACTATTCTCTCTCTGTCTCTCTCTCTCTCTCGTGCATGGGATCATAGCCACGAACAGATATTTGACACACGTCAATCCTGGCACAGGGGATGGGTGTCCGTTTTGTTCAGTTAGCGAGTCGGTGGTCCACCTGTTTGCTGAATGTCAGCGTCTGACGAGTTTTTTTTCTTTTCTACGGGTGTTGTTTGAGGGGTTGGGGGAACGGTTTACTTTGGTTTGCTTCATTTACGGTCCTAAATATGAGACTCGGAAAAAGAGCGTTCACACACTTTTTAACTTCCTTTCAGCTGAAGCTAAGCTGGCTGTTTGGATGTCCCGGAAAAACCGGATCCAGGGGACCGGGTCGGATAGTGCTCTGTTTCTCTTTAAGAGACGTTTGGTTGCTCGGTTGAGAATTGAGTTCTGTTTTTACAATCTTACAAATTCAGTTGACGATTTTTTAAAATTTTGGACCATTGAAAATGTTTTATGTTCTGTTAGCAGAGACTCTTTGGTGCTGAATTTTATTTCATATGTTTATCTCTTGTGCTGCTTGAACTCATTCCCTGTCCGTATAATTTTTAATTTGTGAAGTGCTGACCGATTATTAAAGGTTTTTTACTACTCAACAACTCAACTCTCTCTCTCTCTCTATATATATATATATATATAGAGAGAGAGAGAGAGAGAGAGAAAGAGAGAGAGAAATATGGATATACATGTATAAAAAAACTGCCCCTCTCACCCTCTGCGGGTGGTACCTCACTCCAAGCTGGGGTCCTCTACCAGAGGCCTGGAAGTTAAGTATCTTAGCTCTTCCTAGAACTGCACTTTTCTGGACTGAGATGTCTGAGGTCTTCCCAGGGATCTGCTGTAGCCATTCCTCCAGTTTGGGGGTTACAGCCCCAAGTCCTCCAATTACCACGAGCACCACTGTCACCTTCACCTTCCAAGCTTTCTCCAGTTCTTCTCTGAGTCCCTGGTATTTGTCCAGTTTCTCATGTTCCTTCTTCTTGATGTTACCATCACATGGTACTGCCACATCCACCACAACAGCTTTCCTCTGTTCTTTATCCACCACTACAGTCTGGTTGGTTCACCACCATTACCATCCTGAGGTGTCCACTTTCTGAGGTGTTTCCTATTTTGACTTTGGGGTTTCCAGTCCATATTCTGGAGATATGTTCCTGTTTACTATTCCAGCCACTTGGTTGTGGCGCTCCATACACCTTTGGTCTTGTCTGGTGTGGTGTGGTGTATCTGAGCCTCTATCGTTCTGGTGCTCAGGGCTTGCTCCTGAACTGCCAGGATGAGCACTTCTGTGCTGTCCTGTAGGTCAGCCCTTTCCATTGGTAGGACTTCTTGAAATCAGCCACTTCAGTTATGGTTCAGTGGTACATCCCATGCAGGGGTTTGTCTTCCCATGAGGATCTGTCCTCCAGCATCACATCCTCTGTTGTCCATTGCCTGAGACATTCACTGAGCACGGTGTCAGTTGGGGCCTTGAGCTTGATGTGTTCATGCATCTTGGATTTTTCATCCTGGATAGTAGCTTCAACGCTCACTAGTCTTTGGCCTCCTTCCTTGCGGCTAGCATACAGTCTCTGGGTGCTGGATTTGGGATGGAACCCTCCATGAATAATGAGGAGCTTTCATGTCGTGTCCAGCTACTCCATATAGATACATATATATTTTAAATCTTAGGTGTTTCTTGTGGCTAAGGGGCTGTATTTGGAGGTTTTATTGTCTTTTGTCTATATGAAATAAGAACTTTCTTAGTGACTAGCAACTAGGTAAGTTCACACATTAAAAAAATACATAGTTACCAAATGTATTAATTAAAAGTATGAAAGTTTGTGGTTTTTTTTCAGTACTTATTCATTCTTGTGACAGTTGCAGGAAAAAAATGAACCTGGAGAAGTTCTCCATAAAAATCTATCAGAACTGTGAAGTAAACTACCTGAGGAGTGTTGGATTAAGTCCCAGTAATTCCACTGATGGACGTAAAGCTGTATACAGTGAACCTTCCAGCTGCCCTTCTGAGCTGCTGCAGTGGCTAATGCAAAACTGCTGTCTCACACACCTTCCTGGATTGGGTCACTTTCTCTGAATGTGAGAGGCCATAACAAGGCACCAAAAGTTTTGCCAGAAAAACTGAATGACAACCTCCATCCCACCACCAGGAGGCTTAAAATAGGTCGTAGATGGGTTTTTCAACCATTGATTGTATATGAGAACTGGATTGAGAAACCCCTTCCTCCTGGGGTTCCAAATAGAAAGTACCCCCCGAGAAGCCAAAATCCTATAGACTTCCATAGAGAAATAAACAGATATTACTCAGTCATTCTATTTCTCAGAATAGCCATTCTTGTTCTATTACCTGTTTTTAACATCCATCCATCCATTTTCTAAACCCGGTTTTGTCACTTTCAGGGTCATGGGGCTGCCAGAGCCAAACCCGGCCACTCATGTTCATGCTAATGTTTTTTTTTTCATGATGTCTTTTCTTTATTGTAAGTTGTTTAAGCTATGAACTGACCAATCAGATGCCTTGATAAAAGTATGTGGTTCCCACTGATCCCCACGCTGAATGTTTGAAATGTTTGATTAACAGATTGTCCCGAGTCGGCTGTCAGTGGGAGGGGTGTGGCCTTTCAAGTAACTTATTCCTGATTGGAAAGAGTAGTTTTCATAGAACTGTTGACTCAGACCAACTTGGAGCAATCACTGCTTACTGGTGTCACCTGGCTTTATCATGGCGGTGCCTGTATTGCAAAAAAGTGGTATTGACTTGAACTGACTTCATGTTGTTGCAGCCAGAAATAAGTCATTTTGTAGGGTGATATTACGCTCACTCGGTCCAATGCTCATTCACTGTCAATGGCTCAAACAATATAATGATCCAAAACATCCAGCCACAGCAGCCCAAGAATGTCTGCAGAAACTGCTGGCTCCAAGAAGCCAAAATCCCATAGACTTCTATAAAGAATCACAGCTCGTTCCAAATTATTACGCAAATGATATGTTTCCACGATTTTTCTAAATACACAATGCAAATGACAGGCAGCATGATGTTCAAGTCAATTGGAAGTTCCGGTTCCGGTCTTGAGAAGACGCGTGTCCACAGCTCTCCTGATATAACCTACTGTAACTCTTTAATTATCTTACAATTTACTGCAAAATAGCAGTAATTCTGTAATATAGAGAGCTGAACATGGCACAGAAGAAAAACCAAGAAACATCTGAAATCGCTGAGCCTAAAATTGTGCTTTCCAACATACAAGCTAAGATGCGAAGCTAGAAGCTAAGATAACACCTCTGATGGAACTTGCGGAAGATTTCCGACGAGAAAGAACGAGAAATGAACAACGGGAAAATCAGCTTGACCTCCTGCTGGAGCCTAACCCGGCCACTCATGGGCGAAGGCAGGGGACACCCCTGGACAGATTTCCAGTCTGTCACAGGGCCACAATCACACACACTTGCATCCACACCTAGGGACAATTCAGAGTCACCAATGAACCTATGAAACATGTTTTTGGATGATGGAAGGAAGCCGGAGAAAACCCACGGAGAGAACGGATGAAGGGAGAGAACATGGAAACTCCACACAGAAAGGTTCCCCATTGGTGGTTCTGTTTCAGCCCACCCCCCTTGATGAAATAAATGTTTAGAAATTCTTTAAAGTGGATTTGTTGATTTTCTTTTTGATTTCTGTCTCCCACTGTTCAGCTGAACCTACCATTATGACCAACTATCATTTTTTAAGTGGGCAAGCCTACAAAATCAGCAAGAGATCAAATATTTATTTCCCCCACTGTATACGCTGTGATTGTATGCTTCACAGAGTCCGTGCATGCATGCTGAATAAACAACAACAACATTCACATGCAACAGAATGCTATTACAAATTCAGCTGCGTTTTTTCTAACTTTTAATCAGCTCATTTCTGCCACCAAAAAGAGCTAAAGAAAAATGTTGCTATACATTTTAAACTACTCTTCTAACACATAAAATTGCCAGTTATAAATCCACTTTGGTGCTTTCCATTTCTGCAGATTTACTGGATTCCTTGATGTTGCAAAATATTTAGTTTAAGGGAAATGGTTTCAATGACTTTCTGGGAAGCAGTGAAGTGTAAGTTTTTGACGGAGCTCATCACCCTTCTCTGTTGGCAGTACATTATCATAAATCATGTGAAGGAGCATTCTGAGGTGTCATTCAGTCAGCAGACATTTGTACATCCTCTGACATGTTCTGCAACAACCTCTCAGCTGCACAAAATCATCTGGGAGGTTTTGAGAAGAAGTAATAAATCTGAGTTTAGTTTTACTATGTCCATAAATAAGAAATAAAACTTTGTATCAAAGAATGTGCATTGAGCCACATTATTTATTTATATTGATATATTATTTGGAAAACCAAGTGCATAAAGATCAGGAGTTATTTTGAGTGACCTGTTGTGTGTGTGGTTCTACTCATTATAGTACAAATGTACAGAAAATGAGCCTGAAGAGGAATGTCTTAGCCTTAACGAATGCAGTTTTACATTCAATGGAGAGGACATTATGGAAAACTGCTCTGGTCCAGTAACAATCATGCAGCTCTTCTTGCACATTCACACACAGTGACAGCAGCAAGGACAGATTTAGCTCCTAAAGACTCCGTAAAGACCCACTGCAATGAAAATGGGGGTTTTGGTGTTCTTAAGACGTTCTTGTAGCATTGTTCTCATAATTTAAAGTATTTGAGATTAAAACTGTCTTTCTGAGTATTTTCTTAGCAAATCATGTTGGATCAGTAGCAGATGAAAACCAGATGTTTGAAAAAGCTTGGACTTACGACTGCTGAAATGCCAAAATCTTGCTTTCTCTGCCATTCTGCAAAGTATGCGTCTTAAAAAAACCACACAGGCTTGTTGATATTAGCTAAAAACGGCACAATTAAAAGACCACTGGGAATGCTTTTACAATAGAAAAAATAGACAGTTGGAGTTAAGTCACTCACTGCACTCTCCTCATGTATGGGTATCACATTCCAAATCACAGATGTCTGTACTGTAAACTCATTCCAAAAGGAACACTAAAGAGAAAAGATGTATTCCTGCCGCACAACCATTGTTTATGCGAGAAATGGAGCGAGTGAGGATTATGTCACCCATAGAAAAGGTTAACTTCATTTTACCAACAAAATGAAGTCTATTCAGTCGCCATTTGTTCTGCAACATGGAGCCCGCCATGTTAGAGCCAGACGATAAGCAGTGATTGGTCCAAATCAGTTTGAGTCAGCGCTTCTATGGGAACCATGCTCCACAGCTTGTTGAAAGTTTACACCCACCACCACTTAAAAGCAGGTTACATGAAATCTGGAAATGAAACGTGTGTTGACCTCACGTGAGGTCAACACACCCCCAGGTGTGAGGCGTTTTGGCTTACAAAATGCGCCAGCTACTTTTCAATGTTTAATGAATTGCGTGGTCAAAGGTCTTTCGGGTTGCGCAGTCTACTTGGTTGTCCTTTCCGATAGTTGGGAGGAACATCTTCAGAGACTTAAGGCTGTTTTTGAACACTTGGCAGATGCTAACCTGACTGTAAATCTGTCAAAGAGTGAATTTGCAAGAGCCACGGTGGTTTATTTGGGATGCGTGGTAGGCCAGGGCGTTGTACGGCCGGTGCGTGCAAAAGTTTTGGCCATCGACCAGTATCACCCCTTGTAAGTAACTATTATTATTGTTATTAGGATGTTCTTTTGTGTGTGTGTGTGTGGGGGGGGGTTTGCTGTTTCCTGCCTTTGTCTCCTCCTCTTGCACAGGTGCAAGCGTTTGGCATTTTGGTGCCTCTGGATATGAGGACCTCCGCCTTAGGACCTTAGAGGGAAGGTTGACTCACTACGGGTTGCCGGTCCAGACCGTCGCTGCTGTGTGGGTTCTTCTGTGCTCCAATTGTGTTGGTGTTCTTTGTGCACATTAAAGTTGCTTTTTTCAGTGACCAAAACGGGTTCCGCCTCCCCTCTTGTTCCATTACAGTCCAGAGCCAGTCGTAACAGTAAAACAGTAGCTGTTTGTTTCTCTTTAGAAGTCTATGGGATTTTGGCTTCTCTGAGCCAGCAGGTATTTCATGTTTGGAACGCCAGGGGGAGGAGTCACTCACTCCAGTTCTCATATACAGTCAATGAGCAGAACCTCAGCAGAAGAACAGACAGGGATCTGGCCCTCAGGCTTTTATTATGTAGCATTTTTCCGTGTTTTGAGACAGCCACGCTGTCAGGTAATGATTTGTAACAGATGCAATCAGGCTTCACTCTAGAGCCGGCGGTTTGACTATAACGTGCTATGCATCACAACACATAAAGAAAGACCGCCGATAGAGTGTGAAAAATTGTGATCTGTGTGAAGAATAGTGGCGGACAATAGGACAGAGAGCAGCTTCATCTGTTTTGTGTCATTTATTCAGGCCATCAAATTAGCAGTTGGTCGGCTCACAAGCAACTCATGGCGAGCTGCTGAAGAAGATGAAGTGTTGCTCCGTCTCTTTTAATTATGTTTAAACTAATAACAGCCAGAGGAAGAACAGAAAGGGGAATCATTCCACTCCCACTCACAAACACAGAAATGGGATTTGACGGTTCATTCATAATCATCAGGAACACACACCTCTTTGCGACACAAAGACAGGCTTGAAAATCTGCTACTTGGCTGCTTGTGCTGGCTTTGTGCATTTCATTAGAAACTGTCTCATGCATGCACCTGATTGTTGCTCTGCGATTGCCAAGACTTGCCCACGGGGGAAGCTGTCTCACACGCACAGATCAGAAGGGAGCCAAGAAAACACCACCTCCTGCTTATCCAACATGAGATGTGTCACTTCAACAGAAATGCAAACAAACTACAAGCAAATGTTTCAAGAGTCTTTTTATTCACTGCTGGACAAAAGTGGTGGATGGTCTTTACATTGCAGGCTCCTTCAGTAATTAGTCAGTTTCATTTCTGTTCCAACTGAATTAAATAAATGAATTCACAATTAGGTTATCTGTGGAAGGTTAGGAGGGCAATTAGCATCTTAATGAAGAGAAAAATGGTTCATCCTTTAGCTTCTCAAGGATGGGGGACAGAGCAATAAAGCTGCTGTTTTCCTTTTTCACTCCAATAAACCTTTGTTTTTGTTGATGTACGTTCTACCTTTTTTAATAAGTAGACGCTCAGTGTGGCAAAGCCCACTCCTGTGTAATGCTGCTGAAACCAGTGTCTGTCCTCATCCACAAGGCATTGACTTCTGAGCTGCATGATATTTTATGTTCTTGTGCTCTTCAGTCACTGGTGGGGTCCTGTTGCTGTGACCATAAAACACTGCAGCTTAATGAGAGGCGCATGCATCCGCCTTCCCACACACAATAACAAATCTCCTCGCTGTTGATTAAACTGCAGTCACAGCCTCTTGTCTGTAACGGACACGCAGCAGTGTGTGTTCACTGACCTTTTCAGCACTAACAATAATGGAAAGGCAGATGAATGACAGAGCTTCTCCTTTTGGGTTTCTAATCTATCCATCTCTAACATCTTTCTAATCAGCCAGCTTCATTCTAAGAAATGGATGACCTGGGGTTTGGAACCTGCAACCTTTTGGGTGATTTTTTTTTCAATTTTTTGCTTTTTTCCCCATTATGTGGCTTGATTCTAACAAACCTGTTCAAACATAAATACTACAGGCTTTTATTGGTGCTGCTGGGCAGCACTTGTGTGATTTGTCACAGTGGAGTTATTTTTCATCCTTATTTCCTGTTCTCCCTTTTCTTGCCCCTTAAAGGAATGCAACAATAGTTGTTTTTTAAGTAGTCTTCACAAAGCATGATGTGCATGAGCGAGGGGCTACAGATGCACAGTCTTCATCAGCAGGATTCAAAGGCTGAGTGACCCGTGAACATATACAGCTGTAGAAGGGAGCAGATCCAAGGAAAATGCAGCTCAATCCTTATCACAGTTGAGTGATTTGTCTTGGGATAGATATAGGAAAAAGTCAGACAAAAATGCCAAAATACTGTCAATCTAGATAGAAATACAGTTGGACTGAAAATGACTACAAATGTATACGTTCACTGCTATGATTCTGTTGAGTGGAAAGTGTTTATTATTAAAAAAAGATAACCAGGGTTCATTTGAACCAGCTAGAAATGACATAGCAAACATCCTGGCTCATGTATGAGAGAGCAGCAGCATTCAGAGGAAGGGCAGAATTCTTCAATAGCTTTTCAATAATCATGAATTTGCTCAGACTGAAGGACAATGAGTAAACAAAAGTTTATATTCAAGGAGATAAAATCAAAATATAGAACTAACATCTTCTGGGAGGCTAGATGCCACAGTGCTGATTATGACAGAACGATAAGTCAGATTTTCTGCCCCAGTTGCTGTGGCAGCCAGGAGCAGCTGCATTGGCAGGAAAGCATCCGCTCAGCTATTGCTCTCCTTCATTCCCTGAGCCACTCCATTATCAGTGATTTGGAATAGCATATTTGGAAAGATCCTGTTGGGACTAAGGACCAAGAGGTGAAGAGAAGATAAACATATTTTTGGCCTCCGACTGACATCATCAGATAAGGTCAGAGAGGAAAAGAACCAATCACTTTCAGAAACACTCCAGCATTTATTTCTTATAAGGTTCATTTAAATTCCATGAAGAGAATAATATGTCACCGGCTTGGGGGTTAAATAATGGCAGATTTTGACATTTGACGATAGAAAATATCTGCAGTAAGGTATGATTGGATGCCCTATAAGTTTAAAGTTCTACATTCGATTTTTTTTCAATGTGACCATTTATGTTTTTTTCACAGATTTTGAAGGGAGGCTGCGCGGTAGTGCTCTTGCCTTACAGCAAGAAGGTGTCAGGGTTGACGTGGGGACACAAAATGCAAACGGCACTCGTAACAGCAAAGTCTCTGATTTATTTCAGTCAGAATCCAGAAAGCAGACCACAAACTCATGCTGCTACCAAAACCACCCGACAACCAGTGCAAGGAGATGCGGACTTATAACAGAAGGAGAGGATGAGACAAGTACCAACAGGTGTGCCACATTAGGGAGGGAGAGAACACAATGGGAGGGGAGAGTCAAGAGACCTGAAATGAAAAGACATGTGAAAACACAGGAAAAAGGCACCATCAACAAAATAAAACAGGAAATGCACAAACACCAAAAAAACAACCATAGTCCTGGGTCCAGAACCCCACAGAAGGCCCTCAGTTCAAGTCCTGGCTGGGGGACCTGACAGAGAATCACCAATCGGGGGCCTTTCTGTATGGAGTTTGCATGTTCTCCCCGTGCATGCGTGGGTTTTCTCCGGGGACTCCGGTTTCCTCCCACCGTCCAAAAACATGCTTCGTAGGTTAATTGGTCACTCTAAATTGTCCCTAGGTGTGGATGTGAGTGTGTAGGGGGGTGTGATTGAGGCCCCTGCGACACCCCTTGGTGTCCCCTGCCTTCGCCCATGAGTGGCTGGTTTAGACTCCGGTAGCCCTGTGACCCCGAAAGGGACAAAACGGTATAGAAAAGGAATCAATTAATATAAAGGAATTAAAACATGCTTAAAGACACATAGTCTTTAAGGATTATGATGAAAGATGAACACACTCCAATGAAAATCCTGTTTCTGGTGTTTTCAACATGTTCTTGTGGCATTTTTCTGATGGTGTAGGACTAGTTTCAAGAAAATAAAGCTCAAAATTTCATTCTGAGTATTTCCTTTTTCAAATCTTTGTGAATCAGGAACAAAAAAAAGACGTTTGAAAAATAGCTTATTTGTGATGTAGAAAATAGTCTGGGCAGGCCACAAGCTCCCTGCTCCAAGCCCACAAACTTGGAGTGGAATTTCCAAGAAACTCCTGCCTAGAAAACAGCACAGGCATTTTGGTTTTGTCTAAAAACTGTTTGACTAAAATAAAAACACCACTGGGAGCACTTTGACAATAGATCAAAAGAGGATTGGAGGGGTACTATAAAGGTAAAACCCAACTATAAAATATGTAATGACTACCAGATTTTCAGTAAAGAGGCTGAACAAACTGATCAGAAAGGCTGCCTCTGTAATCTGGTGCAAAACTGACACTTTTGAAGCAGTGATGGAGAGGAGGACTTTGAATAAACTTGTATCCATCATGAACAATACTCAGCATCCTCTCCATCCTGTACTTGACGGTCAGCAGAGCGCCTTTTCCAAGAGGCTAACGCAACTTCGCTGCCACACCAACCGCAACAGGAGATTATTCCTGCCTCACTCCATTAGATTATATAATTCCTCATCCTTGTGCCACAGATAGACTCTCTTGATGTTGATTTTTTTCCAAAATATGTTACTTGTCTTATTGATTCTGTACACTGCTGCTGCAACATACAAATTTCCCAAGCTGGGATCAATAAAGTATCTTTATCTTATCTTATCTCACACTTTTTTGGGCTGTTTTCTTCCACATAACCTCCTGTTTGCCCCTCGTTTTATGAAAAAGGATCTTATCCCACAACAGTAGCTTCAACCTGATCCCTTAAGATTTAACACTGTATCAGTGTTTTTTCTTCTCCAAGTGACTGTTTCTGCCTGGATTTCAGTAAATCTGAGTCCCTGGACTGCGTTAATGATGTCTGTTTTCTGCCTGAGTTGAAATTACCAGAAGCTGTTGTCCCATTTACTGAAAATTCTTGTAAAAACTATATTTCTTGCTCTCATATGTTGCTCTCATCTCAGTACAATTGGACCAGCAGTGAGAGGATTCAAGATGCCCTACAGCCTGAGAGTTTAATTATTTCAACTGTAGCTAAAGAGTAGCGAGCAGCATCACTTGAGGAGGTCCTAGGTATGCCAACAGCTCATTATATGACTGCCAAGTCCAAACCCTGCTAAACAGTCTGCTATTCCTTCCTCATGATTCTGGAATAGCTGTCAGTATGGACTCCCAAAAAGAGACTAATGAAAGCCAAAAGGCTTTTTAGTAACTAAATTCTGGTGGTGAGAAAGTCAGAGGTTTTTTTTTGAAGGGAGAGACTGTGGCTTCTGGGGAACTGCTGAGTCAAATGCAAAGACTCTGTCTTGTCTTCTGAGGCAACAGAAGATGGCATGAACTTCCTCACCTACAGTTTTGGGACTTGATGAAAACAAACTTGATGAAAACTCAGGAGAAGAATAAAGGATTGGTTGGCAAATTTCTAATAAACATCTGCTGGAGTGCACATAAATTAATTTCTTCAATTTTAAACCGGTTTCAGGAAAAAACTAAAGTGGCCACCTGAACAGACATTTTTGGCAAATACTGACTGACAGCAAATATTTTCGTGGAAGGGTCCTGATCATTCTGAAGATCTTCCATTTAAGGATTTTGAAGGCCACTGTGCTCTTAGGAACCTTAAGTGCAGCAGATATTTTTTTGTAACCTTTGGCCAGATCTGTTCTTTGCCACAATTCTGTCTCTGAGCTCTTCATGCAGTTCCTTTGACCTCATGATTCTCATTTGCTCTGACATACACTGTGAGCTGTAAGGTCTTATTTAGACAGTTTTGTGGCTTTCCTAATCAAGTCCAATCAGTAGAATCAAACACAGCTGGACTCAAATGAAGGTGTAGAACCATCTCAAGGATGGTCAGAAGAAATGGACAGCACCTGAGTTCAATAAATGAGTGTGACTGCAAAGGGTCTGAATACTTTGGACCATGTGATATTTCAGTTTTTCTTTTTTAATCAATCTGCAAAAATGTCAAAACATTGTGTTTTTTTGTCAATATGGGGTGCTGTGTGTACATTAATGAGTAAAAAATGAACTTCAATGATTTTAGCAAATGGCTGCAATATAACAAAGAGTGAAAAATTTAAGGGGGTCTGAATACTTGCCGTACTCACTGTATATATATTTGTTGGCTGTCCTTCGGTATTGAAAATGACGGTCTTGAGTTCAGTTGTGAAAGACCTATAGCAAACATGCTCGCATTTGGGCTGCAAGACCTGTACGAGATCTGCAAAATTGTTGACATTTCACAAATTGATGATTGCTGGATGCAGCTACTGTGTGTCACTGGTCATGCACACACTGGTATTCAAGCTGAAAGCTAACGTTGATCTTCTACAGCTGACTGTGCTTTCCTCAAAGTTCCACTCCATTTGGTTTTCTGGAGGGCCTCAGCTTCCCAGTTATCGTGTGGGATGCCCGCTCGCTTCATGTGACGCTCAAACACATCTTTGGAACGCAGCCTCTGCCCACCATGGCTTATTTTTCCTTGGGAAAGCTCAGAGTAGAATTCTGCTTTAGGTAGTCTGTTGTTGGACATTCCCCGTACACCGTCTCTTTTGTAGTGCTCCATAGGCCATAGTGGCAGACACGAGTCTCCGTTCCAGACGGAGACTGTTGTCTCCAGTGGTTCATTATGGACCATTATCATCCCTGGACGTTCAATGATAGTGTGGGAGACTGGAAAAGAAACTCAGTCTTAGAGATATTAATCTTTAATCCAAACATATCAACAGCAGAGGAAAATCGGTCCACAATCTCCTGCATATTGGCCGCATTACTAGCTACAAGGGCTGAGTCATCTGCATAAAGTAGTTCTCTAATGCACATCTCCTGTGTTTTTCTGTAAGCATGCAGCCGTGTGAGGTTGAAAGGTTTTCCATTTGTTCTTGTGCAAATGTAAACAACTTTGTTTAGGCCTTCTTTCATAGTGGTCAGTACAGCTGTGAAATAAAGGGAGAAAAGAGTTGGGGCCAGTACGCAACCTTGCTTCACACCATGGTTGACTGAGAAGGCGTCACTGGGCTCACCACCAACTGAGACCTGAGCCCTCATTCCTTCATGAAATTGTCTGGTGAGGTTAAAAAGGCTAAAGAATGGCAGACACACGTGAAAATCAAATGTGGCAACAAGTTTTACTTAACATTACAAAATATTTGCAAAACAAGTCTGTAAATCAGTCAGTAAAAAGTCTTGAAATAGTAGGAATGACTTGAAATCCTGCTGACATAAAATGAAGGGGTCTGTATGAAAACATGGAACACTGAAGTCTTTACAAAGAAATAGAGCTTTTTCTGGTTTAAACTTTTATGTTAGCAAAGAAAAAAAAAAGAAAAACTGTCTTTCTGCCTAATTGCGGAGTTGTCAAGTAAACTCAGGTTCTAGTCCCGTCCCAATTCAAGCTTCACTTTCACAGAGCAGAATATCAGAGACAGTCCCCGGAGTCCCCGGAAAACCTCTCTGGGCGGGCCAGCTGTGCAGCAGGAGCGACAGGAACTCCATCCAAGGTCCCCTGGACCGGCATGGAAGGCGATGGGCGTGGCGAGGGGAAAGACAGTGGATGTTGGACCCGCTCCGCCAGTTGTTCGAAACGCTCACCCAACGCAGCAAATTGTCGCTCCTGACGGCTTGACATCTCCAGCAACCCTTGACGAAGACAAGCAACCTGCTCCTCTTGCTGGCGGAATAGTGCCCGTAACGTCTCCGCGTCTGCTGTGTCCATGTTAAGGTCGGATGGTAATGTCAGGGTTGACGTGTGAACACAGATGCAGACGACACTCGTAATACGAAGTTCTCTCGTTTAATTGAGAAAGGTTCACAAAAAACTGAACACAAACTCATGAAGGTACAAAAGACCATCCGACAACCAGTGCAGGGGAGACGAAGACTATAACAGGAGGAGGGGATGAGGTAAGTGGAAACAGGTGTGCCAATAAGGAGGGAGAGAACACAGGAAGTAACAACCAGCAACAAAATAAAACAGGAAGTGGAACCCAACAAAAAAACAAAACAAATGTCCTGGGTCCATAACCCCACATTGTGGGACGCAGATGAGAGGTCATAGCGATCACTTTCAAGAGGGAAGTAGGTGAGGCGCAGGCCTGTTGTACAGATTTATCATTTTTATAAGACCCCCCTGTGCACTGTGGAAGGGGCCCATTGCTTATGCAATTGATCCAGTGGGGATCGAAAGTTTGGTCACCCCAGGTAAAATGTTCTATTATTGTGCATAAGGAACCAAAAGAAGTTTACGGATGAGGCATTCTTTAAATATGTCAAAAAATGAGGCTTTATTTCCATCATTTACCTTTTCAAAATAACAGAAAAAATAATGGTGTGTACAAAAGTTTGGGCACCCCGAGGGATTTATAGTATGCTCCGCCCCCTTTGGAAAAGCTGAGACCTGACAGTGTCATGGATTGTTCACAATCATGGTTTGCAAAGACCAGGTGATTTCAGTCTGAAAGATTGTAAATAATCTCAGTCATCTGACCTCGCCCCAACAATCAGCATCATGGGTTCTTCAAGCAGTTGTTCAGAACAATGAAACTGAAAATAGTTGATGCTCTCAAAGCAGGAGAAGCTATAAGAAGATAGCAAAGCCTTTTCAGATGCTGATATCATCTGTTCAGAATGTCATTAAGAAATTACAGTCAACAGGAACAGTGGAAGTTAAAGCAATATCTGGAAGAGCAGGAAAAATCTCAGAAAGAGCAGCTCGCAGGATTGTGAGGAAAGCAAGTCCAAACCCACGTTTGACTGCAGCATCCCTCCAGAAAGACCTTCAGATTCTGGAGTTGTGCTGCACTGTTCTACTGTCAAGAGATACTTGTACAAATATGGTCTTCATGGAAGAGTCATAGAAGAAAACCTCTTCTACGTCCTCACTCAAAATTCAACATTTGAAGTTCACAAATGAACATAGAAACAAGCCTGATGCTTTTTGGAAACAAGTTCTGTGGACCAACCTGGTTCAGATGGAACTTTTTGACTGCAATGAGCAAAGGTACATTTGGAGAAGAAAGGGTCCAGAGTTTCATGAAAAGAACCTCTGTCCAACTGTTAAGCATGGGGGTGGATCAATCATGCTTTCGGCTTGTATTGCAGCCAGCGGCACAGGAAACATTTCACCAGTAGAAGAAGAAAGGAATCCACAAAATTTCAGCAAATTTTGGACACTAGCTTGATGCCATCTGTGAAAAAGTTGAAGTTGAAGAGAGGATGGCTTCTCCAAATGATAATGATCCTAAACACACCTCCAAATCCACACTGTCTTACATTAAGAGGCAGAAACTGAAGGTTTTTGCAGTGGCCTTCACAATCACCTGACCTCAACATCATTGAAAATCTATGGATAGACCTGAAAAGAGCAGTCAGTGTGGAACAGACATCCCAGAAATCTGAAAGAACTGGAAGACTTTTGGAAAGAAGAATGGATGAAGAAACCTCAGACTAGAATGGAGAGACACTTGGCTGCTACAAAAAGCCTTTACAAACTGTAATACTTGCAAAGGTGGCAGTAAAGGTACTAACTCTGCAGGGTACCCAAACTTTTGCACACACCATTACTTTGTTTTCTGTTATTTTGAGAGGGTAAATGATAGAAATGAAGCCTTTTTTTGGACACAATAAAAGTTTGTCTCATCTGTAAACTGATGCCTTTAGGAGATTTTTCTATCTTTCCTTGGGTTCTTAATGCACAATAATAGAACATTTTACCTGGGGTGCCCAAACTTTCGATCCCCACATTAAGACAGCACTATTTACGCACTCCTGACTGTTAGAATTTGCGAAATTACGCAGAGAAATTAGACGTAAGTGCCTACGGGGACTTATCAGGTACATACCCCATGTGTGCAGCATTTGCACGCAGTTAGTAAGGGGTCAGTACTCACACTTTATCTGACTAGAGTGTGACATAAGGGAACTGTGTGACAGCTTCACTCATAAGTCATAAGTGCATAGACCTTCCATTATCTTTACAAATACTTCTCAATGCATTTACCACACACACAACAATGCTACATTCCATTTTCATGACGTTCCTTGAGGTGGTCATATTGGCATCAAGGGAACTGCAAAACACACCTCCCCTTAAGATGCAGCTCCTCTTCTGTACAACCCTCTATAGATCCAGATAACCCCAAAACCCACAGTACTCATACGCATCAACCCCCTTCTCCCGTATGCATGTGGCTAAGGCTTAAGAGAGTAACAAAATAAAGCAAACCCAACAGTATGATGGCAGGATTCATCATAGCGTGAATGGGTGAAGAGAGGGTAGTTTGTTAAGTCCTTTAGTCCTTCAAAGAAGGTGGAGAGCACTAATTAAGAACACAGCATATGCAGATACAAAGATTTTTATGTGCGCTCATGGAGGCAGGTGAGACACTTCTTCACCTGTCATCATCCTCACATGCCATCATGAGATGCACTGCAAAAAACAGACAGAGACCTCTGAGGCCAAAAAGAGTTGTCCTGCTGTTCCCCTGCTATTTTGCCATTGAGCAGACAACACCAGTCCTGAAAAAAGGTACGGACCCCCCTTCATTATGGATCCATCACTGGCTAATAATTCGTTTCCACTGATGTACAGACCAGATCATAGGGAAGGTAGTGGTTACCTATCAGTGACTGTGTCCAGAAAAACTATTATTTATGTGCTGGAATGGTCAGCTATGGTTGCTAAGCAGTTTGAATGCAGAAACATGTTCTCTGAACCCTATTTGAATATTAAATTCTTGTTATAAAACTTAAACTCTGAGGACAAGCTGCAAAAGAAAAAAAATCGGAAGATGAAACGCACAGCAACTGATCGATTCCTTTAAACTTTGAATTCCTTTGTATTGCACAGATAGATTTTTCTAAAGGTCACTACATGAGCTCACAGAAACACATACACATCAAGTCATTGTATTATTCCCTCCAGGATCAGGATGATTAGCTTTACTAACTAAGGCGTGTAGAAATCTTGACAAAGGAACAGCATGTGCCAAATTCTATGCTGGAGTTCACCTATATGCTTTAAAATGTTGTCACAGTTATAACTCTCAGCCTGCTTTGCAGAGTAACACTGGAGGGCATTGTATTCCAGCTTTGGCTGAGTGCTGGAGGCGCTGCTTCTTGACTGCTTCCTCCAAAGCATGAAGATTTTCCTGGCAGCATGTCATGGCGTAAATGTTGAGCCTTATTACCCAAAACCAAATACATTAATGTACATTTAAGAATTGTTATAAAAAAGAAAAAAAGAAATTATTTTAACAAATGGTGACTACTGCTGCAAGTGTAATATAAATATATATGTATACACTGATGGATTTAATGCAGCTGACAAAATGTCATAGAATGACATTATACTGCAAATGTGGGGGTGTGAGGTGGAAAAAGTATTCAGAATTAGATAGGTGCTTCAGTGTTGTATGTGAGAAATGATCTGTTTCAAGACTTTGCCTAAATTTTCTGAAAAAATGATTACAATTTCAATTAAAAAGAACTAAAATAAACTTTATAATGGTGTATAATTTAAAAACAGGCCTATGAAAACTAAGAAATAAAAACAAAAAACTATTTTTTTCATTGATTACATGCTTTGTCAGAACTGTATCAGCATGAATTGAAATCACTGATACAACCAGTTGCCCTTGATCATTGCAAAGCAGCTGCAGAGTTTCTTCTAGATGGAAGCAGCTTGTCTTAATGAGCTGTCTCCGACTTGGTGATTGCTTTTCTGCAGTCCTTCCAGCATCTTCCAGGTTACTCGTCTGTTTAGGAATAAATCCTGCTGAATAATCAATCACAATAAGATGAACTGACTGGATGATTGATAAAGTTTTGTTTGTTCCCTTGAGATGACAAGAGGACATGTCAGTAGAAAGCAAAGGTACCACCAGAATATGTAGAAGAAGAAAGAAGCTGGCACAATGTGAAACCAAGTCTGTCATTTCCTCTCTGTGTGCCTGCTTGTTTTACTGCAGCTGTCAAGGAAATATCCTTATACAGAGACAGATCTGACTCATTGCAACTAACTGTCTGCATTTGTGAATGCTATAAACCTTGACATGTGCACATGGGTACACACTCATGCACTCGGACATAAACACTCTTTTTGCCCCTCCACCACTAAAGTTGTCACAAAAATGTTCTGCACCGAGTGTCGAAGTGATGACTCAATCCAACTCCTTCACTGCTCTTGGTCCTGCCCTCACTGCTCCATGCTCCACACACAAACACTTTTGGGCATTAGTGCCTTACCTCAGAAAACAGGCACACACCTGCATGAAAGTCTCCAAGTTGAACTGTCAATAAAAAATACAGGTTTTTATGTTTGACACAATTGGACTAACGGAGTGCTGTTGCTAAAGCTCCCTTGCACACACAAACATTCAAAAGTGGTATAGATCAAAAACACCTATGAATAACTGACTAATTTGAAGAATTACATTGCCCCACATAATTCTATTAGACCTGAAAGGACAGAACGAGGTTGAACCCCAAAAAAATTAAAATAAAATGTTTGTTCATTTTGAATTTCAAAAGAGACTCCAGAGTTTGAGAAAATCTGATTTGAGACAGGAACCAATTATTGAGGACACAACCAAACTAAGTGGTTTAGAGATTGGGCAGCATCATCCATTGAAGTTTGGAGTCTGTATCACAAATATACACATTAATCAGAACTGAGCAATGGGTGGAATCCACCATGATCACTTAGGGTGTATTCAGACTTAATTTGGTCTGGATTGAGTCCTGAACCTTGCATTTGGTCTGTATTCAGACTGCCATCAAACGGACTTTCTTGTTTCAAACTAAAGCTTGTAAACAAAACCACGTAACTACAGATCTCTTCACTGATTGGCCAGGAGTTTCGAGGGCAGGGCAAAGCAACTAGAGGCGAAAATGATGGAAGTCCTGCGGTTTGCAATCATTGTCAGGATATTTCACTGATTCAAACTTCATCTGTCGTTGACCAATTTTGAGAGTCTGTATCAACGTGAGGTATAACACTTTTTACTGCTACTGTGGAATGGTGGAGGCATGCCACAAGGTGGTTACTGGCAAGACAATGGCAGTTGCAGAAATTATGTGTTAACTGTGTTAACAAGTCAACACAGTACAGAAGGGTTAAAAGTGAGGAATCCAGAAATGCATTCAAAAAGGTTTTAGTAGCCCAAAATTGTCATAAAATGTACCACAAGCAATGAGTTGATGAGGCATATGAATGCTTCTTACAAATATTTAAATCATTATATAATAAAACCTGTCCTATTAAAGCATTTAGAAGAAAAACTATTTACAGTCAAGCCCCTGGAATACAAAGGGACTACAGAATGCCTGTAAAATTTACAAAGAATTTTTAAAACAAAGAAGTTTATACTTCTTCTCACTCCTTTTCGAATATGTATAGTTGAATAATTGTTAATCTATATAAAATATATGTGTATACATTTTGTTCGTTTTTTTGTGTTATAATAATGTCTTTTGTTTTGGGTGTGAACTTTTTTGTCTTTATTTTCTTTTTGTAAAATGTTATATTTGAAACAAACTTGTTTCCAATCCATTCCATTGTGGTTTGGATGATAGGATTAGACTCAGAACGTGCTAAAATGTTGTCCTTCAGTAAATAATTTAGACAAAACTTATTTTAGAACACAAATAAATATATGTACAAGTAACAGATTACATGGCTTTAGTTTGTGCCAGAGCAACTCGCCGTGCACTGAACCACATTTTTCTTTTTCACCTTTTGTTTATGAAGGTTTCTCCTTTACCTGTTTGCCTGGAAAATTTCAGTGAAGGTCTGCTTTACAGGTAGGCTTTGGTGGTGAGTAAAAACAGTATTACTGTAGAAGAGGATAAGCTGACAGGTTGTCACAGCATAGCCAACATAGTGAAGTTCAGAAATGTTCTCATTGCTCAATACTGTTAATTATACTGTCAATATTGAAAAAATATTGTACATTCCTCTGGTTAAAGTTTTTTTTTTTTTTACTTCTCGGACAAAATGTTGAAATTGTCAAGCTGAAAAGCTTAAAAACTATGCTTTGTTGGCCTTATTGTTTTGCTAGACTTAAATTAAAAATATATAACTGTACACAATGAACCATAGGAGTTTTAACCTAGACTTTACAACACATGGAAGGATTATGATTTAGATTTTGCTGACAGCACTCAGAAAAATATATTTTTACCACAGAATAATAAATCATAGGCCTTGTATGTAATATTTTGTGCAGCTCCTTCCTACTGTTCTGTATGAAGTGTGCCCTGGAGACTTACTCAGTTTAACATCCAACTCTCAGTTTTCTGATCAGCTGTCAGCCATTACAGGAAATCATCCCTACATGGACTCCAGTTAAATTTCTATTTTTTTTCCCTGCCTCCACATGTATGCATTTCACAAGCAGACACATTTCTTAAAAAGATAAAGTCTGCAAAGCCCACACAAATGGAGGCAAAGACGTCAGTGAGAAATGTTCTTTCTCAAGAAACTTTGAAAACTGAATGTAGTCATATTTAGGGTGGTTTTTTTTTTTTGGCAACCATAGAAGTCATCACCTCAAGGATTGGGAATTTTTTGAACACACACTCACCAGCCACTTTATAGGTCCACCTTGCTAGTACCGAGTTGGCTCCCTTTTTCCTTCAGAACTGCATAAATCCTTGGTGGCAGATATTCAACAAGGTTCTGGAAACATTCCTCAGAGGGTTTGGTCCATATTGATATGACAGCATCACACAGTTGCTGCAGATTTGTCGGCTGCCCATCCATGATGCTGGTCTCCCATTCCATCACATCCCAAAGGTGCTCTAATGGGTTAAAATCTGGTGACTGTGGAGGTCATCTGAGTCCAGGGAACTCATTGTCATGTTCATGAAATCAGTCTGAGATGATTCTAGCTATGGCATGGGGCCTTATCCTTATGGTTGCCCAATTTGGGTGGGTGGAGTGCTCCTGCCCCAGGTAGAAGAGTTTAAATATCTTGGGTTCTTGTTCACGAGTAAGGGAAGATTGGAGCGCGAGATCAAGAGGTTAGGGTTAGGGTTAGGGTTAGTGGACAACGTCAGTTTTTCATCCCTGGCCAGAAGGAATGCCTTAAAATGCAGTTATAGGTCTTGGTTATTCCCAAGTGACCAGACCAGAGGCTCTCATGAGCCAACATCAGTATGTGATAACGGCACACCTGTGGAACCACTATCTGGTGAACTGCACCACAATCACTACTGGAGTCATTCACTGATGTAGATGCAACAGGAGCCCGTTTATGCATCACCATGATCGAAGAAATAGTGGTGATTCCTCTTTTTTTTCATAAGAATTTACAGCTGCAAAACACTTAACCCCAATTGATGGTCTCTGGAGAGACCTGAAAATGGCTGTCCACCAACGTTTACCATCCAACCTGACAGAACTGGAGAGGATCTGCAAGGAGGAATAGCAGAGGATCCCCAAATCCAGGAGTGAAAAACTTGTTGCATCTTTCCCAAAAAGACTCAAAGGATCAAAAGGGTGCTGCTGCTAAATACTGAGCAAAGGGTCGGAATACTTAGAAACATGTGACATTTCAGTTTTTCTATTTTAATCAATCTGCAAAAATGTCAAAAATTGTGTTTTGTTTTTTTTATTGTCAATATGGGGTGCTATGTGTACATTAATGAGGAAAAATGAATTTAAATAATTTTCACAAATGGCTGCAATATAACAAGGAGGGAAAAATTTAAGGGGTCTGAATACTATCTGTGCCCACTGCATGTAAAGAAAATGGTTAGATAAATACGGGGTGGGATTATATAAGTTTGCTTCCTTCTACTCGCTTTAAAGCAATCTACAATTATCCCATGTTTGATATGTCTTTATGGATTTATTCCTTTGTTGATTGTACTGTTTATGTACTACAGTATTTCTTGCTTTAATTGCTTGAAATAAACCATTTCAAATCAAAAACCTTATGCAACTTACCTGCACACAAAATCAGTGTTTTTTCTATGTATTCATCTGCAAATAGTGGTTCCTTCTAGCACTGAGCTGGTAACTCTTTTCACAGAAACATGCATCGTTGTAATTACTGCCCTGTAATTCCAAATTTGCTTTCTTATATTTTCACTTTACCTCAATTACCCAGCACCTCACTTTGGAGAGCCATACTATTCCTGTCCAATAATGTTGTCGTCTTATCCACATCTTTTTTTTGCCTTTAAGCATAAATGGAACAGAAGTGAATTAAAATGAAACTCAATATACGCTCTGAAATCCACACTGAGAAATCAATTGTCAGAGCATTAAAAGCCTTGGCAGCTGCAAGGCATGGATTATTGATGATCTGTGGCCCAATGACTCAATATAAATACATTAAACTCAATGCTAATTTGAACTGCACAGTGTTTTTGATGCCCTGGCAAGAAACATATTCTCATGAAAAACGTGAATTTTACTTGGAAGTTAGTGGATTTATGTTTTGTGTGTATGTACCTGTGTTTTTCCTTCATTTCAGTGATATACCTATCTATTTTTTCAAGCATCTGGTTGGTTTTGCTTTTTTTCCACACCAGCTAACAGGAATACTAAGCAAGTCTAGATAAAACACCAGCATTATTCCAACCTAAATCAAACCACATTTAAAAAGCTGGTCAAGACATTTTTAAAAAGGAAAAAAATGTAGATTTTAGAATCAGACGAAGGCAGAATGTGAAGACTGATGGACCCACTTGCTTAGGTTTAATCTGCTTGCTCATGTAAAGTTGAAAAAGAAAAAATCCAAATGCCATTTTAAACTATGGAGAGATGTAAGTTCCAAATAGCAGGACCTTTTTACAAGTTCAACAAAGATATTTACAACATAGGTCATCATCAAATTACACATTTCTAAAATCAAAAGGTTTTTTTTTTGTTTTGTTTTATGAAATTGTATTTATTTGTTTCATTTTCATAATTTGTGGAAAATGTTTTAATGATACAGTTCTTCATTCAGCTTCATTTTCACTGTCTTAAATTTAATAAGTCCTAGACAGTTTGCTATCCAGTTCACTGGGGGACATTAATGCCCTCTTGGGTAATGACAGCGGCACCTGGAGTGGCGTGATTGGTACGAATGGCCTCCCTGACCTGAACCCGAGTGGTGCTTTGTTGTGGAACTTCTGTGCTCGTCATAGTTTGTCCATAACGAACACCATTTAATGACAATCTGTCAACCTATCAGAGATCACGGAGGATGAAGGGAACCTAAGTAGGATTCTGTCATCAACATGAGAGATGATAGCACCAGTGACGGACAAAGAAAATGTCCAAAGTAAAATATGTGACACTGTTGAAGAGAAAAATTAAAAAACATAATTAATCAGCTTAATCTACAAATCCCTTAATTCAAAAAAGGCAAAAAAAAAAAAAAACTAAAGCTAGATACTGTATGTAATAACTTAGATCTTAATGATCATTGTCTTTTTAACTCCAGAGTAGTTTAATTCCAGAGTATTTACATGAGCAACAAAGATCTCTCAGTCAATTGTATTGCATCAATCAATCAATTGAAACAAAAGCTGAAGCCATTTGTACATAAAGTTGTTCCTGTCTGAACCTGTGTTTTAAAATGTAGTTGTTTCATGTTTGCAAATACACATTACATGTGAAAAATGTATCTATTTTATATCTACTTCTCAAGTATTGTGGAAACAGTATTAAGAACATTAATGTTCCTTACATCAATGGTCAACGTGTTTGCTGCTTTGCCTGTTCAAACATGCGGAACCTGTAATTCAATCAAATAGGGCCGTTTGTGTTTTTAATGTAAAAAAAAATTCACATAAGTAATCAAGAATCAAAGATTTCTAAGTCTTTGGCTGAAATTTTCTTTTAAAAACCAATCAAAATAATGAATCTTATATTTGACAAAGAGGAAGATTTGTTAAAAAAAATCAGCTCTTTCAGCATTTGCTGTGTTAGAGGCTCTAAACAGGGCTGCTCATTCCTGGTCCTCGCGATCTACCACCCTGCCTGCTTTGCAGATCTCCCTGCACTGCTTGCTGCTGATTACCTGGACCAGGTGGGGGCTCTGCTTTGGGAACCACAGGATAACCTCTCTACTCTTTGCAGATGATGTTGTCCTGTTGGCTTCATCTAGCCACAACCTTCAATATACATTGGAGCGGTTTGCAGCCGAGTGTGAATGGGCTGGAATGAGGGTCAGCACAGCTAAGTCTTAGCCCATAGTTCTTGACCGGAGAAAGATAGTTTGCCCTCTCTGGTTGGGTGTGCTCTGCCCCAGGTGGAGGAGTTTAAGTATCTTGGGGTTTTGTTGACATGGAAAGATCAGAGCGTGAGATTGGCAGGCGGATTGGTGCGGCGTCCACCATTGTGAGATCGCTCATACCAGGGAGTGGCCAGGGAGAGGGATGTCTGGGCATCTTTACTTAGACTGCTGCCCAGTGGCACGGTCTCGGATGAGTAGAGAAAGGTGGATGGATGGATGACTGGATTAAATACATTCATGTTTAAACAAAACATTTTGGAGTTTTTATTTAAAAACAGTGACTTTTCTTCTCATTTTTGTGCCAGTTGCATGGATGTGTTGATGTCCCTCAGGGAAAAACCCAAATTTGAAAAAATGTATAGAAACCAGACTTACAGAGAAAGTAAAACATAAATATGGATGATCAGTATTTTGAATTTATTCCAGTTTGGCGGATCCTGATTAAATAGTGCCACACATGGCCCCCTGGCTGTAGTTTGCCCACCCCTCGTTTAAACTGTCTGTGTCTCCAGCTTTCATATATTCATGGAGCCTTCCACGTCACTCTTTGACGCTTGGGTGCTCCCAACTCGTCATTTTTTGAGGCGCCGGGTGTTCCAATTAAATTAGGGGTCTTGTTGTTTTGTGGGACGCAGAATCGAATGTGGACCAAACCTCAGGAAGTGTCCAAACACGGACCCAACCTTGGAACGTGTCCAGTTCCGGTACTTCTCTGGAACTGGTACCGCGTCCAGAACCAACAGGAATAAAAACCGATGAACTGATCCCAAACCGGCCCAAAGAAAGTTTTGCCTGCAAATTCAGAACAAAACCGCCCAATTGGACAGGAAACCACCCAATCTGGCAACAGTGTACAACAAAACTATCAACAAAACTTTTACTATCTGTAAAACCTGAAATTTGAGACAGGATCCCTTTAGTTGATTTGTAACTTTTGTAATCTGTCACATTTGTTTAGATCTGTATTTCAGGAAAGAAAAAAGGTGACACAAATGAACAAAGGTGATTAAAGATGCCAAACAGAGAGAAAGTGAGTAGAAACTTAGCCAGAAGCAGAAGTTTCTGACATTTCTGTGCTACATTTGAGTTATTAAAGACCCACTCCAATCATATTCTGATTTCTTTTCAAAGCATTCCCAGTGGTCTGTTAATTATACATTTGCTGGTTTTAGCCTAAATCAAATACCTGTGTTTTTTTCTATGACATATTTTCTGCAGAGCGGTAGGAGTTCATTAAAAAATTTGGTTCTGAGTTGTTGGCGGGACCGTTGGTGCAGACCCAAAACACTATTTTCATATTATATGTACAATATTGCTTCTGCTCATTGCACTCTGCCTGTATAAAATGTTCCCTTCAGGCATGGTCTGCATGTGATTTGGTGCAGCCTCAGGATGACAGTCTCATGTTTCTCTGCTCTGTTGGCACTGTTCTTTGATTCCCTTGAGCCAGTTTTCCTGTGGATTACATTCATGTGCCAATATTCTGCATGGCAGGTTTTCTGCTTAAAGCTCCTGCATGAAATCCTTGTGACGTGAGTTAAGCTTTAAATAAACTGTCTTAAACTGTCTGCTTCCTAGTTTAACATGCAACTTCATACTATTAGATTAGTAATTGTTTTTATTTTTCACAAATCTGACACAAAATAATAAACAAATGAGGCATTTCTGTAGCACTTTTCATTCGGGCCAACACCAGCACAAACATCTTTCCAACATGAACAAGATAACATATATCATGTACATAAACACAAATGATTACGTTTTTGTTTTTTGTTTTTTTTTACATATGGTAACAAAACAATAAAGAATGAAGAAGATGTAAGAACTGTCTAAAATGAGTTTTGCTGTATGGAGGACATGCTGGAAAATGTGGAATGATTTAGAACGGTTTGATGTTTCTTCTCTTTTGTTTTTTAACTTTGAGATCACCTCAGCTCTGAAGTGGCACTTAATAAATAAATAATCCCGAGCACCTTGTATAAGGATTTAATTCTGGTTGTGATTGTGATGTTGAAGCAAATTGCAGAGGTATACGGCACTCTGTCAAATCTCAGACTGTTTTTAGAAGAGTTGCAGACAAGGTAAGATGCACTGTAAATATGTGACGGACTGTGTTTTTTACGTGCTGCTAGCAAGGTGGGGAGTTAGTGTAGTCACAGTAGCGTTTGTTTGAGAGATGTCAGTCTGTTTTTTGCAAATTACAAACAAGGTTAGGTATACTGTTAATCCACTAATGTGTAGCGGAGTTGAACTGTGTTTTTCTACATGCTTAAAAACTAGGTTGGCAGTTCTAGGTATTATGATAACCCTAACACGGCTAATACTTCAAACATAGCTAACATTTTGGGTCCTATTAACAGGTTCTGGAGTTATTGTGAAGTCTTATTGGCTGACTGACTTGTTCCTGACTCTTGTCCTGTTTATTGCGCCTCATAGTTCTTTGCGTCTTAAATATGACATGAATTTAAAAATAGACCATACATTGACAATGCTCCTTATGATCCAGTGCAGAAAATAGGATACATCTAAATGCATGTAGACTTTCCAATAGTTGTTTCTTTTTTTATGATAGCTTGGTTAGCATCAATTGAGATCTCTGGTAAAAGTGAGAAAGGTCTATAATTGATAAAATAATCAAAATTCCCTGTTTTGCACAACAGAATAGTTTTGACCATTTTGAATCTTATGAGAGAAATCCTCCAGTTTATAGGAAATATTGACAAATGTAAGTTCAAGTTTTAGAATTTTCAATAATTAATGTCTTAAGCAATTCTGTCTGTATCTTACTGTATTTTAAAGAAATGTTTTTACTAGAAAACATAAGACTGTGTCATGCAAGTGAAAGACGTGTCGTACTTGTCAGTTTAGGACTGCAATCTAATAAGTGCAAAGTTCAACAGCGGACTGTTTCACTACTGCAGCCTGACTCAGTCACGAATAAATGTGTGTTTGTGTGTGTGTGTAACATTTATTGATCCATTTCATCCCTGCAGGAAATTACGTCTTCCTAATAAATGCAAAACCCCCCTGGCTTTACATATCATAACTGCAGCTTAATTATAGCTTTGAGGCTGCTTTTGCAAAGGATTGACTGCAAATAAAAACAATTGGAATTGTGTGCTTGTGCATATGTGAAAATGTCAGTATTTTTAGCATTGACCAATAATTGCTGTTCGTGGTACATCAATAAACCTCTTTATTTTGAATAGAAATGGAAAGAAGGCAGAGATCCTGGTTATAATTTGAATATATTACTTCCAGGTTTTTCCAAAATATGAACACAGACACACACAAGTCAAATTCAACTGCTGCCAGTTGAATCTCGTTGTTTTGATGCAAAGGTGTTAGCTCACTCAGTACGGACATCTTTATTAGATTATTTCAAAGCTCACAGCTATAGCTATGCATTACAGTATGCATCTGCTAGACATCAATTCATACAGGTCTACTGCATATCATGGTTTAGATCTCTAGTAGACGATGTTTCCACAGCTAATTTCCACAGCCTAGCGCATTATAATTTGCGCATTGTAAACAAGCCATTAGGGTAGTTTCTTCCCACCGGACACGTGATGTTTATGAGATATTTAATAGACATCTACTGTAGATTTCTACTGAACATCTCAGACAACTATTGTGTTACTCTATTAGATGTCTACCAATAGTGTTCTGCATAGAGAGGTCTCCTACACATCTACCTGTAGACATCTAATCTTTGGATATTTTTAGATCGCTATTAAATTATTTTTTCAAACATTTACTTTTTTTTTTTTCGGTTCCGCTTCACGAAAGAGCGGACGTGCCTTTTTTGGCTCTCCTGATCCCCGACGTTTCTTGAGCGATTTTATGCTGAACAGCAGTGATTCTGCAATAGAGAGAGCTGAACATGGCACCGAAGACTGACCTGGCAGAACTTAAGGTTGCATTAGCCGACATCCAAGCCAAACTGAGCCCACTCAATGCATAGGAGGCTAAGCTAACTACATTTTTGGCATTGGAGGCTAAGCTAACACCTCTGCTGGAACTTGTGCAGGAATTCCAACAAGAAAAAAAAAATAATAATAAAAATAATAAAATAATAAAAAATCAAAAGCACAAAATCGCTCTGATAAAGCAAAGAAGACTGCTAAAAGGGTCCGCTGTTTATTTTAACGATCATTTAACAAAGTTTAACGCTGCATTGGCTAAACATGCCAGGCTTCTAAAGCGGAAAAAACAGATCCAGAGCACATGCGTGCTGAATTCCAGGATCTATGTAAAACCACTTGGTCCACCGGACCTGACCAAGGCAATGGTAATCACGAACATGAAAGACTTTGAGAAGTGTGTGGTCACGGACGTCTGAGCCATTATTTGATGTGAAATAAGAATCAAAAATGATTTCAAGAAAATATGGCGCCAATGATCTACCACTGTCTCTGAGGTCAACTTTGACCCTGATTTTCAGCAGCGATTTCTGCCCTGCAGACAACTCAAGCTTAACTTACTTGCTGTACAAGTAAGCTGTACAAAGGATCTGACAAACAAAGTCTGCGGTCATAACAACAAGAAGAACTTTATAAACTCTGTTCAAACCAGAAGGACGGCTGTTAATCAAAGGATCGTCTAATGAAAACAACCTGCACTTATTAATTCTTCATATCTGATTAAAGTCAATGATCTTTCAGACATAAGTGATTTATTTTTGCTTCTTTTCATGCTTGATCTGAAGAAACAACTTTACTGATGAAAATAATCTGCATTTATTTAATTTTTAAACTGATTTATTTTTTTTAGACTTATTCATATTACTGATTCTTTTGATTAAACTATTCTGCAAAGGATGAATATTGACCTGAAGTTCTGTCAGTACGTTATAAATATCTGATTATTAGTTACAAACCGTTTGATATCTAATGTAAAGTAAATGGTGTGGTCGAGTTGGGGTGAGATTTTATAAGTTCGCTTCCTCCTGCTGCCTTTTAAGCAGTCTATCTTTTGATGCCTAATTATCCTATGTTTGGCATGTTTACGGATGTAAATCTTTGTTGATTTATTGTGTTACACATGTGTTATTCTTGTCTGCTTGAAATAAACCAAATCCAAATAAAAAGTCAAGTCAAACTTGTTTCTGTCATTGTGATGTTGTGATGCTGTCGTCCTTTTTCTCCTTTTCTATCAAAATATAAAAATTACAGCATTGGTGTAGAGTCCACTTTTTTCCAAATCTTTACATGTATATGCAAGTCTATGCTTTTAGAACTTTGCTTTTTAACAGCAACTAGACACTGTTGAGAAGCAGAGGGTAAGAAAATGTGATTTAAGCTCATTCTAATAATAATCCCTCTAACAATGGGTTAAACCTTTCACCATCATTCTGTTCAGGAATATAACAAGTTAAAAATCTAAACAGAAATAAATATGTTGCATTGTTGTTTTGGTTCAAGTTTTTGAGACCTTAAACTCCATGTAGATTTCAGTAGAAATGTTTGCTTCTTCTTAGATTGTAGAACTTTGTGATTACTAGTTGCATATGAACAAAAAAGGCTGGATGGTGGTGGAGTGGTCAGCTCTTTCACCTTCCAGCGAGAAGAACCTGCTTCAAATCCTAGCAGGGTCCTTTCTGTGCAAAGTTTGCATGTTCTCCCTCTACAGGTGTTGTTTTTCTCCCGCTTCCTCCCACAGTTCACTAACATGTTTCATAGATTAACTGCTGTCTATAAAATGCTCCTTTGTGGCCCTGTGACATACTGATGTCGTGGTTAGGGTGTACTCCACCATCAAAAGTAGCTGGATTGGAACTAGCAAACCTGTGACCCCAAAAGGAATTCAGTGGGTTCTGAAGATGGTTGTAAAATTGCATTTTTAACTAGTAAATGCTTAAAAAAGTACTCTAAGAGACATATAAAAATATCTCAAGATTAGATGCTACAAGTAGCTGTGTGGTAGACCTCTATATGCAAATATTTTTCAGAACACTGTTGGTAGACATCTAATAGAGTAACAAAACCGAGTTGTCAGAGATGTCTTGTAGACAGGGGCAGAGCAAAGCGGTAGCTTGGGGTTGCTATAGCAAATGTAAGATTTGGCAAAGCAACCAACCCCTTAGCAACCTCAAATATTTCAAAGCCTAAGGGCCGGTTTTCACTTCAAAGCAATTTTTAAGTGCTCGGGTCGTACTGAATACAGACAGGAGCAGAATCGCCCTAATCGTTGGGTGCTGATGACATCATCTGCAACTGGAATTTTGTGTCTGAAGTGCAATTACCCGCAAATCACGTCATTTAACTTCAGTTCATTTAACTTCATTCAGTTCATTTAACTTCAGTTCATTTCAGTGATTTGAGGAGAAAATGTTTTTTTTTTAAATCACTGAAGATGATGAAAACTTAACTGAAGAAGTTAGAAAATCCCAAACTTCACACACAGACATAGAGATAGAGGCAGAGAGAGTGGACAACTAGATGGTAAATAGGACAAGTTACTGGAAAGATCTGTCTTATGTTTCATATCTTGCAGCACAACAGAATGCTTTTTTCTTTCCTTTCTATTGCCTGCTTCTGTTTAGTGGACGAACACACCACTGCCTCCGCTGCCTTTCATGTACCTGTGCATTCACAGATGCTGCGAGTGTGTGGGCATGTTCTTCATGTTAAAAATAAACACAGGAGACGTTCTCGTCACTAGTAAAGTATAAACACCGCTCGGAAGTTCATCGCAGTTACTGCGGACAGTTGCGAGCAAAACCAGCCAACACGAGTATGAACTAGAGTAGGGCTGCTCATTCCTGGTCCTGGAGATCTACCACCCTGATTGTTTTCCAGATCTCCAAGCCCTGCCAGCTGCTGATTAGTTCAGTCAAATGTCTCCACATTCGGATTGAATGAACACTCCTGGTCCAGGTAATCAGCAGCAAACTGTGCAGGGAGTTCTACAAAACATGCAGGCAGGGCGGTGGATTGCGATGACCAGGAATGAGCAGCACTGACCTGGGCCATGTGATTGTGGATTTGATGGCTGATCGGCGTGAAGCATAAACCAACATCAAAGCTGTGTTCATACCAAATGTGTTTCGAGCGTCAGGAGCTTCCAATTTAAATGTGAAGTCAATGGTACAGATGTGACCTTAGGTTCTGCAGCAGAGCCGGAACAGCACAGAGCAGCACCGCCAGAGTGCTGATATCTGAACTTTGGGGAGGTCGCTACCTCTCATCTACCAAACAGCGACTCATCTTTGGACATGTGATGTGTCGAAGGATCAGCTGCCGACCCCGGCAGGCTGGCTGGTGGGCAGAGACACAAGAGCAGCTGCAGCTTTGGGGAGGCAGCCTTTTGGGTCTTGTGAATATTATTATATTTTCTTATTTTCACAGAGACAATCATTAAAAAGGTCTTCTAATTTCCCCTGCCTGTAGACATCTACAATAGATGTATATTAGGGTTGTAATAGACATCCTGTGCCTAGTGGGAGGGCAACACGGTGGCATATCCGACTGCATGCATCCTTTAGATTAAAATACATGCTTTGAATAAAAAATATGAAGCACTGATGCTTCTCACCAAAGATCTTCATTTCCTGAGAACTTTGTTTCAAAAAACTTTGAAAAATCCAGCCATCGTGTTCGTGTCATTTTTATACCTCTGCAGTTCAGACCAAGCCACCAGAAAAATATTCCCGATTCAAATCAGACATATTTTAATGTGCTAAAAAAATTGAAACGGATTTATGACAAACGATAATTATTGGCTGAGATTAACAGCAAAAAAAAAAAAAATTAGACCATTTTTACATCATCAGCATTTTCTTCAAATGTGTTTCTAGCATCAAACGTTAGTACACCTAATCAGAAGTGACAAAAGACAAAGATGAGATTAACAGCCATGAAATTAGATGGTAGAGTCCTCTAATGAATATTAAAAGAATGAAATGCTATTTTTGGAGCAAATAATCGGAGATAGTCTAATCCGCTATTTACCAGGTCAACCAATTACCCCATGGAAAATCCATCACATGAAGCATAGTTGGATGTTTCATGAAGAAGATCCGTCCATCGTCATCTGCAGAGAAAGCAGCAGTAACCACAAAAAGAAATGTGTTCATTTTACTGTTACTGGAGGTCAGCATACCAGTCAGTGGGGTGGAGGGTTACAGCTGAAAGCTGCATATAGGTGTCCCTGCAGATACTCTACTCATATTACTCAGAAGAAGGTCAACTTCTGCTAGATCACTTAGAGTATTTCAGATGCAGATGAGCTGGAAGATGTCTGTGTGAAGCTCAACAAGCCTTTGCTTTTGTTTAAAATGAATATAGACCTTTAAATTTAACTGATGAGACCATCGTCTTCATGCAATAAAAACAATACCTGCCCCTCCAACAATGAAATATTTTTTAGGAATTCGTAAAATTTAAAAAAGGGAAATAAATACTCCCTTTGAAGATCTGGTGGAGGCACAGCCTCACCTGCCTCCCCTGACTGCACGTCACTGGTTCATAGGGTGGTTTATGTTCATCAACAGATGATCAGAGTGGGATTTTAATGTTGATATGAATGATCTTAGAGAGTACCAATATAGACTGAACCACTCTAAATCATTTTAAACAATGTCTTTATTCTTCCCATTTCTTTATTGTCTTCCCAGGTTTATAACACTCAGCTGTAAACTCTTTCTTGAAAAAATATTCTTCAGCTGCTCCTGACTTAGTTTCCACAAAGCAAACAATGAGGGACACTTAGTTTGAAGAAAAATACAACTTCGTTAATCCAAAACACAAATCAAGCATTATGATAATTGAGACATAGTTTATGTCCCTCACAAGTTAATTGAACTTTGAGTCAAGTGTGATTGGAAGTCAGCTGTCTTTCATGTCTTTTTTCGGGCTGCAATGCAGCTGAGTTCTTTGTTCGTCATTGCTCGAAATTCAGGAAACCACAAAGAAGTGCTCTGAGAACCTTCTACCTTCTCTGAACATCATGTAAACACTGATTGCAGACTTTATTTAGGAGGTTTCTTTTAAAAATGTATTGTTTCTTTATTTCAAATCAAAGCTCTTTTTCATTCTCAGACACACCAAAACCGCTCAGGGCAGAATCCAAGAGGACCTGGTGGCAGACACGATGGTGGCTGAAAATGATTAGCCCCGGTTATATTAGTCTTTTCCAATCAAAAAAAAGAATATCTTTAGACAAAACTGTGCAGCGCTCGCGGAGGGGCGGGGCTGTTCTGGTTCTTGACTTCTTTCTGGCTAATGATTTTCAGCCGCCATCTTGTCTGCCACCAGGTCCCCCTGGCAGAATCAGCACCACAGCAGGACTCAAAACCCTTCATCTGGTTAACTCAGTGTGGGCTAGTTACGGGTTAGCAGTTATGAAAAGAAGCTGAAAAGCGGCTGCAGGAAAAGTCCCATGGTTCCCAGGACGCAGACGGTCACAAACACACAGAGGAAGATTCTGTCAATCACCATGGCAATGTACTTCCAGTCACCTTCCACCTGAGAACCAAAGAAAGGACAAACTGTAGTAAACGGACAGAATTAGTAGTCATGAAGCGACAGTGTTGGATAACTTACTTTTAAAGAGTTATTGATCACTTTACTACATGTCATTCCAATGTGTCTAACTCATGTGTAATCTGTTGGTTGATTTTAAATTAGACATATAAAAGTATCAGAAAGATTTTGATGTCTGAAATGGATGAATTTGGTTACTTTTTTTTTCTCTTCTGCCTCCCTGATGGATGCTGGATGACCAGACGCTTGAGCAGCACTTTGAACAACAAACTCAACATTAAGTACAAACTGTCATTAAGTATTCAGTTGGATTGGACTAAACAGAGATTCAACCTGCTGATTACAGTGATGCTGGTGCAGGGCGGGGTTGCTCCGAGCAGATGGTCCCGCCCACGACTCAGAAGTGAATTTCTAATGAACTTCTGCTGCTCTGTAGAAATGATGTTCTGACAAACAACACAGGTTTTGTGATTTTGGCTTTAAACGGCGCGATCACAACAAAAACACCACTGGGAACACTTTGAAAATGGATCACATCATGATCAGAGATGGACTTCAAAGCAGCTCTGTCAGATTTTAAGCTGATATACATCCATAACCTCGGGCTCACACTGCATGCGGTGAGGCTGCGGTGAAGCTGCGGTGAAGCTGCGGTGAAGCTGAGGTGCAGCTGCAGAGCGGTCTAGCTACAGCAGATTACTCTCACTGGCTACGGATGGCTTGCAGTCCTGCTGCAGCCACAGGCTCTGCTGCCAACCTCACATAGGTTTACATGAAAACCCGCCATTTATAGAGGAAATACTAGTAAACAAACCGTCATTCCGCTGTCGTTTGGGATTCCATTCACAACACTTCTTTTTCTGCGAGACTCGTCTTCATACAATGGGAAAGAACGGAACGTATTTACACTTTTGTCTAAATATTTGACTGTCTTAAATATGTACCAGATGAGCTTACACTCACTCACGTGATTTCAAGTTTAGATCGTTTCATTTGTCCCAACTTCACAAAAAATGCTCCGGCTCGCTGCGGCATCCGGCAGAAATTTAAAGCCAACGGAAAGGATACGGAGCGCCAGAGAGGCCAGACTGGAATGGATGCAGTATGAGCCCGGGGTTAGAGTGCAGGGTCATGGTAAGAACACAGCTCCTACCTCTTTGGCCTTGTTCCTGCTCCTCATGTACTCAGCGATGTATTTCACGCTCTCTATGGCCTGTTTGATCTCAGGAGAAACCATGGAGAAGGCCACCACTGTATTGATGCTCTGCTGACTCAGCTGATGTTTCATCTGCAAGCTTGCTGCTGTTTCTGGGGTTTCCCTCCCATGCTGGCAAGGGCAGAGACACTTTTTTCCGGTACAGCCTTCCATGGACGAGAGTTTGCAGTCTCCATATTCCAGACAGCTGAGAGATCCTCCTCCAATCTGCTGGAGAAACCAGAACAATCTGGATGAGTTTTAAAGGTTGCTTGGTTGTTGCTTTTCTTTTTCTCTCTGGCCACCACCTCCAGCTCATTGTGCTATGGGACCTCCTCCTTTTCTGCTTGTTCATACAGTGTCTTGCAAAAGTATTCACACCCCTTGAACTTCTCCACATTTTCTCACTTTATAACCACAAACATGAATATATTTGATTGGAATTTGTGTGAAAGACCAACACAAAGTGTCACACACTTGTGAAGTGGAAAGAAAATTATACAAGAGTTAAATTTTTTTTTACAAATAAAAAAACTGAAAAGTGCAGTGTGCAAAAGTATTCAGCCCCCTGAGTCAATACTTTGTGGAACCCCCTTTTGCTGCAGTTACAGCTGCAAGTCTTTTGGGGTTTGTCTCTAGCAGCTTTACACATCTACAGACTGAAATCTTTGTCCATTCGTCCTTGCAAAACAGTTAAAACTGAGTCAGATTAAATGGAGAGAGTTTGTGAACAGCAGTTTTCAGATCTCTCCACAGATTCTGGATTGGATTTAGGTCTGGACTTTGACTGGAACATTCCAACCCATGAATCCGTTTCATTTTTACCATTCCATTGTAGCTTTGGCTTTATGTTTAGGGTGGTTGTCCTGTTGGAAGGTGAATCTCCGCCCCAGTCTCAAGTGTTGTACAGTGTTGTACACAGAGATTAAATGACACACAGGTGGACTCTATGAAGTCATGAAGTCAACATTTGAACAGTCACCGTCATCATCAACATCTTCTGAAGGCAACTGGATGCACTCAGAGAAAAGGGGTTGAATACTTTTATACACTGCACATTTCAGCATTGTAGTGTTTTCCAATCTACAGCCAGACACACAAGGCTTAGTTTTGGATTTGTGATTAAAGAAGCTACTTGTTTTGACACCAAACTTCATCTCTCTGGTAAAATGAGATGAAACTCTTTAGCTCATACGGCTCAAACAAACTGCTAACAATCAGACTACAAGCTGCTTCTTTGACATAACATAAACTGAGAAACATTGTAAGTGTAAAACAAAACCTCTCAAAACCTCTTAACTGAGTACAACTGAATTAAGTTTTTAAATGCTAAATACTGGAACTGGTCCAAATTTAGAGTAATCTTAGAGTAAAAGTGAGGATGTGGACTTTAGAATAAAAACAAATCAAATGGAGCGAGAACATGTTGATCTTTAACCTTAAATAAACGGACACTAATCTGAGCCTTTATGGAAGTCTGGTCCAGATCTGTGAAGCATAGAAGCTGAATTCAGTTTCTTCATATTTTGTTTTGACTCTCGGAACTAACAAAAGACCGGATCCAAAGACACAGTGTAGTTCTCTCTGACCTTCTCTGTACTTCACTGTACTTCTCTATCAACATCCTCAAAGCAAATATTACAACTGTAGAGCTCTTTCTTTGCATGAAACCATACTGCTGCTCACAAATGTTCACTTGTGCTCTTAGTCTAGCTTCAACTACTCTTTCCATACCTTCATTGTATGGCTCATCAGCATTATTCCTCTGTAGTTGCTACAACTCTGTTCCACAACAGTCACCACTTTTATTCTTTCTTCTCTGTCATTGTCTTCATTCATCAACTCTTCAAAGTATTCTTTCCATCTTTCCATTACACCACTGACACCTGTCAACACATTACCATCCCTATCCTTAATCACTCTAACCTGCTGCATGTCCTTCACATCTCCGTCTCTCTACCTTGATTATCTGTATAGGTCAGTCTGTCCCTCTTTACTACCCAACCTAGCACACAAGTCATCATAAGCCCCTTGTTTGACCTTTGACCCCTTTGCTTTCTCATTATACATCATCTCCCTTTACTCCTGCACCTCCTCATTCCACCACCAAGTCTCCTTATCAACTTTCTTTCCTGATGACACACCAAGTACACTCCTACCTGTCTCCCTGATCACATGAGCTGTAGTTATCCAATCATCTGGGGGTTCCACCTGACCACCCAGAGCCTAAATGTTTCTTAAATTCATGCAACATTCTTCTTTTTCAGCTTCCACCAGTTCATCCTCCTCTCTACCTTTGTCCTTTCTTTAACCAGTCATCCTACACACCACCATCTCATGCTGTCTGGAAACACTCTCACCAACCACTACTTTGCAGTCTCTGATCTCCATCAGATTACTTTGTCTACACTAGCTCTAGTCTATCTGTGTGCTTCTACCTCCACTCTTCTAGGGTACTCTATGTTCCTGCCTCTACTCAAAGAACCTATTCAGTATAGACATTTCAAGTTTAGTCAAGTCGACTAAAGATGAAAAATTAACTCGTTTCTCCAGGTCCTGCTTAGACATTGGCTCTTTAATCATTTTTAAATCCTCTTTAAATATTTATGAGATAAAAGTAGGCTGTTTTTGTGACCGCATCAATGTATTTACCAAATTTCAGGTCTGTGTCCATCAGTGTCTCCAAGTTTCTGGCCTAGTTGGTGGTTTTTAGATGAAAAAATTGAAGTTCTGTAGCGACCTCCAACTGTTTCTCTTTAGTCCCAAAGACAATAACTCCAGTTTTGCTTTTGTTTACCTTAAGTAAGTAGTGGCACATGCCTCTTAACTGTATGTCTGTCAAACTAGCCCTGCTCCTTTCTCTACCTTGTTTATCAGCATTTCTGTAGGCACAAAAACAGGCAAAAAAAGCACCATGTCACTTTTCTGATTATGTATTTGTCTTTAAACCGCAGAACTTACAAGATTCTTAAGGTTTACCAGTTTTTTTATAAACACATTTATTTATAAATCGTGTTTTTTAAATTAACCTACGTTAATAGATACTAACGCATTATTGTTTTTTTAAATAAATCGCGTTTGATAACTTTTTTTTATGTTGACGCCCCTCCTCAAAATATTTCAATAATCACAACAAAAATCCTCATTGCACATTTATTAAACATCGAGTTTTTATTCCAAACTCATCTGACTCACTATCCCAAACACACAACACATTAAGGGAATTTAGTTCGGCAGAAATAACTCCACAGAATCCATCCCTTTTTCTAAATACTGTGCTGTCCTCCAGGATAATGTGAAGAGTTAGATCTTTGAATGTCACACCAGTTTTGTCCTCGTGATCTTTACACTTTGCTCTTTAGTGTTTAGTTATGCATCAGTCCATTCAATAAATTTTTTAAGTGTTTCTGTCAGCCTGCTTTGGCCCTCTTATGACCACATACTATGAAAGATGGATCTGACAACCACAGACCCAGCAGGAGGAAATGCAGCAGCAGTTTTCCACAGTCGCTTTTGCAGCTCATGTCTCACCTCTCAAGGCCACCCTTTAGCCAATAAGACCCCAGGGGGTTTTTGGAACCACCCTCACTGTCTTTGCTCTGCGGCTTGAGGGAGGGTCAATCTTCCACAGCAACTTAATCAAACGTTATGGCTGTGGGCATCTGACCTATTTTGGACCACTCACTTTCATGATGGCTGTTGTTTGTTGGATTGTTTTTGTTGTCCTCCAGCACCCCAACAGTCTAATTCCTTTTTCTCAACCCCATCCATCATCTACACTCCCTTTGTCATGATCAAGGTCACAAGGGTTGCTGGACTTTATCCCAGCTGTCTTTGGTTGAAGCTTTGGTCACCTAACAGCACTAACCACAGCACTAACAACAGCACTAACAACAGCACTAACAGCAGCACTAACAGCAGCACTAACAACAGCACTGACAACAGCACTAACAGCAGCACTAACAGCAGGACTAACAAAAGCACTAACAACAGCACTAACAACAGCACTAACAACAGCACTAACAGCAGCACTAACAGCAGCACTAACAGCAGCACTAACAGCAGCACTAACAACAGCACTAACAACAGCACTAACAAAAGGACTAACAGCAGCACTAACAGCAGCACTAACAACAGGACTAACAGCAGCACTAACAACAGCACTAACAACAGCACTAACAGCAGCACTAACAACAGCACTAACA
>BSAI01000021.1:2036202-2130817 GCA_036245035.1 Adrianichthys oophorus
CAGCACTAACAGCAGCACTAACAGGCTTGTTGCTTTTTTGGGAGGGGTATCAGAAAAATGAAAAAAAATCCATGCAACATGCCTGAGTCGCACTTTCTTCACCCTTGCTGTTGTTGAAGTGTTTACTATGACCTGTCGCCCGCATCATGCCCGTAGAAAAAGTGTGAATGAAAATGTTCTCTCTTCAGGTTCACTGAGTGATCTACAACTTTGATGTTTCGTGTGGGCTCCCTGTGTGCCCCGTACAAGTTTGGTCAGTTTAACGCAGACAGTCCGTATCCACCCAAAAGGGCAGTTGTCACTAATGCTTGAAGGCTGTTTAATCCAGGACCCAGTTTGATCCCACCCACCCTGATCCAAACAGCAGATTGCAGGTTTAACCTGGTCACAGACAGAAAGAGCATCACACCAAGTCACTTTGACGTACCTGGTGAATGAGGAGCAACAAGCTCAAGTTCCCGTGCGACTCTGTGTTTTCTGTTATTCTCAGTAAGTGCCATGAGTCACTTCAGCTTTGTCCCTAACATATGCTTGTGTTTTGTCATGCTTTAACTCAGTTTCTGTTTATTCAATAAATAATTAGGGTGTTTTTTGACCTGTTTTTGCTTCTCCACAACAAAGAAGTCCTGCTAAAAGGTCTCTGAGGAGCTGCATCGTCAACAGAGCATCACAGAGAAATAATTCCTAGAGTGGATGAAAATAAACTGCTTGTGGCAACCCAACTGTTGCCTTTTTAACACACAACATCCTTTAACATTTAAATATTATAAGCAGTAGTGTTACAAAGCATAATTACTAAAAATGCCTTTGAGCTTCTGAAAGCAATTCCTAAAAGTTAGTTTGTAGAGCCTTAGTCACAACTGTCCTTGCAGTGGATACAGGTTGTTTGTGGATGAAAAATTGGCAAACACGCACCTGGCAGAGGCAGAGGTGTGACCAAGTCATTACTTTCACAAGTAAATCTCAAGCCTTTGTCCTCAAGTCAGATTCATGTCCCAAGTCAAAAGCAGTCAAGTCCCATGTCCAGTAGCAAGTCCTAATGTGAAAAATAATGTTTCAAGTCCTTTCAAGGCATTTCATTGACAGAGTAATAATAGGAACTGTATTTATTTATCGATATTTTATGAGCATATTAGTTAGATTACATCTGAGCTCATGCATCTCCTCTTCAAACATCCAAAATGATTTCTCTATAACAGAAACCCACTTTACTACATTTGTAATTATGGTACCCGGAGATGGAAGGGAATCAGGGTAAAGTCTGGATATTAAATCCTCTCACCACAGAGCAGTTTGAGGCTGATGAGGCTTTCAGAGTCAGACTTAGAAAAAAAATTGGACCAAGATAAATTTACAAACTGCTGACTGTGCTTCATGTCTCTGATCAGAATCTTTCTATAAACACAGCTGATACATAATAGACAGAGGAAAAATGTAATATGTATTGTAGCAAACTCTACAAAGACTGACACTGCCAAGCTAGTTGTAAGAAACTCTGGCTTTTATTTTTACAACTCATGTTGTTAACATCACGTGGAGGATCATTATCCTCCCCCACCTTCTCACTAGTGGTGCAGAGCAAACTAACACAATAGGACAAAATAATAAATGAAACAATGTAAAACAGCCAGATAACAAAACACATAATGAAACACCTACACTTAAACTTAACTCCAACAAAAGAAGTAAAGGAAATGGTGTCCCATAATTCCTAGCGTTGCCAAACGAGGCAGCAGGCACAATGTGTCTGTGACCACCATTACAGCATAGCAGTTCAGCATGACTCAAAAAACCAAAACAACTTTTTTTGTCCTGAAAACAAAAATTCCCCTGTCGACTGACTGTCCAGTACATACAGTGGGTACGGAAAGTATTCAGATCCCTTTACATTTTTCACTCTTTTTTATATTGCAGCCATTTGCTAAAACCATTTAAGTTCATTTCTTCCTCATTAATGTACACACAGCACCCCATATTGACAAAAAGAAAAGCTCACAGAATTTTTTTACATTTTTGCAGATTGATTAAAAAAGAAAAACTGAACTATCAAATGTTCCTCAGTATTCAGACCTTTGCTGTGACACTCAGATTTAACTCAGGTGCTGTCCATTTCTTCTAACCATCCTTGAGATGGTTCTACACCTTCATTTGAGTCCAGCTGTGTTTGATTCTACTGATTGAACTTGATTAGGAAAGCCACACACCTGTCTATAGAAGACCTTCCAGCTCACAGTGCATGTCAGAGCAAATGAGAATCATGAGGTCAAAGGAACTGCATGAAGAGCTCAGAGACAGAATTGTGGCAAAGCACAGATCTGGTCATGGTTACAAAAAATATCTGCTGCACTTAAGGTTCCTAAGAGCACAGTGGCCTCCATATTCCTTAAATGGAAGATGTTCAGGACGACCAGAACCCTTCCTAGAGCTGGCCATCTGGCCAAACTGAGCTATGGGGGAGAAGAGCCTTGGTGAGAGAGGTTAAGAAGAACCCAAAGATCACTGTTGCTGAGCTCTGGAGACGCACTCGGCAGATGGGAGAAAATTTTAGAAAGTCAACCACCACTGCAGCCCTCCACCAGTCGGGGCTTTATGGCAGAGTGGCAGACACCTGAAGGACTCCAAGATGATGAGAAGTAAGACTCTCTGGTCTGATGAGACCAAGATAGACCTTTTTGGCCTTCATTCTAAGTGGCATGGGTGGAGAAAACCAGGCACAGCTCATCACCTGTCCAATACAGTCGTAACAGTGAAGCATGGTGGTGGCAGCATCATGCTGTGGGGGTGTTTTTCAGCTGAAGGGACAGGACGACTACTTGCAATGGAGGGAAAGATGAATGCAGCCAAGTACAGGGATATCCTGGACGAAAACCTTCTCCAGAGTGCTCAGAACCTCAGACTGGACCGAAGGTTCCCCTTCCAGCAAGACAATGACCCTAAACACACATCTAAAATAACCAAGGAGTGGCTTCACAACAACTGTGACTGTTCTTGAATGGACCAGCCAGAGCCCTGACTTAAACCCAATTGATCATCTCTGGAGAGACCTGAAAATGGCTGTTCACCAACGTTTACCATCCAACCTGACAGAACTGGAGAGGATCTGCAAGGAGGAATGGCAGAGGATCCCCAAATCCAGGAGTGAAAAACTTGTTACATCTTTCCCAAAAGACTCATGGCTGTATTAGATCAAAAGGGTGCTGCTACTAAATACTGAGCAAAGGGTCTGAATACTTAGGACCATGAGATATTTCATGGTTTTTATTTTTTATACATCTTCAAAAATGTCAAATTAAATCAGTGTTTTTGTCAATATTGGGTGCTGTGTGTACATTAATGAGGAAAAAATGAACTTAAATGATTTTAGCAAATGGCTGCAATATAACAAAGAGTGAAACATTTAAGAGGATCTGAATACTTTCTGTAGTCACTGTATATTCATAAGCAACACACAGAAGGGCATTGGTAGAGGTTCCAGAGGAGCCAAACACCAACTCATGGTTTACAGAACAGACGCTCAAGACTGCAAGTCAAGACACACCAACCTGTTCACAGCCTGGAATGATTACAAGAAAGCCTATGACTCACACACTTGGATCACTAAATGCTTGGAGCTGTACAACATCAACAGTACTTCAAGAGCCTTTATAGAAAACTCAATGAAGCTGTGAAAAACCACCTTTGAAACCAATAGCAATCCAATTGCACAAGTGTTCATCAAGTGTGGCATGTACCAAGGAGATACTCTGACCCCGCTGCTGTTCTACATAGGTCTGAACCCCCATCAGCCAAATAATCAACAAGACTGGCTATAGATACATACTCAGGAATGGGGCAACCATCAATCACCTCCTCTACATAGATGGCATCAAGCTATACATTAAGAGCGAACGCGATATGAACTCCCTGATCCACACCACCAGGATCTACAGTATTGACATTGGGATGTCATTCGAGGTTGAGAAATGCAGTCAGATGGTGACAAAGAGAGGATAGGTAGTTCACACTGAAGGGGTCTCACTTCCAGAAGGAACAACAGCAGACATTGAGGACAGTTACAAGTGCCTTGGAATTCCACAGACAAATGGCAACCTGGAGCAGACAACAAGGAGAACTGCAACAGCCAAATACCTCCAACGAGTAAGGCAAGTCCTGAGAAGCCAGATCAATGGCAAGAACAAGACTCAGGCAATAAAGAGTTTTGTACTGCCAGTCATCAGATACCCTGCAGTGTGCTCAGTGAATGTCTCAGGCAATGGACAGCAGAGGATGTGGTGCTGGAGGACAGATCCTCATGGGAGGACAAACCCCTGCAAGGGATGTACAACTGAACCATAACTGAAATGGCTGATATCAAGAACTCCTACCAACAGAAAGGGCTGGCCTACAGGACAGCACAGAAGCGCTCATCCTGGCAGCACAGGAGTAAGCTCTGAGCACCAGAACGATAGAGGCTCAGATACACCACACCTGACAAGACCAAAGGTAAAGGCTGTGTAAAGAGGCGCCTGAAACAATCCAGCACATAACTGAAGAGTGTAAGATGCTGGCCGGGAAAGCCTACTTGGAGTGCCACAACCAAGTGGCTGGAATAGCATACAGGAACATGTTGTAGAGAGTTGTAGAGAATGAGAGAGCAAAGATCCTGTGGGACTTCCAGATACAGACGGACAGGATGGTAATGGTGAACCAACCAGACATCGTAGTGGTGGATAAGAACAGAGGAAAGCTGTTGTGGTGGATGTGGCAGTACCAAGCGATCTTAACATCAAGAAGAAGGAAGATGAGAAACTGGAGAAATACCAGGGAATCAGAGAAGAACTGGAGAAAGCTTTGAAGGTGAAGGTGACAGTGGTGCCCGTGGTAATTGGACAATCAGACAGACATCTCAGTCAGTCTTTCAGTAATAGTATAGTACCTGCTGAATGAATTCAATTTTTGACAAACTGTTAGCAGACAACAAATCAAATGAGAAGCATTTAAGTTTTGGAAGAAGACTAGTTTAGATTGCAGGTAAAAAAAAAAAAAAAAAACTGAAAAAATATGTGCAAACTTGGATTCCACAAAAAAGCAAAAAAATCAATGGCTGCCAGCAGATTGCTGACGAGACAGAGGTAGCAAAAAAAACTTTACTAACAGCAAAAGAGCAGCAGGAAGACTGAACTCAGCAGGCTCTGAATTGTTCAAGTTCATACATCAGCAAAAAGACTAAAGGAAGAAGGAATAGGCTTTCACTGAGAAGAGCAGCCTGCCTGCAGAGAAGCATGGGGGGTTATAGTGATGTGGGGCTGCTTGCTTCCAACAGCAGTATAAGGAGGAATTTCAAGAATGACGTCTTTGAGAGGGCTGATCTTTGACAGTCAACGGGCCTTCTAACCTTTACAGTAGGTCACCTGCATGCAACTGACCTAATAGGCAACGTGACAATCTAGAACAGCCTTTTTATTGATATTTTTTATTCAAAAATAATTTAAATGTTTAAGTCAAATTTCCTTTTTTTGCAAAAGGTTTGTCAAATTAAGGTGATATTAAGTAATCCCCTCTGTTGCATACTTTTACTGCAAAACAAATGAAGCAATATTAAATTATAATTACAAAAGCTGGTTTGAAATCTCTCATTTCTTTTTTCTACCTATGTTTTTAAACAGGATTCTTACATTTTTGCCATCGCTTTCGCGTTGGGAAAAATCCGCAACATATTTTTGTTGTTTCTCAGGTTGTGATTTAAGTGATGGAGACTCTTACCTGCATCAAGCTATTGTTTGGCCTCTTTCCTCCTCCTCCTCCTCCCCCTCCTCCAGCTCCTCCTGCTTCCCCACTGGTGTCCAACCCCCCCTCCTTGCCATCTTCATCAATTGGTCTCCGCATCAGCATGATCCTGGGCAGGACTTTGAGGAACACTAAGTGCACCCAGCCAGGCATGGTGTGGGTCATGGGCGTGCGGTAGTGCACGTTCAGAACAAACACGGTGATGACTATGCTGAGTGTGACGAAGATCATTGTGAAGAGCAGGTACTCTCCGATGAGGGGAATTACCAGGGAAGTGGAGGGAATGGTCTCGGTGATAACGAGTAGGAACACAGTGAGGGAGAGCAGGACGGAGATACAGAGCGTGACCTTCTCTCCACAGTCAGAGGGGAGATAGAAAACCAGCACTGTGAGGAAAGAGATGAGGAGGCAGGGGATAATGAGATTGATGGTGTAGAAGAGAGGCAGGCGACGGATGTAGAAGGAGTAGGTGATGTCCGGGTAGATCTCCTCACAGCAGTTATATTTGATGTCATGCTTATAGCCAGGAGCGTCAATGATTTCCCATTCACCACTTTCCCAGAAGTCTTTCAGATTCACCTACAGATGAGCAAAGGCAGGAAAACTGAGACATTTCTCACAGCAGAACATTGTTTTTCAATTAGATTTTTTCAATAATAAACAGATACAAATATCAGTGGTTTCATTTGTTACAGCTAGATCATCAACTCTTTAGGTTATTCATCTGAGTGTTTCTGAAACAAATCCAGCTGTAGAGGTCAAGATTCCTAGTCATCCGTGTTATGGAAATCCAAAAATCTTCAGAACACAAACATCGTCTTTTCTCTTTACAGGCGTTGTAATTTCTTTTAAATAACTCTCATTAATCAAGGTCTCAGGCACTGACCTTGGATCCAATCAGCACAAGGTCGATCTTGGCTTTGTCATAGGTCCATGAGCCGAACTTCATGGAGCAGTTCTGGTAGTCAAAGGGGAAGTAGGTGATGTCCATTGGGCAGGAGGATTTGAAAATAGCAGGAGGAACCCAGATGATGGTGCCATCAAACTTCAGCAAAGCTTTGGTCTTATCTTCCACCAGAAAGTCCCCAACAGCACTAAATATGAACATAGGTTTTTCAAAATATGCATGAGAGTATTACACAGAAGTGTTTTTTTAAGGTCATGAAGTAAAGGAACAGAGGCAACAGACCAGTACACTTAACCATGAATGTCAAAACTCCAAAAGAATGAAACTGACGAGCTGAACAATTCTTTATGTGCTCCCTAGATAAAGCTGGATAAAAACACTGACTTTTAAAAAAAAATAACAAACCATTTGTGCAGTGAAGAGAGGGGCATGTTAAGGATTTTGCCTCTGGGCAACCTTGACCACTCTCTGCAGAGCTTTCTTCTCAGCAAAGGAGCTGCGGTCGACTTGTGCATGTCCCCGGAACTGCTGTTATTTGTGCCTCAATGTTTTCTTTTTTATGTGTGTTCCTGTCGTAATTCATGAACATCACAATGAGTCTGGTGGAACGGATGAGGCTTCGGCTCAGTGAACCTTTTCAAAATCCAATTCCATTTATTCTACATAAGCATAAATCCTATTCATTAAAAGTGCAGCAGAATATGGTGAGGTGCTCTTCTTCACTTCTCAAAAGAGCGTCAGATGACTCAGAGGTGAGGTGTTTCTCCTCACAGGAGGAGGTGGCTTCAGGCCTGCTCTCACCTGCTCAAGGACGGGAAACAAAAAACCGGCAAGCACTGCAGCTGATTTACTTTCACACATGCATGATAACAAACTAAAGCAAATGATGATGCATCTCAGAAATTTGTGAGGGCATAAAGACCCCAAGAAAAAAAATGTGAACTTTCTGTATTATAAAGTACATAAACAGCCAGAAAGACAGAATACTATGACAATTAATTGTATCTCCTGCTTGCTACATGCTCTGAAAATAACAATTAATATAACAGCGGAGTTATTTCTACAATGAAACTGTGGGCATTAATGATGCCGAGCATCTTACTTGTTGTAGAGAACTATGTCGGGTCTCCAAATCTTGTTTGATGGGACTCTAATGAATTCGATCCCATCAAACTCTGCCGGCGTCCAGCGCAGCTTGTAGTCATTCCAAATCTGAGGAGCAGAGTTCAACAGTCTGATTATTGATTGTTTACTTAGTAAACATAATTATTTTTAATCATAGACACACCTGAAGACATATGTGGCGAATTAATTCCTTTGTATGTAACAGCTCCTGCTGCTACCTCATATGGAGGTTACATTTTATTGCTTTACCTTTTTAATGGCATTTATGATCAGTTCATTCATTAGTCAAATGGATTCATTTCAAGATATAACTGGGGAGATTTGAATTAAGCAGTAGATGCGACACTGGATTTTCATTTCTCTCTTTAGGGTTAGCAATGGCTGAATGATTCCCATTCGATTCAGATGATCATAGTTGTCTATGTGGCTCCAACAGACAGGAAAAAGCTCCCACTGAAATCTGCAGCTAAACCTAGAGTGTATTCATGGTAAATACTCACACAGATTAGCTTTCTCTTTGAGCATCCCTGGTTGCTAAATTAGAGACTAGGACATAAACTTTGGTTTTAAAAACAGCAGCTCCCGCTGTCACAACTCGACTGAGCAGAAACTTTCACCAATGACATCCAAAGACAGTTATCTTCTCATTTGATGTAGTTGTATTTCAGGTGTAAAGAGGTCTGCATCCTTCCAGAGCAGCTGCCATTTTTTGATGTCCTGGTGAGAAAAAAATGGACTCCTACAAGAAAACGTCACTAAAGAAAGTCTTTCAGCAAATTTCATTCATCAGGAGTAGTTTAGTGTAGAGGAACCAAAATGACCAAAAAGACTTGGGAACAACAACAGGATAAATGTAAGTATAAATGTCAAGAAAATGTCATTTTTTACAAATTCAAGTAGAACATCCATCTATCCGCTTTCTATGTCTATTTTCTATTTCTGTGTAGCTTTATTCTGTTCGGGATCATGGGGTTGCTGGAGTCTCCACAGCTACTGTTGGGCAAAGCCTAGGTAGAACCTGGACAAATCACCAGTCCATCACAGGGCTGGAGCTCCAACAAATGTCAATAAAATGTAAAACAATAGCTGGTTATACTCCTGCATCCCCGTGGTCCCAAAGCAGGAATTACTGGTCAGATGGATGGATGGATATACCACATAAGCAGTGCTTTAAGCGGGCCGGTATTGAACCAGCACTTCTAAAAATAGCTCTTTAGAGTACCGCTCCATGCCGGTACTCAGTACCTGCCAGAAATACTACAGATTCCAGTACCACTAGGTTCCGGAACCAAATTTCAACCATTCTTTTTCTGAGTAAAGAAAGACATTTGTATAATAACAATAAGAAATTTTTTACATCCACTCGCCAGCATCATCAGGTACCTATCATCAAAATGCCCACCACATGAGACTGTTTAACAGCACATTGACTACATCTACAAACACACTCAATAGTGATCAACACAAGGTGATGATCATCCTCTCCCTCCCTCTCACTCATGGTTCAGAAAGAAATAGACATAACAGGGTAAAATAACTGAGGGCCAAGCAGAGTCAAACAGCCAGACAACAAAACACACAAACAAAAACCCAAACTTAAACCCAATCTCACCAAACAAACAAAAGGAGTGTTATCCCACAATTCTGTGCACTGCCGGCTCTGACAACAGGCCCAACAAGATGAACCAGACGGACGCAGCGCTGCACAGATCGACTGGTGCGCGGTGCATGCTAGTTAGTTTTTTGCTTCGTCACATGTCAGTCATCATAAAAACATCAGCAGAAAGGGCCGGTGCAAGGACCCTACTTAGGAGAGTGCAACTATATGACTACAAAACAATGCATTGTGGGAAACGGTGTCATGTTAGTTCTTATATTTCAAAGTGATGCTGATCAGAAACAGCTGGAGCTCAATGAAGGAAATCAGAGTATTTTATAACTCTTTCTGCAAATATTGAATCACTGATGAAAACTAAAGATTTGTATTTATACAAATGGTTGTGTTCATTGAAATAAACATCATTCAGATTACTTTATCATTAGAAATTATTTTAGTTGAAACATTGAGTTATTTTATTCTATTCATTGATGATCATTTAGTTTCAATGCAAAAAATCAGACACAAATAAGTACAGGCAGCACAAATCATCTGTTGTTTTGTGTTTAATTGTTGCCTTTAAAAGTTCACTTGTGAAACCCCAAGTGCAGAAAAGTGGGCCCTAAGACCTGTTGGAGCCTTTTCTTTTCTTTTTATTTTTTTAACTTGTCCTGTCCAACAGCTGAGCAAACAGATATGAGCTGAGAGCCTCTTGTGTTTGACAGATTTTACTCTTACAATCGGGGGTTATAAATCACTGGACACACAAGGTGTTTGTATCCTTTTTGTTGGACCGGACAAAAAACAAAAAGGGGGAATAAGAGGGAGAGAGATGTCAGGGGGGCACAAAAGACAGGGGTAAAGGGTGGGTTACAGAAGTTAAAGGATGACTACAGGGGAGGGAGTAGAATCATAAAACAACAGACAACAAGATGCTGGAAGTTTATAATCATTACAATCATGTGTGAGTGTTAGTCTAAAGTGGGCGGGGCTTGTCCACACACTCAGTTGTTACAAACCTACCTGCTGGCTAAAGGGTGTTCCCAAACTTGTCAACACACAGTTCACACACACACCTATGCATACAAACCAGGACATGTAAAGCGTTTCATTCTGTTACATAAACTAATTGTTCAAATGTGAGCAGACGCCTGCGCTCAGGAGAATGTTTATGTTAAGCTGACGTGGATAATGGAATGTAAAAAAAAAGGAGGGAGAATTCCCAACCACACCAAGACCCTCGCCAAGGCAGCAGCGGCGACCAGGCCACCCCCAACACCCGCTCTGTGGGTCCATCAAAGGAGATCCGTCCGCCCGGCAGTCCAGCCAGGCCCCCAGACCAGGGCCTGCAGGACCGCCACACGGGCCCCCAAAACCCGAGAGCAGTGAGGTACGGGAGTTCAGAGAGCAAGTCCTAGCCTATCCATAACAGCAGCCCCCCCACCGTGCCAGGGGGCCTTTTCTAAAGAGAACAACTTAGAACAATGTTTGTTATTGTACTTGCAGGTTCATGGTCATGGTCTGGTTCATTTTCATTTATTTAGAATCTTTTACAGGACAGAAGACATTTACTTGGAATTTGTCTTAAATGTTCTTTGTCTGTTTAAACAAGTTTAACAAAAGTGAAAGTAAACCAGTTTTTTTGTTATATTATTTGATGTATATTTGACCATTTTTTGATCAGCACATTTCATTACATTTGACACGTTCTGCGTGTTATGTTTTTGGTTTTTCACGGCCTGTTCTGTGCTGGTCTGTTGTACCCTTCTCTTGTTCCTCCCACACATCTGTGTCTCCTGCTGGAGGTGTTCACAGCTGCATCCTGTTTAGTTGATTGTTTGTTTGTCTGTTTAAGTCTGTGTGTTTCTGCTCCCTGTATTGGAGCGTTTTGTGTCCTTTAGGTCTGTCCCTGGCATTTTACTTTGATACTGCTGCTCTTTAGTGTTACTTGCCCCTTTTTCTCCTCTTGTGAGATGATCTTTTGTTCAGTTGTTAAAGCAAGCAACAACCTTACCCGTCTGCGTCCAAGCCTTCCCTGCTTCTGGGTTCCTGACCTCTTTCCATAACATAATTACAGCATCACTTAGTTTTTCCATTTCAAGAAAATGCTAGTTTTTGTTGCACTGTTGTTAGTTCACGTTTGCTTATTCCTAAATCAAATGAAAATCAGTGTTGTAATTGCTTACTCATTTAAATATTGTTATGTACACAGTCAGTGTATGACTACATTTATTTATAGACTTGACCTGAGCTCCCTCTTTCTTAGTTCATATTATAGCACATATAAAAAATTATTTACATTCAAGATTCTCTTCATTTTATGTTTCGACTTCCATAAAAGAGAGTGCCGCCAGTACTTGTTGTCCACTCAAAGCACTGCACATAAGGTATGCAAATTGTGTCCAGTTACAACCCTTATAGATATTTGTTACAAAGAAGTAAGATTTAAAGATAAAAACATTCAAAAATAGAGTGGTGGAGTGCTGACCCACATTCTGTGATGCAGTTGGAGTATAAAAACACTTTTGTGAACAGATACAGAGGCTATTTTTTAACTTCACATCACAGAATTAACTAATTTAAAAACAAATTGCATCGAGGCTGTAAAGTAAATCATTTGCAGTGGAGCGGAAGGAGGGTCTGCAATAAATGTTATCAGGCCTTTCATTGTAAACACACAGCACTGGCCCTGATCCAGACTGTGGGAAAAGCTGATGCTGAGGTTCTGTTCATGTGGAGAGCTCCTTTAGCCCAGACCGAGACGATTCTGGGGAATCACAGCCATTCTTTTACCGTGAAGAACGATCAAAGCTCGTTTTCAAGCATTAAGAACATTCAAAGACATTGATCACAGTGAAAATAAAAAAAAACTAACATTTTAGCAAATCTAAAGTAAATTCTAGAATCAAAAACGTAAATAAAAACATTTTGGAAAACCAAAGTCATTTCCAGAAATCAAACTTAAATGTTAAAAATGACAGAAATTAATAAACTGGAAAAGGTATTTTGGGATGTCACTGACTGGATGCTGAAGTCTGAGTTTTGAAGAAAAGGGAAAGCAGGAGGATGTTTTCCTTAAACTGTGGTAAAGAGTTGGTTGAACAATCACAAACTGTGCGGTGGGCGTGGTCAGAAAATTCAAGAGGTATTTGCTATCAGAAGACGTCACCATGACCAAGAAACTTACGGTTGAAAAGGTGAACAAATGTCCTTATCCAATCAGTGATGTCCTGTAATACTTACCTTTTCCAGTTTCCTTTTTTTCCAGTTTAAACATTTCATTTTGTTTTCTGGAACATTTCCTCTTTATTATATTATTATTATTATTATTTTGAATAATTGTTTGTGTGTGCATTTTGTTTTCATACATTTTGTTTTGATTTCTTTTTGTGTTTTTTTTTTTTTTGTGTTGCTTTTTCAATTGTCGTGATCTTTTGGCATTAAGGTGGTTTATTAATGCAATTTGTCCTCCAGAGCCACCATACTTTCCCCCTTTCTTCCAGTAGTTTTGGGTTTAAAGATTTGCTGCAGATCGGCGGTTGACAATGTGGAGGCTTAATCTCAGAATTAGTGGCTGATTCAGTTGAATAATGTTTGTTGCGTGCTTCTGTGAATACTCACATGTCTGAGCCATAAGTTTGTTTCCATAATTTGATTCACCTCATCCTGCAGAAGAACCAAAGAGGAAACATGTTAGCGGGTTCATGAGTGGAAACCATGCAGGGCTGCTCTTCATGCAGCACCTGAACCATCTCCACTTTCTACAAGATAATAGAAAATCCTGCTGGGAGCACAAATCCACTTTTGAAAGGATGGAATTCATTCTCTGAACTTTGCCCTCTGGAGCTCGCTCTCAGAAAAGGTCGATTGGGAGTTTAATAATAGATGATGCTTTACACTTTACTCATTCTTTGCAATAAGTGTTGATTCCACAATTCTGTTGCACTGAGGACAAAAACATGTGCTTCAACTGCACGCACTTGCTCACTTCTAATGTTTTCAAGAATCTGCTCCAATCCAATTTACTCCAATCCAAAAGGAGGATCCGAATTCTAGTAAAATCTGAACTTCATCACAGAACAAGAAAAATTCTTTTCCACAGGAGACTTCCTTCAACACTAACACTTTGAGCTCAACTGCTCAACTTTGCAATGGCAAAGCAGTGCAGCATGACAATAAAATGTAAGGATCCTGAAATATGTCAAAAATAAGCAGACTGAAGAGTGGCCGTTCATTCCTCAGCTGTTGTTGAGTCTTCACTGACCTACAAGCATCACTGTCAACGGAAACTGAAGACAGACATAAAATACAGTTAAACAGGCCTTTTTTTTTACAATATTGACATATTTGTCTTAATCTTGATTTGACAAAAAATTCAAGTTTACTTTTATAGTTACGTTTTTCATTTTACCCAAAGAACAGATGAAAATGTCATTGTTCTCAACACAATGTGACTCTTTCAAATTCACAGTTCAACGTGTCAAGTTTTACAACAAGATTTTTGTTGTAGAAGGTCGAAAATCTGTGGAGCGTGCTTGTAGAAGGACAGCCACAGCGTTCAGGGCTGTATCAAAGATGACGCCACTGCAGTGAACAGAACTTTAACAACCTTTGAAGTTGGTGCACAGCTGAGTGAGGGTTCATGTGTCAAACTCACCACTTTAACCAGCTGTGAGATGGAAACTTCAAACTCCACCATGACTGGATCAGAGACGTTCTCCACGGGTCTAATGAACTGGTTGTAGCGTCTGAAGAGCTTCCTGAACAGCCGATCCTCTGCTTTGGATGAGGAGCAGCCTGAGTGAGCAAAGGTGAGGAAGAGGAGGGAGAGACAGAGTCAGAAATCGTTACCTTGTGTCACATTAACAATTTACAAAAAGTCTTTCTTTGTCTTTTAGAATGAAATATAAAAGAGTAGAAAAGACACAGCAGACAGAATGAGGGCAAAACAGAAGGAAGACAAGAGAAAATGCTAAAGAAATAAACACTATTGTTACTCTGTGCAAACCAAAACTCTGAGGTGAATTTCTAATGAACTCCTGCTGCTCTGCAGAAACTATGTCCGGAAAGGACTCAGCTTTGTAGACTTCAGCTAAAAATGGCATCAAGGGAATATTTTGACAATAGATCAAAGATGATCCGGTTGGGACTTCATACAGTAATGTGTTAAAGCTCACAAGGACCCCGAAAAAAAAAGGGGGGGGGGGGGGGTGAGGCCTTCCCCCAAAACCTGAGAGGATCACACCCAGAGCCGCCCCCTTAGCCAGCTCCTGTCAGCCTCCTGTTTGCTGACCCAGATTGACCCCCGTCTCAATGAGTCCACCTTCTGATCACACAGATGCTGTAACTGCTGTGCCTCTCAGCCCTCAGTAACCTGACGTCTCCTTGCAGCTTCCAGAGAAGTGCAACGCTTCTGTCATCCTCAGCTCATCACAGCTTCATGTTTGAACATTTATTTTGTTTTGTTTCACAAATGCTCTGTTCGACCCCCACACATCCTCTTCTATTTTGGTTTGTGCAGATGTGACAGAGCATCATCCCAACACCCTGACGCATATCAGCTCAAACCTGACAGGGGTCAGCATCCCGCGGTTCCGGAGCACATGTAGCTCTTTCATCCTTATGTTGTGGCTCTGCATGGTTTGGGAACATCAATTATAAGTGTTATAAATTGAAGTGTGTGTTATTTGTCTCAAAAACGTGGCTCATGTCTTCTTATTTAGTCAAAGTTTTTAACTTCTTTCTTCAGAGCTTGTGCTATTTCAATGATCAGCATTTTTGTTCTTTAGAGACGTTTTATTTGTGTTTCTTCGTTTGTTTTTAATTCTAGTTGTAAAATTATATATATATATATATGCCCTGACTATATATATATATATATATATATATAGTCAGGGCTCTAAATTAACACCCACCAAATGCAGATAAAACTTTTGGCATTGAGACATTGTTCATCATCTCTGACACTGGGCTCAAACTCACTACCATGACTTTAGGCGTCGGCCTTCCCTCCCCACTTGGCCACCACAAACATCCATCCCAGAGTTTATTCAAACATTTAATCCAGATTTTTTTGCACAGATTTGATCCTCACATTAGAAACAGCAGCAGCTGGTGCGTTCAGAGGCTGCATGGAATTTCATCACTTATGCGCTTTGATTATGAGCAATTGCTGCATTCAGGTGCGCTGGGAATTTCTGATATTTACTCACACTGATCTCACCCAACACAAACACAAACTCACTTGTTCCTACATGTCATTACTTTTGAAATGACTCAGACTCGCAACTACAACACACTGATTTGTCAGAACACACACAATTTAAGGCTAAATGTTGCATAATTTTCAATATGTGCATGTTTTTTCAATGCATGATATTAAAAAAAACTTTGAAGTAATTATTTTATTGTTCATCACTAGTTTTATGGATTCTAATATTTATGGAAGTTTATTGCATTCCATAAAAAAATACATCAAAAATCATTTTAAAAATGTCTTATAAAAAAAAAAAGACTTTTACGTGACAAAGATCACACCCACACCCTGAACGCCCAGCAGGTCACCCTCAAACTTTACTGCTCTGTGCCCAATATTGTCTTCAGGACTGATTCACAAAAAATAAACAGTTCCTATTGGTCAATATTTAATACAACGATTTTCTGTGTCATGTTTGTAGGTAAAGTCGATGCTTTAAAGAAAGGCTTTTGTTCATAAAAAAGTTCAGAGATCAGAAGTGTCCTTGATTAAAATAACATTACCTTTCTGTAATGATTTAAAACCTGAATTAAGACTACGCTTTCAACAATAATCACTACTTTGTTTTTACAAGAGAATAAATTAAATGGAATACCTGTTTTACTTTGAAAGACACAAATTATTTTTCCTCAGAAATGTTTGGCTGGAGGCTGCACGGTGGCGCAGTGGTTAGCGCTCCTGCCTCACAGCAAGAAGGTTCCCGGTTCAAGTCCTGGCTGGGGGACCTTTCTGTGTGGAGTTTGCATGTTCTCTCCGTGCATGCGTGGGTTTTCTCCGGGTACTCCGGCTTCCTCCCACCATCCAAAAACATGCTTCATAGGTTAATTGGTTACTCTAAATTGTCCCTAGGTGTGCATGGGTGTGTGATTGTGGCCCCTGCGACAGACTGGCGACCAGTCCAGGGGTGTACCCTGCCTTCGCCCATGAGTAGCCGGGTTAGGCTCTGGCAACCCCGTGACCCCGAAAGGGATAAAGTGGATTGGAAAATGAATGAATGAATGTTTGTCTGGTAGACTTTGGATGTTACCGGCTAGTAACCAAATTTAGAGCCCTTTGCGGCTCCCAGTGTTGAAAATGGTGTGTTTAAGGTTACGACCCCTGGTCTAAAAAAATAAAATATTTACTTTGTCCTTCCAAGGTTCTGAGAACAAGAGCTGCTGACTGTTATTTGTTGGTCAGGAATTCTCTCTGTGTTTGCTTGTTTCAGAGAAAACGTTTCTAAAATTATGAGACAAAATCATGATGTTGAGGAGAAATGTTTTGAGACGGTCCTTTGTCCTGTGAACCATGCAATTTCATTTTCATTCATGTTTAGGTAAAAAAACAGCCAATCCCAGAGTTTATCTCTAAACCATCATAAATCCTTTTTAAACACGTTATTTCTTTTGATTGTTGCCTTTCAGGTTAAATGAAATGATCCATTCTGTACAGACACTGTTCTAGAAGGAGCCAAAAGGATGTACACAGATGAACAGAGCTGACTATGGCCTTGTGAAGTGGACTGAACTGTTTTAAAGTTAACATGTTTAGAGTTGGAGGAGCCGGTGTTTGTTCCTGCCTTTGTCTCATGTAGAGGTTTAAACGTATTGATTTCTTTCTGTAAATATTTAAAACTCCTGAATGATGCAACTCGGTTGGAGGTTTAAGCAATCACCCGGATCAAAGTGTGAGGATTCATGCCTTTAAACACAGTCAGGGTGAGAGTGCAGCCACAGACAGCCAGGATGCATCAGTCATTGCTGGTTGTGTAAGCTGCAAGTGTTTTTAAACTGCACACCATCAAAGTGACAGGCTGAAAGTTCTCCACAGTTTTTGAAGGAACTCCTCCTTCAACACCTTTCAGGAGTTGCACGGAGAATCCACTCACTCCCTGTCATCCTCTTTAAATATCCAGATCAATACATATTTCTCCCTAGAGGGAAGGCTGGAGTGTTGTTGGAAATGAGAGATGGAAAAGATATGGAAAGTGATGGGAAAAAAGAGAAAATTAGCACTTAGAGGAAGGACCTGTGTCACCTTAAAGACTGCAGCCGTCCAGCTTTTAGCTCTTTTAAAAGACTTTTTGTCTTCAAATAATTCATGCAAAAACTGGGATCTGGAAAGATTTTAAGAGAGATCCTGTGGAAAGACTCCTGACCCTATTTAACCAAAGTCCTGCTTCAAAAGGAGGCGATAACCCACTCCACCCCTCTGCTGATGAACTCCTGATGGCAGCCCTCTGGAGACAGGCAGGATAAGGCCAGAGTATATGGACACGTGGGGGGGGGGCAAGAGGCCTGTTAAAAGGAAAGCCTCTGAAGGTGACACTCAGACCAGCTATAGATGAATAAATGGTGTTTTGTGTTTCCAGTAGAACAGCAGTAGATTCAATAGATGAAGTTAATTGACGCATTTTAATTTTCCAACTTGCTACATTTGAGTTCCTGTGTAGGACCTAATGGGTGGGTTTGTCCACGGGTTTCATATGTAACCAGCTCACCCCATGATTGTCACTCTTCCCAGAAACCTGAGGGTGTCAATAAAGTCTATTTAAATCAAGTTTATACATTTTACTTTTAATTGTGCGGCTGAACAAATGTTTATGCCTATTCAGGGAAAGACCAACAGCTCTGGTCAGTTATAAGGTTTTCTAACTTTTTTTAGGAAATGTAATTTGTTGTACTCTGTCAGAAGCTATCCTCCATAAACTTGAGTTCATGTTATATTTTAACTCTCTAAACCAGGCATGTCCAAAGTCCGACTGTTGGGCCAAATGCGGCCCACATTCAAATGTGCGGACTCCTGTCATAAAATCATTCATATTTACAGCGAGTGTTGAATTGTGAATATGATTTAACACTTCTTATGAAACAAAAACAACAAAAAGTTATCTTTTCTCCAGACAGTCATTTTCTTTACTTTATTTTTGGTCTTCAGGTATGAAATTCACAGTGGTTTTAGTAATACTGTATTTAGATATATTTCAGTTTTGTGCAGGCTGGCGTAGTGGTTAGTGCTCTCGCCTCACAGTTCCAGCTGGAACCTTCTCTGTGGAGTTTGTGGCTGGATGGCTCAGTTGGTTGGATGCAGGGCAGGCGAGCCGGAGTTCAATTCCTTCACGCCACTGCCTACCTATGTAGCCACAGAACGGCTCGAGCCTGGGTCTCCCTGTGCTGGTTCCCAGCCCACATAACATACAGGGTTGTGTCAGGAAGGGCATCCAAAAAAGTCTCTGCCAAAACGCCTGTGCGACTCAGTGAAAGCTGATTTGCTGTGGCAACCCCTGATGGAATGCACTGAAAGAGGAACAAGCACATGATCTGCTGTTACGTTAATTAGATATTCATAATGACATATATTCAGTACTTTGTCTTTTATTCTCAGAAATATTAGAATTACTTTGTGGTGATTCCTTAGCTTGTTGTCAGAGATTGATCTAAAATATATCCAGCTTCAATCCATCCTACTTTGGTTTAATATTTTGTAAGAATGTTTCATTTTTCTATTCATAGTAGATGCACTTTTAAATATTTGTAGCACATTTTTAGTTTCTACAAAGAGAAGCAGACCAAATTTGTAGTGTATTTTCTAGGTTGTTTCGTGATTTTTGTATTTTATTTATTTATTTGAACTTGTCCTGTCCATCAGCTGAGCAAACAGACATGAGCTGAGAGCCTCTTGTGTTAGACAGATTTTACTGTTACAATTGGGCGTTATAAAATCATCACACTCAAGGTGTATATTTGTATAAACCCCTTTTTTAAAACCAAACTTTATTTATATTAATAATGTTTGTATCCATTTTGTTGGACCAGAGGGAAAAGAAAGAAGAGGAAGAAGAGGGAGGGATATCAGGGAGCACAAAAGACAGAAGAAAAGGGTGGGTTACAGAAGTTGGGGGATGACTACAGAGGAGGGAGGATAGAATCATAAAACAACAGGAAACATAATGCTGGAAGCTTATAATCATTACAGTCAAGTTAATCTAAAGTGGGCGGGGTCTGTCCACACACTCAGTTGTTACAAACATGCCTGCTGGCTCCAAGAGTCTTCCCAAACTTGTCAATATACAGTTCACGTGCACACTTATGCATACAAACCAACACATGTAAAGCATTTCATTCTGTCATGTAACCTAATTGTGTAAAGGTGAGCCGACACCTTCAGGACGTTACAGAAGAAAGATATCAGTCAATGAGAGGAAACCTTTCAGTTGGACTGAGGCAATGAACCGCCTCGGCAGATTTTTTAAAATCTGCGAATTCTTGACTGCTCAGGAGAATGTATATGTTAAGCTGAGGTGGATGATGGAATGTAAAAAGAAGGACGGAGCGTTATCCAGCCATCCCCACACCAAGACCCAGCAGCGGCGACCAGGGGCACCCCTCACATGTACTGTGGGGCCAACAGACGAGATCTGCTCGCCCGGCAGTCCGGCCAAGCACCCGGACCAGGGCCCGCAGAACTGCCAGACCAGGGCCCGCAGGACCGCCACACGGGCCCCCAAAACTCGAGAGCAGTGAGGTACGGAAGCACAGAGTACAAGCCCTAGCCCAACCAGAAGAGCAGCCCAGGAGGCCCAGTGTGAGGCCTCAGCCCCGAGAGCTCCCACCACCACCCCAGACAAGCCGCTCACCACCACCCAGGAGTTCTGAGCATGCCCCAGCCCCGGGTACGAGCCAGGGCCCCCCATAGGAGACCTGCCCCCAAGCTCCAGGCAACTGCAGGAGATCCAGGACAGAGCACGGCAGGGGTCAGCCACCCCCACCTAGAGGAGGGACGACCAAGAGAAGGGGGGGGTCCCCGAAAGGTGTTGTAAACGTAGCCCAACCAGGATCTCCAATGTTGGAATTTTGGAGGGGCCCGGCACCCGAGGGGAGGGGGGTCGCCAGGCCCAGGAAGCCGACACCCAAGAGACAAGGCCGCCGCTGCTGAGGGCCATGTTTCCTCCGCCAGGGATGGGATAGGGGACAGAGGTCAGTAGTCCTACCTTCCTTGTGTAATGTATTTGTGTGTGTGTTGGGGTGTGTTTCCTGAGGTTTAAGGGGTGTGTGTTATAAAGGGTGCAGTTAAAATTGGCGAGCAAGGCATTGAGGACATCTCCTGATGTTGCTATTTTGGCTGTTAAATCATTTACGTAAATCATAATCGTAACATAATGTAACATTCGTCTGGACGGAGGCGGAACTGAGACGATTTTTCTGCTGCGGACATTCATGCTCGAACATTTCTTGACACTAACATGTATAAATACAGAACCTTGTTGTATATTTTGGCTTTTCTGCTCAGAGAAAGGGGCCAGAATGGTTAAAGACTGCAGAATCCCGGTCGAACAGAACCATATGACCGCATTTATAACACCTTTGAAAACATCATATTGTCTATAAATCACTCAAACAGGAAAACTCCAAAATCTGTTTCATTCATAATTATTTATCGTCCTCCTGGCCCGTACTTGAATTTTTAACTGAGTTTGCAGACTTTCTATCAACTATTGTTTTAGATTCTGATAAAATAATAATAGAAGGGGATTTTAATATTCATGTTGATGACCCTAGTGACTGTCTAGGAAATGCTTTCTCAGTTTTTTTGAATAATGTTGGTTTTACACAAAATGTTAAGGAACCCACTCACTGTCACAAGCACACCCTGGACCTTGTCTTAACTCATGGTATAGAGATCAGCTGAGTGTGCTCCCTCATAACCCGATACTCTCAGATCACTTTCTAATCACCTTTCAGTTTGTTCTAGAGAATTCCACCACTCCAATAAATAAAGAACAGCTCAGAAGAACATTGACTGACCGTTCTGTATCTGAATTTAAACTTACAGTCCAACCAATACTTAGTAACATGCTGAGCATACACTCTGAGAGCAGCTCCCATAGTTTCAGTCCCAGAAAAAATGATCAATTTGTTAATGACTCCATGGAGGCCCTCAGGAGGATACTTGATGTTGTTGCTCCTTTGAAACCAAAACTATTTAGACAAAACCGAGTATCACCGTGGTTTAACGCTGAAACACGTTCCCTTAAAAAAGTAACCCGTAAATTAGAAAGAGAATGGCGCCGATCCGGCTCAGAGCAGTCCCTGAATAACTGGAAATATAGCCTTTTAAATTGTAAAAAATCTCTGCATGAAGCCAGAACCCAATACTATTCAGCTTTAATAGCACAGAATGGAAATAATCCAAGATTTCTTTTTAGTACTATAGCCAGACTGACCAGCAGTCACAGCTCAGTGGAACCACATATTCCTGCTACTCTCAGCTCTGAGGAATTTCTTTCATTCTTCGATTTTAAAATCCTAAATATTAGACAAAAGCTGAACAAAGTTATCCCTACTATCAGCCCAGAGAGGCTGAAACAGTAGAAACAAAGGCATCTATAGAAACCTCTGTAACATTAGACTGCTTCACTGCTGTAGATCAAGCAGAATTAACATCAGTTATTACATCCTCCAAAAGCTCAACTTGTCTTTTAGACCCAATCCCCACTAAGCTTTTTAAAGAAACCGTCCCCTTAATTAATGAATCCATTTTAACTATTATAAATACTTCTATAGAAACAGGTTGTGTGCCACAGTCTTTTAAATATGCAGTTGTTAAACCTCTTCTGAAAAAGTCCAGTTTAGATCCTGGCATTCTGGCCAATTATAGACCAATATCAAATCTCCCCTTTATCTCAAAGATATTAGAAAGAGTTGTAGTTAAACAGCTATACTGCCACCTACAGGACAATAGCCTCTTTGAAGATTTTCAGTCAGGGTTCAGACCTCTAGGGAACATAATCATATTCAACATAATCATTTTCACTGTTATGCAGATGATACACAGTTGTATCTATCCATTAAACCCGACCAGAATGACCGCTTAGAGAAACTTAGACAGGTGAATCCCACTTAGTGTCCACATGGGCGAAACATTTGGGGCAGCCATGGAACCTGTGGACAATCCCACTTGGGGCCCATCAACTCAACCTACAGGTAAAGCTTTTGGGGCCCATAATGGGTTGTTTTGAACTTAAAATAGGAAAAAAAAAAAAGCAAATCAGAACTGTTAAACTAAAGTGATAGGTGTGGCTGTTGCTTTTATTTTTATCTTATTTTCAGTAATCTTGAGTGATTTATTAGCTGGCATCATCTTCAAAGCCGTAATCTTCTGCTCTGCTTTCAAGTTTTGATCAAATTTAGCACAAAATTCATTTTTTCTGATTTTTTACATGGTCACGCCTCCATTTCCCATGCAGATTATGCGTCATATTCTAATCACAAAATCCCTACAAAAAACATACAAAAACCTTTCCAAAATAAAGACTGTTGCTCTTTTTATATGTAGTGTATATAAAGTTTAACCAAAATATGTACAAATTATCTGCATTGTTTCCACACAGGCTTTTAATTTGAAAAGAGGAAAAATTACAGCATGTCTTAACATGTGGAGACATGTTAACAGCAAACATAGAGGCCTAAACAAACACCAGAAGCTCACAAAACTTTTGAGCTTTGGTTTGTTTTGCAGTTTCACTTTGGACATTACTGGATGCTGAGTTTGCAGTTACTAACGGGAAATAATTTCTGGCTCCTGTTGTAAAACCATTTAGCGCTCCTTCTCCCATGAGCATGAGAGATGCTTTTAGAGGAGAGGAAGAAAGAAGGAGATGGGTCTGAGAGAGCAACTATTCATCTCTCATCTGTGCAGGGATTATAAATGATAAACTATTTGCTTCCTTTTAAAACATATGAAACTCAACAAAAGAAAGAGAAAATCCACAAGGATTTGGAAAATGGATGAAAAGGATCTGAAGGGACTTAAGAGATGCAAAAAGCAACAAAGTCAAAAAGGTAAAAGAGGGGATTTGGAGCAGGAAGATTCATCACTCTGACAGGCCAACAGAGATCCCTTTTTTTGTCCAAAGGAAGGCACAGATTGTTAGTAACAGGGCCAGCTCTGGTCACAGGTGACCTAGGCGGCTGCCTTGGGCACCATCTCCTGGAGGGGGCGCCTAAATCCCAATGATTAGATTAAGGTGTTTTTCTTTTCTTTTTTTTACAAGTGTATGACATTTTTTACAAGTTTATAACAGTTTAACACACCACTCATTTAGTTTGAAAAACAAAAACAAGTAAAAGTTTCAAACATAAACGTAAATACCTAGAATAGTATATCTTGTATTTTAACATCAAAGGTTTGTGAAAATTGGACATAATGCGCCTCTCTGTTTTATTAAAGTTATTTTGTGTATTCATATGACCCTGTGAGCCCACAACAGGATAAAGCAGGGTAAGAAAAGCGATGGGTATTTATTTGAAGAATTTGTGATTTTTGGGGGTAAATTTGCCTACTAATGTGCTTGGAAATCTTTTTAGTAAATAATTTATTAATATGGTCTGTGGGAACAACTGTCACAATAGATTGATATATGGAGTAAAGGCTTCTGCTTTTTATCTGTTAAATGCAGTTTTCTTTTATTGTGAAGTCAAAGGTTCTTCTTCTATTTCCTCTTTGGATCTTTTCTGCATAAAAAACTTTACAAATACGTTTGTTTTTTGCTACCTTTGCTAGCTTGATTATTTCAATTTAGCGGATGGAGCAGACATTTTAAGAAAGTAACAGATGCATTTTCCACACATGACTGCGCAACTTGACAAACGTGTGTCAAGAATGACAGTAGTTTTCCAAAATAAAACTTCCTTCAGAATCAGATTATAAAGAAAACGGGAAAAAAAATACGGTTGTGTTTTTTTTCCTTTGAAGCCCGATACCAACTGTACCATGGACTGGTACAAGTCTGTGGCCCGGGGGTTGAAAGTTGGTTGATCCCTTTTATAAAGAATGGGTTCAGTTTGCCACATTGAAAAAAATCTCTGATTGCGAGCAGATCTTTGCTTTCATTCTATAATACTGGACTTATAAAGGTTTGAATTTTTAGAGTTGGAACAAGTGTGAACATGTTCATGTTTGTCTGAGACAGGTGTGTCTCATGTAAAACTCAATTATTGTGAGGGGTTTTCCTGCCTTAAAAAAATCTGTATTGAGAAAATTAAGCTGAAAAAAGCATTTTTGAGTATTACTTTATTGAAATGGTTGTAAATCAAAAGCAGATGAGAAATATGCCGTTTGAAAAATATTGTTTTGTTGCATAGAAAATATGCTGGGAGGCCACAAGCTCCCTGTGCCAAATAAGTGTGTATGTAAATCTTGAATTAATATAGCACTTCAGCTCTCAGTTATGGGTGACAGGAACGGGGGGCGGAGTGGTTCCGTGCCAACAGTTCCAGCCACAACTCAGATGGGAATTTCTAACGATCTCCTGCTGCTCTGCAGAAACAGTGTCCCAGAAAACATCACTGGTTTTTGGCTGAAAACAGCATAACCACGATTAAAAAACACCGGGAACACTTTACAAAGGATCAGAAGACGATCAGAGCAGGACTTTAAGCTCTATTAACAGAAAGCTTCTGCTTAAGAAAACAGAGCTTCAACAGGCCTCCAGGCTGCAGAAAAACCCCACCTGGGACAAATTCTTGACAACTCAGTGCGGTTTGTTTGTGTATGCTAAATGTTTGTCCACAAATGTGCTTTCTGTTTGTCAGCATACAGAGATAGAGCTGTGAAAGGCTGCCAGCTTTCACCTATTGATCAGATGGATCACTCAGGAACACGGCTTCTGGGATGCCAGATTATACATGATGGCGATGATGCATGCTAGTCTCCAAACATTTCCATGGGTGAGTGAGTGCACACACAGCCAGAGCTGAGCACGGATCTCCCTGTTTGACAGGTTTAAACAAAAAGTGTTAAACTTGCCGGAAAGATGACCTCCATCCTATTTGGAGAAGACACAAAAGGGCTTCACATAAAGAGGTATATGCTTAAAAAGATTTAAACTAGTGTTAAAAAGCAAAAAAAAAGGAAATAAATTGACATAAATGAGACAAAAATGAAAAGCATGTATCAGGAAGCGACCAAAAATAAGTACTAAATGAACCACATAAACAGGAAGTTACTAGAATGAGGTTAAGTAAAGTTTTGCAGAAATGATTTCAGAGGCGGGGACTTCAGTCACAATACTTGAAGTCCAGTCAGACTTAAGTCATGAATTTGACGACTTTAGACTCGACTTGGAGTTTCACACAGCCCTGACTCGTGGCTTGACTTGGACTTTCACCTCAGTAACTCGGGACTTGAACCAGACTTTCACCTCAGTAACTCGGGACTTGAATCAGACTTTCACCTCAGTAACTCGGGACTTGAACCAGACTTTAGCCTCAGTAACTCGTGGCTTGACTTGGACTTTAACCTCAGTAACTCGGGACTTGAACCAGACTTTCACCTCAGTAACTCGGGACTTGAATCAGACTTTCACCTCAGTAACTTGGGACTTGACTCAGACTTTCACCTCAGTAACTCGGGACTTGAATCAGACTTTCACCTCAGCAACTCGGGACTTGAATCAGACTTTCACCTCAGCAACTCGGGACTTGACTCAGACTTTCACCTCAGTAACTCGAGACTTGACTCAGACTTTAGCCTCATGAGATGTTTACTTATGGTAAAAATATTTGTCCACTAATCTGTTCTATAAATGCAATCTATATGATTCTAATCAATCAAAATCTATGTACTCTGCGTATTTCCTGTGCAATTACAGCGTGAACAAAGTTTTGTCCACAACTTAGCAAAATATATACCTGTCTATTTATATAAATATGTATATGTATATATATATAGACATATATATATATATATATATATATATATATATATATAATATGCCTGTGATGTAAATTTTATTTTTTAACAGTAAATTTTGTTTTCAGACCAAAGAAAAGGTGTTTTGCTTTTTGGAGTCATGCTAAACTGCTATGCATTTTATATTCTCTCTAACATGTATCAGCTGTGTTTATAAAAAGATGCCGATATGAGATATGAAACACAGTCAGTAGTTTGTAAATATATCTTGGTCCATTTTTTTTGTAAGTCTGACTCTGAAAGCCTCATCAACCACAAACTGCTCTGTGGTGAGAGGATTTAACATCCAGACTTTACTTTGATTCCCTACCATCTCTGGGTAAAATACTTACAAACGTAATAAAGTGGGTTTTTGTTATAGAGAAATCATTGGATGTTTGAAGAGGAGATGCATGAGCTCAGACGTAATTTACCTAATATGCTCATAAAATGTTGATAAATAAATACAGTTCCTATTACTCTGTCAATGAAATGACTTGTTTGGACTTGAAACTTCAATAGTAGGACTTGTGACTCGGCTTGGGACTTGACTCTGACTTGGAAAACAATGACTTGGTCCCACCTCTGAATGATTTCATACCAAACCTCTAAACAAGAAATTGCCAGAGGGGCAAAGAAAAGCTTTTTTTTTTGTTAAAATATTTTTTATAGAGATGTCTTACCAAAGCACAAACAACCAGCTGCTCCCCCGTGATAACCACCACCCTCAAAGGAGGGAAAATGTTCTTTCTGTCTCCTCATCTGTAACTCCTAAATAAATGAGATGACACTTAAACTCGTAGCTGTCTTTAAAAGCCGAGTGCTCACATCTCATGGGGTCATGCATGTGTGTGGAACCCAGCAGATAGCTCATAAAGAAGACCGTGTCTCTTCTGTTCATAAATCATGTAGATGCTGTTTAAACCTTCAGAGCAAATGTTTATGACGATGCTTTGAAATGCAGCAGCATAACTGTAGTTTGTGTGTCTGTTTGTGAGTGGCTGCAGGTCACATGGAGGATCCCTGCTCAGAAGAGGCCATCAAATCTGATGCTGGACGCTCCCCTGCGATCAGGATCTCCTCTCTTTCATCTGCATGTCCTCTTCCTCAAGGCATAATTTTGTCATTTCTTCTTTTAAGACATTTCTCCTCTCATTCCCTTCCTTCTCCATTTGGAGGCGTTTTATGATTCATAAAAAGCAGCCCTATTTCAGGAAGTATCTTCACCACTAGAAGGCACAGACCTCCTGCAACCTCCTGAATCCCCAAATGGAATGCAGGGAAACCGATTTTGTAAACAAGAAATGACACTCCAATGCAAAAAATGTGCATTCCTTGGAATACATTATCCTTCAAACACATTCTCCTGCATTTCTTGCTTTTTTTTTGTAGTTTTCTTTCTTCCTTTTTTTCCTTTAATCCTAAATTTGGTTAAAAAAACTTACTTCGCCACTATTTTGCAAATAAAACAGAGAAGGAGTTGTGGGACCTTGAATAAATTTGGGAAATATTTTAAGCATTTGATATTTTCTCTGTAATATTAAAATGCTATTTGCCTAATTTCCAATAAACGGTTGAGGGAAAGTTATTGTGAGGTCCTCTGCTCTCTGGGGGTCTCTGGGAGCTTTGGAGTGACCAGCTGACCACTGCAAGCCTTCCCCTCAAACAATCCGCTTACCTCGCGCGTTCAGAGCCAAGAAAAGAAGCAACGCCGTCCATCCCGCCGTTTGCTTCATCTGTCACCGCAGCAGCTGGAGCTTTTGCACTTTTCTTGACGTCTTTAAACAAGAACGCTGTTCGTGGATTGGAAGCAAATAATCACGGATGTCATTCACCACGGCAGTTTTCTCTGGCGCTGTCTTTCCCTGTCACCCGCCGTGGGCTCCTTTCCCATTCGATCTAAACTTGAGTATGTGCGTCCTCCCCTCCGCGCGCAAAACTCGCCGCTGGCGCACTCACATGGACTGCGCAGACATGGCTGGCACAGAGGAACGAGGAAGCGATGAGCTATTGAAGGTATTATTGTAAAAAGTTACTTCTTCTTCCATTTAGCTCACTTCAAACCTGATAAAAAAAAAAAAAAAAAAACGTGTATCACGTGGCAGCCGGAAAGAAGAGTCTCAAAGTTTCCAGCTGGAAGGAAGAAAAGCGACACGTTTCATTTCAGCACCGCGAACAAGGAGCTGGCCATGGTGCTGAAATAATTCCACCTACTGCTCAGCGTTTTGTTTGCTTGTTGTTTGCTTGTTGTTCTCAGCCTCTCAGACTAATAAAGTTGTGCAGAAGCGAGTCAGTCCCCCCCTCCCGGAGCTCCCAGCGTGTTTGACATGCTGTGCCTCTGTTCAGCCGCTAAACTGCAGCACTGAGCTGTGAACTTCAGCTGGAACTCTCCGGTCTAAACGCGCACAGAAGCATCGCAGGTAAAGGTGGTAAAAACCCGATGGATATGTCAGAGCTCTTCAGCGTTCAGAGAAGATTACTGCTAAACCTGTTTTAATAAAAGCAGTTTTAATATTCAGATACAGCCATTAAGGAATTGTGTTAAAAATTGCAAGTTTTCTCTAAAAGCCGAACGTGTCCATTTATCTATGATTTTTACTGATTATACAAAAGAAAGGGATTTTTAAACTTGTTAACCACGTGACCAAAATGCACGAGAAGAATAGAATCATTCTAATAAACAAACACAAAAAGTTACTTTTTCTCTTTAAAAAACATTAAAAAAATTAAAATACGATCACAACGAATAACTAGAAATATGTTAAAAACAGAATCTAACATTAAACGTATTTTAATTAATATTTTGAAACAAAAACAAGTTATATCATTAAAATGATTAATTAGTTTATTCTATTTATGTTTAAAGTTATAACTTTTTTTCCTGAAAACTACAATTATTCAGTAAAATGTATTTTTGAAATGGATGCATCAAAATTGATGTCATTTTAATAACTCATTCATTCATTCATTTTCGATACCGTTTTGTCTCTTTCGGGGTCGCTGGGCTGCTGGAGCCTAACCCGGCCACTCATGGGTGAAGGCAGGGGATACCCCTGGACAGGTCCCCTGTCTATCGCAGGGGCCACAATCACACACCCACACTCACTCACATCTACACAAAGGGACAATTTAGAGTGACCAATGAACCTGTGAAGCATGTTTTTGGACGGTGAGAGAAAGCCGGAGAAAACCCACGCATGCACGAGGAGAACATGCAAAACTCCACACAGCAAGGTCCTCTATTGATGATGCTGTTTCTGGTCCCCCAGCTGGGACTTGAATCGGGGGCCTTCTTGTTGTGAGGCAAGAGCGCTAACCACTGCGCCACCGTGCAGCCTTTTATTTATTTTTTATAACTCAGAGAAGCTCAATTTGAAATTGTGTTTAAAATGAAAATGTTATCTTAAAAGGGGGGGATTTTTTATTTTTTATCTATGTAAGGAAACATGGCAATATTCTGCCTGGAGTTAAAGTGTATAAGAAATCTGTATGTAAGTATATATAAACAATATATAAACGACATGATGTCCATCAAACTAACCAACCGTCACCCTAACAAATTCTGAATAAACAAACTGTTCAATCATTGTTAGAGTGTATTTCTGGCTTTTGGAGCTGTCTGAAATAGGTGTGATTATTTGAATAAATGCAAACATAATTTTCCATTTTTCTCCTTCTCGTCATTTACTATATATTTTCCTTATTCAATCAGTGAAGGTAGGAGCTTTTAAACGATTAGAAGAATAAAAGTAAAAAGGGGTAATGTGCTTTTGCTGTTGCCACCTGACAAGCCCCATGCTCACAGTGCAGCTTTATGACGTGCTCGTCTCTCACAGCTTTGTTAGTGCAGCAGTCAGAGGAGGAACTGGGTGAGAATATGTGTTTCTGCCAGGACTGTTTAGCCTGATGCACCAGTAGGTCCTCTGCTCTCCTGCCCAGAAATGTTTAATTCATGTTAGTTGTAAAAGCTGCATGTGCCACATCTGAAAGCTTCTCTATTCTCCAGCTTCAGCTTGTTTCATTCTTTTTTCTCTTTCCACCTCACAGACACACTCTCTTCACTGAAGTCATCCTTCTGCCCCCAGTGAAACAAATACATAAAAATATCTATCACCCACGCTGAGACTTTCAGACCACACTGAATTATTCACACCCGCATATCTGCACCACATCCCCTGCCCCCCTGCCCCCGAGAAGAGCTTTTATTTTCTAAGCAAGAAAGAAAACCCAGAGGCTGCAGCTGCCTGCTACCTGGAATGAGTTTCAGAGATGCAGTTAATGGAGGGGGCTCAAGGGGACGCGAGGAGCAAGGTAGTCGTGGCTGCTGCTGTTGGGGGGGGGTACACTGTCAAAAACATTTTGTCTTCAGAAATTTTGATAAAGTTTCAATCAACAGTCAAGTTTCTATGTGAGCTCAGGTCTAGTTGCACTGTTACAGGGTGCAACCTTAAACTGCACATGTGACCAAATGTTCTACAGATTGGATGCTGTGAGGTTAAACTTATACTTTAGTTTGACTCAGTTCCGCATTCCTGCAGGTTTCCCAACATACCATGTTCTAATTGGCTGGACACACCTGAACCAGGTAATCAGTCATGAGCAGGGCTCAGACACCTGGAAATCATGTAGACGCTGTGGCCCTTAAGGCCTGGAGTTGCCTATACCTGCCTTTGACCATATATGCATCCGTCCATCCATTTATTTTCAGAAGCCACTGAATCCTATTCATGGTCACAGGGGTGCTGGAGCCAACCCAGCTACTGTAGGGTGAAGGCAGAGTACACTCTGGCTGGCATTCTGACATTCACTCATATGCCACTTAGCAATCCAAAGAGATCATTAACCCATGACGCACGTTTTTTGGACTGTGAGGGGAAGCCGGAGTCTCTGGAAAAAACCTGTGCATGTAAGAGGAGAACATGCAAAGTTCTCACAGAAAGAACCCAGTTGGAATTTGAACCAGGGCCTTCCTGCTGTGAGGTGAGTGTGCTAACCGCTACACCACTGTGCAGCCTATGCCAGAACCTCCAATACAAAAAAACAGTGATCTGAAAATTTCCCATAAATTTGTTTTGAAAAAAAACTCCTATGTAGTGACCACGTGTCTGAATAGCATTAAAATCAAGAGCACAACAGCGTCCCACACTGTAGGCCTTCAGTCTTTTAGGTGTAGGGAGCAGTGAGGGAGAGATTTAGGACAGCTTATAACAGAAATGAATATAAATGATCAAATATAACAGAACAGCTAGGGAGTGTTGGTCACTGGAAATGAAACGGTCAAAGCAGAAGTGTTCTTCCTTTCACGTTTAAAACATCAAAAAGGAAATCTTGTGCCAGAAGCAGGCTCCTGGATTGAGTGTGTGGGTTTTGAGCTTCACAAAGACACATCTTAACAACTTTAAAGCTCATGAAGTTTGCAACCAAAAGCAGTTTTAGTCTTAGACAGAGAATTATGAGCTTAATGCCCCCACATTCATTTCTCTTATCAAGGAAGGCAGTCATGTGTTCGGTTCTGCCCTCACGGCCTGCAGTCACAGATGGTTGTGCAGCTTCCCTTCAGACCTACATGAGGATCATTTGTATCAACAGCAGCAGAGAGCAGATTTGAACTGGATCCTGAAGGGAGCATCCACACAGGAACAGACCTTCATGCTTCTGTTGGTTTTGTGCCGCTTTTGCAAAATGAATTTACCCCTGCAGACTAGGCTGTCACATGCTCTTTTTTGAACTGTCCAAGAGTGGGCTGGCTCATAAAACTTTGATGAGTCAAATTGGGGACACCAGGCTGTGCCTCAAATCACAAACCAAATGGAGCTGACAGTTGAGGAGGGATTACGTGCTGATGAACACCTTCATGCAAACGCATCTCTGGATTTAAAGGGTTAACAGGCTGGGAGTTCACTGCCACAGCAACAGTTGCAGCAGATGAAGAAAGAAATGTTCACATGTAATAAAGCCGCAGGGACGGAGAACACTTAGTCGAGCTCCAATCTGTGTAAGAACATGGTGAGGGCTGTCTGAGAGCATCCCACTCAGATCAGTGGAAGAGCACCGCCACTGCAATGAGTGAAAGACACCCAGCAGATGGGGAGTACAGTTTACGCACTGACAACACAAGGGATGTTTTACATCTGCTGGATGCGCACATCGTACTCAGAAAAGACATTTTCAACTTGGCTGCCAACCCGAATAAGTCGCTGCAGTAGAAAGTCTTTTTAAAAATTCAGCACAAGCGTTGGCATTTGCATACAAATCAGAAAGATTGGTGGTCTGACATGTCATCGGGCATTTAAATCTCAGTGGTGTTTCTGTGAAGACATCCTGAGTGGTCATCCTCAGCCAGCAGGAAGCAAACAAAAGGCACAAGCTGACAACCACACAGACCAAATGCTGCGTGCTGCTGGAAGCGGCTCATCCTCGGGGACAGGCTGACTTAAGCCATCACGCTCACATCTACAAAGATGCACTGGAACTCCAAACGCGCTGTTGTGCCGCCTCATCCTTCCTGTCCAACAAGAGGAATGAACCTCACATGCAGACCTTGTTCCACATCAGAATACTCTCTTTTAAACTTTCCTTTCCTCACCTTGTTGATTCATAGATGAACAGAAATAAAGCTTTCAGCTGCTTCACTTAACAGTTTTGTGCAGACAGAGGAATTAATGCTGACGGCTGGCATCTCGGGCACAGCTTGCCCCATGTTCCTGGTTATTTGGCCGTGTAGCGTAAAAAACCGAGATAATTGGGTTTACCACTGGTGTATTTTTAGTTCCCTTTCCTCCACACACAATTTACATAAGAATAAAAACAGCTATGTGTCTCTGGGAGAAGCAGGGGGCAGAGCAAAACGGAAGACATGCAGGAAAGTTTGTGTAGATGGAATCTGGCATGTGCTTGAGCTTGGACTGCAAGGAGCGGCGGTGCCCCCTCCCCAGGCGCTTGTGCTGGTAGACAGAGCGGGACGTGTCCTCTGGATGACTGCGGCGGGCCTGACAAGCCGTGCTTATTTACAAGAGAGCCTTGGGAAACTTTAGCCGCTCAGGGAGAAGATCTTCTTTGTTTGTTTTCCAGTGTGACTCAGACATCATTGAACACACAGTTCCAGACTCAACCAGAGCCGCTGCAAGGAGGATGCTTTTCTTTGGTCTGTTGTTCAAGTCAACGGAGTTTTGTGAAGTTTGATGTCAGTAATAAATGGTTTTGATTAAAAGTTATAGTTGTATGGTTGCAGGTGCAAGCCGCCCTCCCGTTGCCCCCTTTGTACCCGCCTTTGCTGGCTGAGCGGCTGCTTCAGGCCCTTTACTCTCTCTCCCTCTCTGCCTCTTTCAGCCTGGTCAGAGCTGCACTGGACAAAGCCATGAAAAAATGGCAAATTTAGTGACAGCAGCCTTTTTAGTTTTTGTCATCTGGTGGTGACAAACACACTGTGATGGATTTCTGTAAATTGAGCAGTACTTTGCTGCAGTGTCAGCAGTAAAGATGAAAGTAAAGCAGTAAAGTAAGAAAAATGTCCACAGAAATATGGAAATCCCAAACAAGTACGTCATTATTTTTCTTACTTACTTGGACTGAGTTGAACCCTTCTCTCCCTAAAAAGCACAAAGACTGTTTATTGTAAGCCAGTTCTAAACGTTGTTTACATGTGGCGTCATTCACAGTTAAAAAGTCAAGCTGACAGCACAAATGTCTCCCATGATACCACATACTAGAGGTTTTTTTATTTCTTTTACATCACTGTGTTTTGGAGCTAGTATAATGCTCGGTGGAATGGGTTTATTGGTTTTTTTTATTTTCTTTTTATTCTTTTCTTTTCATTAAAATGATGTATTTATTTTTTAATTATTTAGGGTGGTGCTGTGGTTAGCGCTCTTGCCTCACAGCAAGAAGTCCCCCAGTTCAACTCCCAGCTGGGGGGCTTGAAGCAGTGTCATTAATGTGGAGTTTGCATGTTCTCCCCGTGCATGTGTGGGTTTTCTCCGGCTTCCTCCCTCCGTCCAAAAACATGCTTCATAGGTTCATTGGTTACTCTAAATTGTCCCTTGGTGTGGGTGTGAGTGTGTATGAGTTTGTGACTGTGGCCCCTGCGACAGACTGGCGACCAGTCCAGGGGTGTCCCCTGCCTTCTGGCTGGGTTAGGCTCCAGCAGCCTCGTGAACCCAAAAGGGATAAAACGGTTTGGAAACTGAATGACTGAATAAAATCATTCATTCATTTGTTTTGTTATTGAACCTTTATTTGTCCCAGCCGGACTGGTTAAGAAAAGCATTCTTATTTACAACTGTGGCCTATTGAACAACTGTATTAAAATGACCACTCGTCTGTTTGTGGACATCCATCTTCCTGCTGAATATCAGGCTCACCGGCTGTTTATCAGCTAAAACTCTCTAGAGACCGTTTCCCATTCATTCTGGACGTCTATTGTCCTAATCCACTGACCTCAGCTCATTTGCATCAGTGCCTTTTTTATTTCTAAGTTGATTCATTTCAATTTGTTTAGAAGTATATTTTCTAGTTCTGCTGTTTAGAAATTACAAAAACATCTAACAAGTTATAAAACAGAAAACAGTTCAATTCAATTCAATTTTATTTATATAGCCCAATATCACAGCCACAGTCTTGTCATTGGACTGATATCAGAATATTGCATGAAACAACAAAGAAATCAATCATGTAAAAGTAAACAATAGCTGGTTGTTAAACAGACTAAGCTGAAGAAACATCTCTGCCCTTACACCCTCCATCTCGGTGAGGAAGTTCAGAAGACACATAGTTTGATTGTCAATGAAAGTGAATTAAAACACCCAAATCAGCAGCGTTGTTCACACTGGGTGGGTCAGTCCTTTTAGCGCACTGGGAAGCATTTCTGTAAACTGTAAAGTCATTTACTATAGTGTCTGTAAACAGCAATACATATGAAAATGCTCACCGTCACTGCTGTATCTTCAGTGTAATATTTACAGGTAGATAAAGGGACAGGACTGTGTTTCCATGTGCTTTGCCAAAATTGATTTAGTTAATTTAACTAACGTAACTTTGAACTAAATAAAGTGGAAATGAAACAACAGTAATATTATCGGAAAAGGAAGCACACTACAATCACAGTAGGAACTTTTACGGTAACTACAGTAACCAATGAAAAATGAAATACAGTAGAATGTCTGTGATTCATTCTACAGCTTTATTGCGGTGAAATGAAACAGAAATTTTACTGTATTTCATTTTACAGTAATAAAGCTGTAAATGCTTTACAATAATTACTGGCATCCAGCTGCCAGTAATTATTGTAAAATCTACAGTAACTATTTTACAGTGCAGATCTAGGACATTTTCTGAAGAATCTACAAACGTAAATTTTGGGATTTCCTTGGCAACACAGTGCTTTTGTTAATCACGCACACATTCTTAATACAATTGTGTCCTATGTTATATCATTACATTCAGCTTGAGCCAGGAATTCATGGATTTAATCTTCATAAAATTCCAATTGAAATGTTAGCATAACAGAGGAATGCCACTTTTGCAGCTTGTCATGCTAACACTGTTAAAAATCTACAACTTCTAATTCCAGCGTTTTTCCCAGGTATCTTCCCAGTGACGCTGAAGGATTTTAGAGGCGAAACATTGAAATCTCTAGGAGGAGTTTAACTTTGGAGGTGGGCCTGAAGGTGATGTGTTCAGGAAAATTCAAGATGATGGCCTCTTCCTGAGGTCAAAGGTCAACAAAACTTCAGTTGTGGTTGTAGCCTTCAGTGGCATGCGTGTGAAACCTCATGAAGATCGCTTGAACAAATGTTTTCTTTTCTCCTCTTACAGGAAAACCGTTCCTCTGTTGGGAATCCCATAATCATTTCCAAACGTCTTTTGCATATCGCTGACACGTGCGTTTTGGTTTTGTTTGTTGTTTTTTTTTGTTATTTTTTGGACCGTGTCTCCCGCTCTGATGTCATCATTCACTCTGCCCAAAGTTCATTTTCAAACAAACAATGGAAAGAGTTGACGGCATCTCATGGCTGTGACAGCTGTGTCCCCTTACAAGTGAAGAGAGAATGTAATGCATAAATGACAGCGTTCACAGAGTTCCAAAGAGTTATCTGACACTTCTCACCTTTTCAGCGGCACAAAAAATCCTTTCAGAACAGTTCAGGTGGTTTACACTGTTAGAACCATTTTCAATGTTCAGTTCTGTCATCGCTCAGAACAAATTTCCAAAACATCCTGAAACGTTTAGCAGGTTTTCTCAGTGTCCTGAAGGAAACCTTTGGAACATTGAAACTTGAATGTGTCCAGTAAATTGGCTGTAGGGATCACTAACTCTTCTTGATGCAGTTTGATGATGAAGGACAAAGAAACGAGAACCATCGCCTCTTTCCTTCAGCTCTTTGCTGAAACATATGAATCCTTTTTAAGCAGATAGGACCTAACTTTTATAACAGTCTTGATTATGTCTGTCTGTTATGACACTGGTCTGCATAACTCCAACCTCCAGATTTCTCTGCTTGCTCTTCTTCCTCTACAGTTTGTATGATCCTTCTCTGGTCTTTGGTAATGAACCTTAGGACCTTAGATGAGAGCTAACATGGAAACTGACTGCTGCACTGCAAAAACAGGTAAAAAAGAATTCTTAAAATTTGAAAACTTTTCTTTAAATAAGGAAAAAAGAAATCTGCCAGTGAAGTAAAACAAAGTCTTACCAAGGATTCTTATTATTTAAGAACACAATTCTAGTCACTAAGACATTTTGCTTAAACTAAGATTATTTGGAAATTGAAAAACTTTCTTGATAAGATTCGTTTTCTAGCTAAATAGAATAAAGGACTTTGTTTTCTCTTAAAGCAAGGATCTTTTTACTTTCTTTAGATACCAGTGTTGCAGTGTATGTGGACAGTTTTATCTTTCAGGCTGTTCTTACCAAAGAGACTGTCATCTCCTGCTTAGTCTCTTCATCTCTTCAGCTTCAGAAAAAGCAGCCCCCCACCCCCCGAGTGAACAGCAGCTCATGTTGCAGAGGCGTAGCTGCAAATCCTCCTCTGTGTCACATTCAACTCCCCCAGTAACTGCTGGAGATCTCCAAAGATTTCGGAGGAAGGAGACATTTTGTCTTGGATTTTTTCTATTGGTTTTAGGTCTGAAGAGCATTGGGACGGTCAATAGTTTTGATTCCTCTTCCTCTAGAGCATATCTGCACACTTTAACCAGATGAGACCAAGTGCTCTTGTGCACCAGCATAAAGTCTGCTCATCTGTTCCTCCTCTCTCAAAGGAGCAGGTGTCACTCCTGCTGATGGGTGAAGGAGGAGCTTCCTACTTCCCCGGTCCAGCTCTCCCAGAGTAACTACCTGTCTCCTGAAATCTCCTTCCTACTCCTGAGACTGTCCTGGGAATCAAACCAAAGCTGCTGTCAAAGGCAGACATTGAACAGTCCCGCCCACAACTCAGAGGTGAATTTCTAACAAACTCCTGCTGCTCTGCAGAAACTATGCCCTAGAAAACAACACAGGTTTCAGATTTTGGCTGAAAACAGCAGAATCATAATGAAAAGACCACTGGGAACACTTAGAAAACAGATGAAAAGATAACCGGAGAGAGACTTTCATGAATGCATCATTCAGATGAGCAATAGATGGTTTAGCAGCGTCTTTGTAGTCACTGTTCCACTGCAGGATCAACTTACAGTATCTAAGTAACAACAGCATGTCGCCTTTTATGTCTTTTACTGCAGTTTTTTTTGTTTTCTGGTGTGTCTAACAGAAATAACACAACCCTCTTTAGAAACCTGATTATTTATGCTCATGTCTGCCGTTTGCATCATTCTCTGCTGCTCGCAAACTGTGTTTTTAGCTGTACCTGTCCAAGAAAATAAATATCATATTTTGTGGAGTATAACTCACAGGTTTTTTGCATCACGTGGCCAGGGGAGGGGCTTATACTCAGGAGCGACTTGTATAGTGTCCACATTTTCTCACATTATGACCACAAACATAAATATATTCGATTGGAATTTGACGTGAAAGACCAACATAAAGTGACACACACTTGTGAAGTGGAAAGAAAATTATACAAGAGTTCAATTTTTACAAATAAAAATTGAAAAGTGCGGTGTGACAAAGTATTTACTCCCTTGAGTCAATACTTTGTGGAACCCCCTTTTGCTGTAATTCCAGCTGCAAGTCTTTTGGGGTTTGTCTCTACCAGCTTTACACATCTACAGACTGAAATCTTTGTCCATTCTTCCTTACAAAACAGTTCAATCTGAGTCAGATTAGATGGAGAGAGTTTGTGAACAGCAGTTTTCAGATCTCTCCACAGATTCTGGATTGGATTTAGGTCTGGACTTTGACTGGACCATTCCAACACACGAATCCGTTTCATTTTTACCATTCCATTGTAGCTTTGGCTTTCTGTTTAGGGGGGTTGTCCTGTTGGAAGGTGAATCTCTGCCCCAGTCTCAAGTGTTGTTCAGACTTCAACAGTTTTTCCTCCAATATTGCTCTGGATTTGACTCCATCCATCTTCCCATCAACTCTAACCAGATTCCCTGTTCCTGCTGAAGAGAAGCAGCCCCAGAGCATGATGCTGCCACCACCATGTATAGTTATGCTTATATACCTACACCTATGTATTTATGTTTGTGGTCATAATGTGAGAAAATGTGGAGAAGTTCAAGGGGTGTGAATACTTTTGCAAGACACTGTGAGTGAATATTGAAATATAAATAGACCCATACCAGTATACTGTATGTGTTATGTTCCTGCTAACAACCAGTTGCCCATTAGCAGAGTTTCCCCACTAAAAACTGCTAAAGGGCAACTGTAGGTGTGTGCATCAGTGTTTGATACTGACAGCAATGTAGGAAAAGTGCCGTCCAAAACAAACATGGAGCAGAATCTGATCGCTCTCCTCCTGAATTTGATGGTATTTTTCCTGTTTCGTATTTTTCCCCTCCTCAGACTAATGCAGGACAACAAGTCCAAACCAGGTCACAGAGAGACAGAAATCCTGCTGAGAGCGCCATCATCCAGACGCAGCTCCTGCAGTAAAGAAGGTCAAGATGAAAAAAAAGGCTGAACGATCTGATGAACATGGAGACTTGCTTACTGATGCTTTTTATAGAGCTCCAAAACAAATAAATCTGATCTCTAAACATCATCTGTGTCTTCCATGCCTTGTAAAAGTGATATATAATCAATGCTTCCAAGTAACATCAGGCTAAAAACTTATGGTAGCTCCTCCCACACGCTTCTGGGGCATCAAGTTCACACATTATTTTGGACAAGCTTTAAGGAGCAAATTTGACGCATGTTGAAAAAGAGGCAGCGGATGCGTATTTGACGCGTTGATTGCGTTTGGTGTGAACACAACATGGTGTAATGCATTTTTTAGCTTCTGCTACCTCTAAGCCAGAGCAACTTATAGTCTGAAGAGTACGGTAGCAAAACTCTGGAAGGACATCTTCTGGAATGGTCCTGTTTGGTTCAGCATGATGCATGAGAGCACAGCTGATCAAATCTTTGTTTTCTTGTAAAATAAGGGTTTTGTGGAGGATAAAAATGGGGGTTAAGGCAGTCATCAAAGGCAAATTCATGTTTTCCTCTCATGGAGTTAAAAATCTGTCTAAATGCGTACACTTTTGTTTGCATAGCACAAAGAATTCCTCTGTCTGTGTTTTCTCTAGAGACGCAGCAAAACTAAAACTAAAAAGCAGAGCAGACAGATTCAAAGTGCAGACTTTGATAAAGGAAGAGTAGAAAAAAAAGTGTTTTTCAAAGTTTCCGTGCAGCTTCAGAGACAGTGAGCGCAAACACCAAGCTCTAAAGAAAAGTGTGGAAGGTGTGTAGTTTCAGTGTAACTTTAATACATGGGAAAATGTTTTCAAAAAGGTCTTTTTTGTGACTGCTGATGCCACTGGAGCGGCGGTGTGACGACACCAGAGCACCGTCACTGCATATGGTCATCAGGCCATAGGAGAGGAAGAGTCCAACAGCAAATACTCATGACTTCATCTGTTTTTTTAAACACTTACAAAGTTTAACGTATCCTCTTGAAAGAAAACATCTGCTTAGAATTTCAGAATTGAAATTAATCAGAGTTTCTATGTGAGCGGAGTTCCTTAACTGAACACAGAGATGAGACTCGGCACAAAAAACCAAATGAGCCTCCAGCCAACGCCATCCTGAATGCAACCATGTCAGGCCCCCTCAGATCATCTGATATGTGACCGCCGCCACTCTTCTGTCACAGTTTTACTTCTTTACTGGAACTGAAATCCTAAAAGTCGCCGTATCTGAAAAACAAAAACACAACCCAAAAGACATAAAGTTCCTGACAAACGTTCTGCTGAAGCCAAAGAAAAATGTGTTTCTGCGCCTGAAGCTCACTCTGTGTCGTCAGCAGCGGGTGTGTTGTAGCTTTGGAAGAGCGGCTGCATGAAGAGTCCCAGAGTTCCCACCACGCACACCAGGATGAAAATCCACAAGAAAAGACGATCTATCACCATGGCAACGTACTTCCAGTCCTGGATAATCTGCAACCAAACCACAGACTCGGATCACCACAGGTGTCAATGGAAGACATTCGGATTTTTATTTGCTAAAATGCTTGTGGAAACAAGCATTTTCCAGGTTTTCTTTGATCGATTCCAGACATGTCAGATGTTAAATTTGATATCTTCATACTTCAGTGTTTTTCGATTTTTTAACATTCACTCTGGTGATTTACTGGAGAACTACTTCTAACTTTAGTGATATTACTTTGAAGTATTACCTGAGTACAGTTGTTGTACTCTAGCTGCCCCACACACACAGACTTGCAGAAAGACATCCCAGCTTTACTCATTTGTGTCCAAAACAATGAAAACTAAGAGTTCTGAAAGCAGTTCTTTTTACCTTTCCGGGGGCTGGTCCTCATCAACTGTGGCCGTAAAGCACTTTAAGACAAACCCGAGTGAGCCAAAGAGGATTTTTATCAAGATCACTTGAAACTCCTGCCAGCAGGAGTTGCTACCGGCGTACTGTATGTGTTTGTTAAAAATAGTAAAGCTTCATGAAAGTTTGAAAGAAGAAAGATAAGGGTTAGAGGGTGGTGTAAGCACAGAGCTCAGCTGTGTGTGCACCCCTCGTGAGGAGATGACCGACAGACTGTGAAGGCTGCAGACAAACATAGACTATGGCCTTCGTCACATGCACACGTGATTAAGGGTCACGGGGGTTGACCCGTACGGGTGTTGCTGGTTTTTAGGTTGTCCTGGCCTGTGGAGGTGTTGTACAGTTGCTGTACAGTCACTTTAAGGGACGTCATGAGAACGGAACGTACCATTGTGTTGTGTGTTGTACGTGTATTGTGATATTATCATAGGCCAAATGTAAGCTGTTCGCTCTTATGACGTCCGGGTTACAGCACCACCCGCCACACTCTAGTCATTAGAACAGTGCAAGTACCAGCCCTTTACTGACTGCATGTGACTGCACATGACTGGAGTTTACAGTGAATGTAAGTGTCCATACAATGTCTGTAGGATTACCATTCAAGCTACGCTCCAATTGTCCAATTTCTAAAAGTCAGGCTGCACGCAAGGAGCGCGAATTTATCACATGAGCGGTACTCTGATGCCTTGTTTCCACTGAGTGGAACGGAACAGGAGTTGAATGGAACGAGCCAGTTAATTCTGGCGAACATTTCCTCTCAGTTAAAGCCCTGCTTCCACTGAGCACTTTTTTCCACGGCACACGCGTGGTATAGACTGCTGGCGTGCTTGCATCATTGCTAGCGCGTAGTCATCATCACGTTCAAGTTGCCATCACTTTCTGCCAATCATCCGGTGGCCACAGCGGCTCCGCCCCAACCATTCCGTTCCGGTCTTCTATGGACCTATGACTGAAAGGGGTAGGGTCTGGAACTGTTTGATCAGTCCATTCTGCAGTGGAAACGCTCAGAATACCGTTCCGGTCCCGAATAGAACCGTCTGTTCCGCTCAGTGGAGACAAGGCAATAGGTTCCTTTCACAGTCTACAGAATTCATGGGGGTGAAAAAACAAAAAATCTGTATGACGCCCCTGCGTCTCACCCACTTCACCCTCACTTACATTTGTGTCACAGACAGCACGCTCATAGGAAAATGTGCGTGAACATTTTGATCACGGAGCGGTCTATGACCTTTATTTAGTGTGGTTCTTGTAAAAGCCCTGTTCAGGTTTGACTTAACATCACAGATCTCTACCCGTAAGACATAAATCAATGAGAATTCTGACATTTGAAAATGCTGGATTCTTTTCCTCGCTTATGATTTGAAACAACCTTCACCTCATCGACCTGCTTCACATTAACTTCCTGTACCATCAACTCATTCAGCTCATCTCACCCCTTCATCGTCATCTTCTGTCTTCATGTGGTCAGCGATGTATCTCACTCCCTCCATCGCCTCATCCAGATCTGCATCCCGCTGATCAGCACAAGACCTCCGGAAGTCTGAAAGCCCACCCCCTCCATCTGGGATGTCCCCCACCTTCCAGCAACACCTGTGTGCCAAGTCCTCATTCACGTAGAAGGAGTCACTGTCCGTCGGGATTCCACTGAGTCTGTTTCTGGAGTATTGCCAGTTTCCTGCCACGCTCTGGAGGCTGTTTTTGCAGTTTGGATTCTTTCTGGCATACTTCTGCTGGGGTTTGTGGTTAGCCCTGGAGGAGCCTGGACGCCTCATGAGGAGAAAGGTCGGGAGGCGGACCAAGAAGATGCGTTTGGCCCACTCTGGCATGAAGTGGGTGGACGGGGAGCGATGGTGCACATTGAGCACACAGACCGTGCTGACTATGGAAAATGTGACCAACACCATGGTGAACATCAGGTATTTACCTGGAAAACATTGAGGCAGAGGAGCAAACATCATGTAAGGATCCGACTGCTACCTTCCTACATACTCATGTCAGTTTTTAAAGACATGGTTCCCATACAGGCGTACGAGGACATGGAAGTAGACACACTGTTTTAAAGACATGACCCACGTTTCTAGGTTTGGAATGGAGACTTTGACACGGCCTCTAAAAACGCTTCATTTTTCATTTGTGTTCCACCCATAAGCACATCTAAACAAACCAATGTTCTTGCATCCCACATTGGATGCTGCATGCCTAAACTGAGTGGGAGGGGCATGTTGACTCCACCCACCTCAACTTCTTTGCCTTTTGGCTGCTCCTTTCAGAGGTCACCACAGTGAATCATCTGCTTCTATCTAATCCTTATCTTTGCATCCTCCTCACTCACATCAACCATCCTCATGTCCTCCTTCAGTATCTCCATGATCCTCCTCTTTGGTCGTCCTTTCTTTCCTAGTTTCTACAACCTCAGCATCCTTTTACCAGCATCATCACTGTTCCTGCTCTCAGTGTGTCCAAACCCTCTCCATCTGCTTCCCTGTATGTTTCTCCAGAACACGACCTGTTCCTCTGATGGATTCATTCCTGATCCATCCTGGTCTCTCCCAAAGAGAACCTGAACATCTTCATCTCTGCTGCCTCCAGCTCAGCTTCCTGTCTGTCTCTGCATCAGAGTCTCTACACCAGCATCATAGCTGCTCTCACTACAGTCTTCTACACCGTTCCTTTCATTCTTGATGACACTCTTTGGTCACACATCACACCTGAAACCGTCCTCCATCCGTTCCAACCTTTCACATCTTTCTCATTCTCTGTTGTTCTGGACTGCTGACCGTAGGAACTTAAAGTCCTCCACCTTCTCCACCTCTGCTCCCTGTAACCTCCACTTCAGTTCCTCTCATTTACGCAGATATTCTCTGTCTTGCTGCAGCTGACCTTCATTCCTTTCCTTTCTCTAGATGCTCCTCCTGCTGCTCCCTGCTTTCACCACAGATGTCATCTGCAAACATCATGATCCTCAGAGATTCTTGCCATCTGTCAGTCTGTCCGTCACCACAGCAGACAAGAGACTCAGAAGTGAAACATTTGGCAACAAATGTGGAAATTGGTTCAATCCTTAGAATAAATTTTTATCTTCTGTTTTAAGTTAACAATTCACAGCTAGTGTTTCAACGTGTTTTAAAAACCGCAGGATAAGTATCAAACTAAGGAATAAAGTAAAGTTGTTTGTGGTTCTAATGAAAGAGCTTGGTTCAGATCACGCTAAAAGAATTAAACTGTTAAGAGTAGTAGTTGACTGGATTCCAGAATTTTACTTTTGTTCTTTGCTCTCTTAATGGTTGAGCAGCTTATTGTCAATATTTTCTTCCAGTCACAGAGTTTTGTTCTAAATGCTACTTCTGCTTCTTACACTTATGTAGCAAATAAACTTTGACCCTGATTTTCAGCAGCAATTTCTGTCCTTCTCTGCTACTGGAGCCCAACTTACTTGCTGTGATATCAGCTGAAGGTCAATGGACCTGACAAACAACGTCTGCGGTCATAACAACGAGGAGAACTTTATAAACTCTGTTCAAACCAGAAGGACGGCTGTTAATCAGGCAGCAGAATAAGGAATACCATATTGGTTCCCTAAAGTGTGATTTATGACTAAGGATCTTTCTAATGAAATAATCTAGACATATTTTAGATTTTTTTTATACCTGATTTAAGTAGATGACTTCCTGAAGAAAATAATCTGCATGTATTTTTGATTTTAATAATGACTTATGTAAATGATTTTTTTCAGATGTTGGAAACCTGTTCTATATTGCTGGGTTTCTCTCATGAGGAATAATATACATTAGAGGATGTTTGAAACTTACATCAATGCTTAATTTTTGTCTGCATAAGCCACTAACAAGTTTCAAATAGTGTTATATCTACATACATAGCAATGTAATTCATTGTTACTTAAGGATGCTTAATGACCTAAATCCATGTTGGTACAGTATTAATAAGTGATCATAAGTTAAAAACTGGATGTTAATAACAAACAAACTATGTTTGACATGTTTTTAAGGATGTAAAACTCTGATGATTGTGATACTTATGTGGTTTATTTTTGACTGCTTGAAATAAACCATTTCTAATGAAAATCGACGTGCAGATTTCATCAACACTAATATTGTGCAAAGTGTACTGCTTCATTGTTGAATGTAATAGAAGAGTCAGGACTCAGGACGTCTAACGCAACATTATCGTCTATTTCAGCAACAGGGAAGAAGGCAGAGGTCACAGACAGGAAAGAGAGCAAAGCTGATTGGTGGATGAATGATGGAGAGTAGAAGTTATTAAGGAAAATATCTTTCAACGCTTGTTTTCCTTCTTTGGAACAAAAATCAGCTTCACGCATTCTTAATAGAAACTAAACACTGACCTTGTTTCTTTTAATGACATTGTGATTGTGTTTTGTCTCTGTCATCATAGCACCTGTTTGTTTTCTTTATTATAAAAGCTGAGTAATGTATACATTCACTTCAAGAAATTCATTAATTTAATAAAACTCCTTTTGATAAACTGAATATATTCGTAGTTTCATTGTGTCATGTACTGTATGCAAAAGAGCTAATATGTCTAAAATTAAGAGTTCTAATTGAATTTTATTACAAGCGTGCTGAATGTTTTTCTAATCCATGTCATCACTAATTATCCTAATTTTGACAAATTTCTGTTTAGAGATATTCTTCTGCTGTTTTCTTGTTTCATATTATTTTTTGCTTTTATTGCTTGAAATAAGCCATTTCCAAATCCATTATTGTAGTAGATTATTTTCAGCTTTTTTCTTCTTTCTGTTTTTTTAAATTTTATTTTAATAACTGAATGTAATGAATCAAGCTTTGGTAAAGCCAACAGAGCTTCTAAAAACAGATTCTATCTCATTGTTTACTCCTTTCTTGGTCAATTCCACAATTTGGTTCAGCTTGATGGTAAATGAGACCTTTGCTCTCAGAGAGGTCAGGGTTTGAGTGTTTGGTCCACAGCAGAGTTCAGGTGAGCCTTCACACCTGCAAAACAAAGTGGACAATGTCCATGCTGTGCATCAAACCTGCAGTGTGTATGCGCCCTCAATCCCTTTTAAAACGGGTCTGTCAAGAGAGATGAAGAAGTGAACTGGAATCAGAAGTGTATTTGGAGGCCCCAGCTCCGAATGGCAGCACAGAATCCAGGTCTCCGTCTTGTCTGAACGCCTACGGTCAGGGTTTGTTACAGCAGGTCAAACTGTTTTCTGTCAACTGGGTCCAGGATCTTTTTCCAAATTACTGCTAAAGACCATGCCACACTGCCTCTATGTACAATTTGCACATTGTCCACGTATGTAATGTCAGTCTTTCATGATACAGTCATGATATACATAATTCAGAAGTGTTCCTTGTGTTTGAGGGTCTCGGCCGACGGGTCTTCACGTGAATTCCATTTTTTGACTGTTCCACATTTTTGGTTTGTTGACAATGACGTAGTTTAGATGCAATTATTACGTAAATCTAACCTAATTTTGCGTGATTTTTGCAAGATGCATACACACAATTGTGGCTTTCTCCGACTGTTCTGCATATGTCCACGTATGTCTAATGGACTTGTTCACACATGTTGTAAACCTTTTGTGGTTTATTCATGATACATCTGTGAAAATGTTTTCAATTTTTCCACGTATATTCACGTGACCAATTGATGCATAATAAGAGTCAAACATGATTTCTAGAAAGTATGGCGCCGAGGATTTATCACTGACTCTTAGGTCAACTTTGACCCTGATTTCCAGCAGTGATTTCTGCCCTGCAGACAACTTGAGCTCACTGAAGGTCAATGGACCTGGACCACATGACCAAGTTTCATTCGTGCAATAAGTCCAAATCCTACGTAGCGGCAGTGAGACAAAGCCTTAAGTAGTGTTGGGGGGGTGAAGTGAAAAAACAATCCATTACAACCCCATGAACACAATCCTTGACATCAATCTGTCATAGCACAAGGTACCACGGCATCTGCCTCCTCCTCGGTTGTGTCTGTTGTTTCCTGGTTAGTTTCATTTTGAATTAGCTTTCATGTTTTCTTCTTTCAAAGAAGAAACTTGTAACACCAGATTAAATGAATTTGCTAACCAACAGAATTAGAGTGATGATTACAAACACCAAGAAAGCCTGAACAAACTGAGACCTTCTGTCTCCAGGCATGCATTAACAGATTAGCCCTTAAAGAGGAGGATTCCCCTGTGGGTTTCCCGGGATGCAGTAAACATGAAAAGCTGACAAACCTATGAGGGGCACTGCGAGAGATGTGGGTGGGACTATTTTTGAGATCAGCAGCAGGAACACAGTGAGAGCCAGCAGCACCGAGATGCACAGCGTCATTTTCTGCCTGCAGTCTGAAGGCAAGTAGAACACCAGGATAGCCAATGACGTGATGAGCACACACGGGATGATCAGGTTGATGGTGTAAAACAGAGGCTTCCTCTTGATGACAAAATCATAGGTGATGTCGAGATAGGTGATGTCGTTGGGGTCCTCGTTTTTGCGTCCAGGAAGCGAGACGATATCCCACTCTCCACTTGGTGTGAAATCGTCCCGACTGGCAAAGTCACTGGTGAGCATCAGGTCCACCTCTGTGTGGTCGTAAGTCCAGGAGCGGAACTTCAGGGTGCAGTTCTGCTGGTCAAATGGAAAGTTCTGGACCTCGATGGCGCAGGCTGACTTGTAGATGGCTGGAGGCAGCCAGAAGATGTCGCCTGTGTTGGAGACCACAGCGTTGCAGTAGAAGGAAACCTCATAGACGCCATCAGCACTGGAAGAGACACAGGTCTGATGAAAAATCTGAAAACATCAGAGAGCGATAGACTATAAAGAGTATTTTTGCAATGTTTCTGCTCTCAAATGACTTGTGCATTCTCACTTGTTGTAGAGCACAATGTCAGGAAGCCAGATGAGTTTGGAAGGTATTCGCAGTTTCTTGATGCCCTCGTATTTGTCTGGGTCCCATCTCAGCCTGTAGTCATTCCACTCCTGCAAATAGATGGCGTCAATTGCATGACCTTGACTCTTAAACATGTGAACTTTAGCCCCAGTGTTGCCCAACTCTTCAACTGTTTTTGCAATGAATGCAATTCCAGTGGATTCTGCAGTGGAGAAAAGCAGTCGTGAAGTGTTCATGCAGTCGTAAACCTGCTGACTTTGTCGTGGAGAAAAAAACAAAAAAACAGCTTTTCTCTGCTGCAGAATCAGCTGATTTACAGTGATTGCATAAATGGTTGAAGAATTTTGGTATGTCAAAGAGCATGTGTTACAGTGGTCCCTTGTTTATTGTAGGGAATATGTTCTAAAAAATTGCCTGCATAGGTGAAGTCCACAAAGTAGAACTACGATGTTATAAGGCTGTGAAACTCCTCGCTACACACACGACACAGAGGAGATCGACCGACAAGCTCAACAGCTAATCAGGAAGCAATCAAACACACAAATCAGAGGAACTTTACCTGAAAGAGCCACAGGTTGGTGGTCATGATCTGTTCTCTTTCATTCTGAAAGAAAACAGCAAAGACACGACATGAAATACTTGATAAAAGTCTATTTTTTTATTCTCTTCTCCTTTTCCAACAGTCTTGACTTTTCACTGTAAATTTACAGGATTTTACTGGCAGCAGTTTTGACAGTAAAATCCTGTCATTGTAGTTTTTTTAGCAGTTTATTTTAAACTAATGACAGTGAGGTACTGTAAATTCTTTCACAAAGTATGATACATTTGCAGTATATCACTTTGAACTGCAGTTTACTCACATTAGTGTGCAGTCCAGTACATTTGCTTCAGACAAAGTACCATGTATTCATGTCTAAAGTGGGGGTGGGCATATTGATCTGAGTATCAATAGTACCAATACCAAGATGAAGTATTGATACTACCTTGATGAGATCGGTACTTTGGATACAGTTTGTCTTTAATATGTATAGCAGAGTTTGAATTTACTTACAGAGTTCATGAAGGCACAGTGTCTATCTGACTGCAGAGTTGCCAGATTGGTTGAAAAATCATCCAATTTAAGGAAAACGATTTGAGTGGGAAACTCCCAATTCGGCAACAGTCACCCCCCACCCCCATCACTGCTGTTGACACCTTTATATGTTTTTAGTGCTGTCAGTCCATTAAAAAATGGAATCAGATCAATCACACTCTTGGATTGTGATTAATCACAATATTTATTGTTTACTAGTAACTTTGCTATTTTATAACCACCTTTTTAAAATATGTATTTGTGGTGCTGCTTTCTTATTTTTGTTCCATTTTTTGCTTTTTTGATTCACTAGTTACTGTTTTCATATTATTATTATTATTATTATTATTGCATTATGCCAACTAAGATACATGCTCTACATTTGATGTATGTTCAGTTCAGATTGTTGTAATTAGGTAACAAACATTTTTATTTGCCAAGTGTTTTACTATACACTTAATTAACACAAAAAATTGTGTTTTCCAGAAATTATTTTATAATACAACATCAACATTTTTCAAGGAAAAAGTATCAGTATCTGTACTGATATCGACAATGCTAGCCCTGTAATTACTTGGTATGAGATATCTAAATTCCTATTATCATCCACCCCTGGTCTACAGTGGCAAAGGCTTTTGCTGTAGAACCACAGTGGACACAGTCGCACTTTCTCATTACCTTACATTACTGTAAGAGTGGACAGCTTTGATCACAGGAGGGTTTTCATGGGTCATGGGTGGATTCATTAGTCAGATTTTATAATCATGGTTGCGCACAATTTCAATGAAACAGCACTGCAATGTCATGCCTGGACATGCACTACTAATGTCTGGTGCAACACTAACATTCTAACTGTAATTCCCATAATGCATTTCTGCTATTTCCAGGGAATAAAAACCTAACAAAATAAAGTTTGTTGCTGCCAAACGGACGTAAACTGACTGGGAGACAGATGAAATCTTTCCAGAATGTTCTTGAGCAGTTGATTTTAAAATCAAACTGCACACTTCTTTATTTTAATGCTCAGTTATTTAAAGTAAGTTCCTGTAAATCACATGATGTTTCCTTTTTGCTTTTTCCATTGTGTTGCAATTAGCAGTATGGCACCGTCCAACATTAAAAACTACAGAATAATGTCAGTTACAAAACAAATTTCACTGTAATTTTACATTAAGGGTATACAGCGAGTCTCCATGAGAACCTAACCAAAAGCGGATTTCCTAATTGTATTTGGGTTTTTTGGCAATCTACCTGAGTGACAATAATGAACATTTTTGTTTTGATTGCTTGAAACAAAACATTTCCAAATATGTATGTTCTATTGAACGGACAAATCAATGATCTAAATCTCATAAAACTCCATTGACTCTTTAACATGAATGGAACACTGTCTGCACTGAACCGTGGCTGTAGTGCAGTACCTTGAAGGTTCAATGCCAGAAAAAAGGTGACTTTCTACAAGATTTCAAAATCAAAGAAGTTTAAACCCCCAGGAGCTCATGAGGTTTGTCAAAAAACCAACACGCCCACATCTGCTTAGAGGTGACAAGTATGCACATCATAATCCTTTTTTATGGTAAATGCTTCGCCTGCATCTGAAACACAAGCAGGTGTTAAAAAAAAAAAGACCAAAAACAGAAAGAGAAAATGAAATCAACTGAAACCAGAGTCACGTCAGCACACATGAACACAGCCGAAAAGACTTCAAGCTAAAACACACACATCCAAATGATGTGAAGTTCAGGGCCAAAGAACATTTATCAGGTAAAAGAACATTTCTGCCACATCAGTGCTCCACAGAACCACAGTCCTTGGATGTGAATGCAGAAAGTTAAGAAGAATAGAGACACTAAAGGAAGTGATCAAGGAACAAACATTTATCTATAAACAATCATTTGTAGCACAAAGTTCTCTTTACAGAATTAAGAAAACGTCCAAATAAGAAAAACTAAAACAGAAAAACGTTCAGATAAAAATGATGAAAACACACACAATGCCCTCAATACAGGGTAAGGGACTGTCAACAACAAAACGTTTTCATAAAGACAAAGTTGAGCATAAATTATTAATTTGTGCACAACTTTGCAGAATAAATATCAATACATCATTTCGTTTTACGTTTAACATGTCTTCCATCTTCTTCTGTTAACAAACATTTTCAAAAACACATCACAGGGTCACAGGCATGAACATCGAGTCCCGGAACATCGATTGTTCACATTGCGCATGTGTCTTATTTTTTATTATACTAAAATAAAACCGATCTTTTTTTAGAAAGTTATTGATCCCATAACGAGAAATTATCTTTCTAACCATGGAATAAAACAGATCATAATGCAGCGATCTCCGACGCATTTTGTGGCCGTCAGGCGACAGCAGCGGATCCATGGAAACAGTTCAGCAGTGGATACTTTCAGTTTCCCAGTGGTGGAAAACAGCCCAAAAGGAGGAGCAGACAAACTGCTCCACTCATTAGGTGTAACAAAAACATGTCTGTCGAAATGAGTTGATAATAGGAGGATAGTGAAACAAAAACAGCTAACTCGGAACTAAAGTATGCTAACTGGCAGCCGGATGCTGTGGCAGTTAAAATGAAAATAAAATAGAAAAGTCAGTAGGATCAGAATACCCAACTTCCTTTATTTTTCTGATCATTCTATCTAGCTAAGATTGCAGGTTTGATTCCCGCCTTGCCCGCCCATGTGACGAAGTGTCCTTGGGCAAGAGACTGAACCTCACATTGTCTCTGATGGAAGGTTGGTGCCAGTGTTCAGCAGCGGAGCCACCATCAGTGTGTGAATGTGTGAATGGGTGAATGGGATTGTGACTGTAAAGCACTTTGGGCCTTCAATGAAGGTAGAAAAGCGCTGTATGAGTATACACCATACCATAACTGTCGCTACGGTCGGCTGCCAGCTGGTCCTTGTTTCACTCCGAGTTCTGAGCACTTCTGCTCACACTGGTTGCGGAAGCACCGCGGAACGGAGTGCGCGCAGACTCCACCTTCATTTCCTAATTACACCAGACGCATATTTTTCCACAACAATCGACTGGCACTTCTACAAGAGTTTTTTTTTCCATCATGGGGTAAGTTAATATCCTATTCTTTCCTTATATCCTCTTTGCCAACTGCTCTCTGCCTCCCTCTTGTTGATTGTTTTTTACATCCAACCCCCCAGGTTTATCAGGTTTAGATATAAACATATGATCACATTTGTCAATCGCTGTGCTTTATTGTGAAAATGTGGTTATATTTTGAAAATTGACTGGATTTTCTCATGTGTCTTGGCGTAACTTCCTGCCAGTATTGACGAAGATCACTTGTGCCTCGTGGGAAAAATAGACCAGACATCGAAACGTTTCGCTGCACGGCAAGAGCCGGTGCAGAGGTCCATGGTGTCCATGTCTGATGTGAACTTCTCCACATTTTCTCACATTATGACCACAAACATAAATATATTGGTGTAGGTATATAAGCATAACTATACATGGTGGTGGCAGCATCATGCTCTGGGGCTGCTTCTCTTCGGCAGGAACAGGGAATCTGGTTAGAGTTGATGGGAAGATGGATGGAGCCAAATCCAGAGCAATATTGGAGGAAAAACTGTTGAAGTCTGAACAACACTTGAGACTGAGGCGGAGATTCACCTTCCAACAGGACAACCACCCTAAACAGAAAGCTACAATGGAATGGTAAAAATGAAACGGATTCATGTGTTGGAATGGTCCAAAGTCCAGACCTAAATCCAATCCAGAATCTGTGGAGAGATCTGAAAACTGCTGTCCACAAAGTATTGACTCGGGGGAGTGAATACTTTTGCACACTGCACTTTTCAGTTTTTTATTTGTAAATAAAATGAACTCTTGTATAACTTTCTTCGTACATATGTGCTGGTGCTGCTGAGAAGCAGCTGCCTGTTGCAGCAGCTCCTGTGGTTACCGTTTTTCTGCTTGTCTTTTAGTATTTATTGTAGCATTCTTCTATTCTTCTATTTGGCTTTTGCATAACTTCCTCAGCACCACTGTTAACAGAATGGATTTTTTTTGCTCCAAGGTAGTTTTTTTTCTTTTCCTGCTGCTCTCGTTACTCTTCATAACTGAGTGTAACCCGTACAGCGGCAAATCCTTTATTTACTCCGGCGATCAGGTGTTGTCTCTGAGCAGGCCTGTCCTGCCGCTGGAGTTTAGTGACGAAATACCAAAAGAAATTTTGAAAAGATGGCGGGGATGCCGAGCTAGAGCCCTGGTAAAGGCAAAGAAGTGGAAACATAAGCCTGCCGTACCTGTGATCATCACGAGGAATGTACGCTATCTGGCTAATAAGACTGACGGGCTGGCAGCAACGATCAACACCCAGAGAGAATACGGTGAGAGAAGCTTACTGGGTTTTATGGAGACATGGCTTCATCCACACACTTTGGACCAGAGTGTTACTTTACCCGGCTTTGTGACTTCATTGCCTTCACTCCGGTAAGAAGAAAGGAGGGAGGATAATTCTGTATGTGAACGAGCGATGGTGGACATGTTTGTGTCAAGGAGCGTCTCTGTAACCCGAACGTTGAACTCTAGGCTGTCGGACTGCGGCCTTATTATCTGCCCAGGGAGTTTACGTCCGCCATCATGGTCACTGTTTACATTCCCCCATCAGCTGATGCAGACACTGCTGCTGACGTCATCAGCAACACCATCCTGCAGGAACTATGCCTAAAAAACAACACAGGTTTAGGAATTTTGGCTGAAACAGCGTAATCCTGATAAAAAAGACCTCTGGGAATGCTATGAAAACAGATCAGAAGGTGAGGAACTCATACTTTAAAATCTTATCAGATAAGTTTGAATTCTTCTTCCGGCACTCGCCCAGAGCGGACGCTTTTCTCTGAGCTCCCTTATCTCTCTCTTAACCACCCCTCTTTGTGTCGTCTCTCTGTGACCACTCTCTGATTTTTCACTTTCAAGAAATATGGATCTGATCTGTTAGGCTGCGAATGCGATCGACCAAATCTTGTCCACCATGAAAAGTGAACCCCATTTGCCCAGGAGGTACGTTTGCCGATGGATATGTGAATGACCCATGGGGCAAATGGAGCATTTTCTGCCTGTCCCAACTCTCTCTGGAAGACACTGAAGATGTTTACATCATTGGAATAATGATCTGCTTTCTGCTGATGGGAGCTGGCGAAATCTGGATGTACCGGAACCTGGCGAAGCGGCTTACAGCAAAAGGCGAGCAGGGAGTGCTTTGTGATGGGACACTTAGAGCCGTAAAGACTCAAACTGATAAACTGAACAGGTTGGAGAACAAGATCGATGCTCTCTTTGCCCGCGTGTATCGCATCGCAGTTTCCTTTGGGAAGACGGAAACCAGCATGGAGCGAGTTGCGGCTCGACTTGGAGGAAAATTGACCTGGATTGCTGAATATTCCGCCACAAGCAGTACCTGGACATTCAGCGGGCAGGCAGCAGCTGTGTCTGCCTGAACCTAAACAATCATCTCTAATCAGACGTTCCCAGGGCAAGGGCACACTCCCTCAGTCGAACCGAAACAAATCCACTGAAAGTGCAATAAGCAGAGCCAGTTGTCATGGAAACCTAAATTCTTCCCCTCTCCATGACCCTTTCCCTAGATTTCAACGCCTCGTGAGGGAGGACAGAATTACACAGAAAGCAATAACTCACGGTGGGCAGAACAAACTCAAAGTGGGCAGTGCAGTTTAATGGGTTAAAATGTATCTGTAGTCTGCTGTCTTGTGCAGGTGGCGAGTGTAAGAAACGTGTGCTGTTGTCATTAATGAGCTGTGTGGACATAATCCAGCAGATCTGCTGCAGATCCGTGTCCACAGTGCCTCTCTGTCTGTGCGGTGAACGATTCAAAATCCACAAGGTCTTTCAAACCAAAACGCAGCAGAACATGAATTTATGCAGGAACTGAACGGCTCAGCCAAGGTTCAATTCACATAGATTTAGAAACGTTCACCACACGGACAGAGGAACTGTTGGCACAGATCTGCTGCAGAGTTACGGTGTGAAAACATTTTACAAGACCCAGAAGTTAAGTAGTAAGCTAGGCTAAGGCGTTCCCAGGCCAGCCGAGAGACATAGTCTCTCCAGCATGTCCTCGGTCTTCCCCGGGGCCTCCGCCCAGTGGAACACGCCTGAAACACCTCCCCAGGGAGGCGTCCGGGGTCATCCGAACCAGATGCCCGAGCCACCTCAACTGGCTCCTCTGGATGTGGAGGAGAAGCAGCTCTACTCTGAGCTCCTCCCGGGTGACCGAGCTTCTCCCTCTATCTCTAAAGGGAGCGTCCAACCACCCTACGGAGGAAGCTCATTTCATTTCTCTTGCATCCAGGACCTCGTTCTTTCAGTCATGACCCAGAACTCATGACCAAAGGAGAGTATTGGACAAAGATCGACAGCTAAATTGAGAGCTTTGCTTTCTGGCTTAGCTCTCTCTTCACCTCAATACACCGGTACAGCGACCGCATGACGGTGGACGCCGCACCAATGCTCCTGTCGATCTCACGCTCTGATCTTCCTTCACTCATGAACAAGATCCCAAGATGCTTAAACTCCTCCACTTGGGGAAGGAGCACTCCACCCACCCAGAGAGGACAAACCACCTTTCTCCGGTCGAGGACCATGGCCTCAGACTTAGCGGTGCTGACCCTCATCCCAGCTGCTTCACACTCAGCTGCAAACTGTTCCAATGCATACTGGAGGTCCTGGCTCAATAAAGCCAACAGGACAACATCATCCACAAAAATCCTGTGGTTCCCAAACCAGATCCACCCCGGAGCCTGGCAGCACCTAGAAATTCTGTCCATAAAGACTATTAACAGAACTGGTGATAAACTGCAGCCATGCAGGAGTCCAACACCGGCGAACAGGTCTGACTTACTGCCGGCAATGCGGACCAAGCTCCTGCTCTGGTCATACAGAGACTGGACAGCCCTCAGAAAGAAGAGCGCCCTCCACATGACACCACAGAAAACGCAGTTGAAGTTGGTTGGACTTCTTCAGTAAAATTGTTTTTTTTGTTGTTATTTTTATTTATATTTGATATAACTGTGATGTTTGTTAACACAATGAAAACAAAAACCGTTCGCCTTCAAAGGATCTGGATGCATGACGACGCCGCGCTAGTCGTGTACTCACCACGCTGATGAGCTGCGACAGAGTCACCTGTATGGAGATGGTGACCTGTTGGCTCTTGTTAACAGCTGGTCTGATCAGTTTGTTATAGCGCTCGGGGCCCAGCAGGTAGTTCACCAGACGCTCCTCTGCATTCTCCGCTTGGTTGCCTGCGGAAACACAAACAGAAAGGGTAAGCAAAAAAATTCAATCAAGTTTAAGCGTCACTTTTCTGCTGTACATGAAAAGAAATGATCTACAGAATAAATGCCATTGTCGTGTGGCAAACCACAAGCTTTAAGGACAAACCCCTGCCTGTGGAAACAGAAATGTCACTGCATTGTGTGGCTGCACTGCAGAGTCCGTTTGGGTTCCTCTTTCCTGCATCTTGTGAGATGATCCTTCAGCTTTGTGTTTCTGCAGCTCTTGAACCTCTGATTATGGAAAAGGGATGGACTAATAGGAGTCAAAGATTTAGATTCTCTCTTTTAGGTCTCTGATTTCAATGTGCCAACTCTGTCAAACAAATGTGACAGCAGCAGCGGAGCGTTTCGTATTTGGATGGCGTCCCACTCTGCGCTGCATGGACCGTCTGTTTCTGTGAGATTACGTGCAGCGAGCCGTCAGAGAGCACAGATGTTCTTTATTCAGAGTTAACCAACTATTTCAACCGTGCAGGTCACACTGAAAGTCAGTGATTTTTTCTGAAGAGAATACATGAAATCACTCATGTCTGCGTAAAGGTTTAACTGCTACACTGCAGCCTCATCTGCCCACAGGACAGTGTTCCTCAGGAATGCATTTGTTCAGATCAGACTTACAATCTTCATTTGTGCTTCCGTGTTAGTTACACAGAGGTGAGCCTTCAAACAGACTCCTACAGACTCTTGCCATTTTCTCTGCAGTTAAACATCCAAAGTGTTGTTTTCACATCCACACACGTACACAGAACAATATTTGGTACATGAATTGCACGACTGCTTAACAGAGAACAAGGCCCAAGCATAAGAGCAGTAAGTATCAAAAAGTATAAGTTAATAAGTACAAAAAAAGAACTTTAGATCAAATATATAACTATAGTGCCCACTATATGGTATATACAGCAGTGACAGTGTTACGGTCACGATGTGTAGTGTTCATGTGCTGCACAGGGTTGAAGGTGTATAAAGGGACAATAGTTTGCAGAGATTGTGTAAAGTAGTAAGTTTCCTGTTCAGGTGCAAGGTGTTTTGTTTAAGGAGCCAAATGTCCTGCAATAAGAAGCGTATCTTTTACACTGCAAAATCACACCGTGAGAATAAGTCAAAAGTTCTTACCCCTTTGACGGATTTTCTTTAAATAAGCAAAACAAATCTGCCAATGAGTTGTCATACCAAGAATTCTTACATTAAGAAGAAATTCAGTTGAACTTTAATTCTAGTCAGTAATACACCTTTTCTCCATCTGAAATAATTCTGTTATTGAAAAACTTTCTTGATGGTTTATTTTTCTTGCAAGACAAAACACAAGATACCTTTTCTTGAAACAAGAGCTTTTTTCCTTTAAGATGTGGTCTTTGCAGTGCATGCCTCTGTGTTTGCCTTCATGAAGCATTTCCCTGACATCAACACCCTAACCCTTCACAACACCTCCTTTGCTCTGGCGCAGAACCACTTGTTATAGAAGGTCTCCAGGTCGGGGAGCTCAATACCAATGGAACACTCGGATGATGCTCAGACAGGACATGTTCCTCTGCAGTGTCCGTCATTAAAATTTACAGTCTGTTGTCTTCTCTTTTTTCATGATGTGTCCATAGGATCTCATTTTACAGTCTCTGCACAAATATCTGTCAGAAATTTGCTCGTTGCAACTTTAATTTGAGTCTTATGGATTGACAGAAGTGCAACTGAAGTCCGAGTCACAAGCACAAGTCTTCAACAATGGTCTGCTGTAGAGTAGGGAGTCTACAAGGGAACGACAAAATGACCATGCAGCTAACACTCCTGTGCAACCACAAAGGAAGAAGAATCCCAGAAGTTCTGTAGCATAGAGATCAGATGCATGAATCATCAGAGATTACTCTGGGTTCCAGATGAAAACCAGATTGAAAAGCTTTACTCAGAGCTCCAGATCTGTTGAACTTTGAGAGTTATGTTTATGAGTGCCCTGGTGCTCAGAAGTACTGTATTGTCAAACATTATTACATGATACAAAGTCAAATGTAAATTTTTTCAGGTCTTCCAGGAAACACAAGCACTGCCAGAAAAATGGCTGAACACTGTGAGGAGTGGTGTGAGCATCAGTGGGGGCATAAATCTTTCAAATCATTTAGGATGAGGACTCCAGGGTCCCAGTGCTCTGACGGATGCTGCAATAGAAAGCTCAGCGGTGCGTCTGTGCTCTTCCTTAACAGATGTTTGTCATAGCTCTGCTGCTTTTGACGTGACATCAAGCTTTGGTGAAAACATTGAAGCCAAACATCAAAACCTCCTTTGTGATGAAATGTAATATACTTTCAATGCAGTCTGGTGCTTTTCTGACTGAGTGGGCTTAGTGTCATATAAAACAGCTACAGGATGTGAAAAATGAAAGGCTAAAGGACCTAACTTTAGTCCAAAAAGACAGTGAGTGTAGCCTACAAAGTGACATGTTCTTTTTACTTCTCAGATGACTATTGTTATAAAAGAAATTTGAAAAATAAACTGAATTAAACAGAAACTAAAGAAAGAAAACTGGTCTTTGTTCCAACAACAGACTCTATTTTTAGGCCAAAGAGCCATTCAAGTATGTTCCTTAAAAGACAAGAGATGGGACTTTTGGTCGTAGCTATAAAATAGCTCCATATAAATGATTCACACGTCCATCTGCTTGTGCCCACAAAGACTTTCATAAAAGCGGCACATGGGGTTTCTCTGTGAGTGGTCTTGTGCTCACCTTCTCTCTCAGAAGTTCAATTTTACATCACATTCCACTTTAGCTTATTGACACAATCAAAATTCTACAAAACTTAAGCAAAAAAACACGAATGTGTAACTAAGAGCAAAAACTATAATCCTAAAGTTTCTCATTCAAACTTGAGGAAAATGAGAGCATTAGAACTCTTTGAAGCTTTCAGGCTGCCCCTGTGCATTTCCATTAGAAGAAAAGGCCTCTTGCAGGAGTTCATTATGTATTACTAACACTGATGCCAATCTATGCCTAAAATTCTGGGTCTGACCATCACAAATGTTAATAGTGTGGCTGCACAAGGAAAAGCTCAGTGGATCTGTTCCAGCTGCTCAGCATCAGAGGTCAGTACACAGTGTACTGCTGAAGAAGCGTTTACCATCAGCAAAGACATTTTGCCTCTTGTTGGCAGATCACGTTGGCCGTTTTTTTTTTTTTTTTTGGTCTTACTTCAACTTTTTCACCTCAGACCACAAGAAACCATCAGGTTAATAAAACAACTTCAACAGCCCAGCATGTTTTGGGTGAGCTGTAAACAATACTGAGGGGCGGCAGCCTCAACTTCAGCGCTCTTCTAACCCCCAGCCTCATTCCTGTGTGCTGCCATGAAGATGAGGCTCCAGAACCCCAATGACACTGAAGACTATTTAAGACCTTGACACAACACTATTGAAATCTACTTTCGTTTTTAAGCCCCAAATCCTGACACAACATGTTCATCGATTTTTTACAAATCTCAGAGTAAGAATGACATTTTCCAGGAAAGTTAAACAAGACAAGTGTTAAAACCAGAGAACAGTGCTGAAAGTGAATCTGCCTTGACATTGAGTTTAATCAGGAGGAATAAAAACAAATAACACAAAATAAAACATTATCCAAAATCGACTTAAATGTGTTTGAATGAACAACTGATTAGAGCTTATTTTTCAACCCTTTTAAAAATCAGTAGTTTGGGCTGTATTGGACTCACTTGAGAACGCGTGAGCGCGCGTGCACGCACACACACACGTAGAGAAAACATGTCGGATGTAAAGAGAAGTTCTGATTCTGTTTGTCCGAACGGTTCTCATCAGCACCATGGACAGAGTCCGGCCCCTGCCAGGAGCAGGTTGGGCGCTGCCGGGAACGCGTTCTAGAATCAGGGCCTGACGTCCCTGATCCGTGGACTGAGCGGGAGAACGAATGAACTCACTTGTTAAAGAGAGAAAGCACATCAGAAGGACCGCGTTGGATTTCATTTCCCCTTTTTGGTTTTTGGAATCCTGGAAAAACGGTCTGATCAATGTGCCGCAGGTTGAAGCCTTTTCTCCTGCTGCCTCTGCGTAAATGGCGCACTTTCAGAAATCCAAGCTGCGCAAAACGGGGAAAACTTTAGCAGAAAGGCTTCAGCAGAGGAGGTGTCGTCTGCTTTCCTGAAGAAAACGTGGTGTTCTTGGTGCGTCCTGCAGACGCCGCGCTCTTCAATCCATAAAAGAACCGAAGAACCCAAAGCTGACTGCTGTTCAAATGGATCCTCTTTCGAGCCGAGAGTCCTGGCCAGGTCCGGATGGATGATGCTCTTGTCTCTAACTGTTCATTGAACCTGAAGAGCCCGAGCGCTCAGCTGCAGTAACTTTGCTCGTGTCTTTGCAGCGCGTGCTGCATGCACGCGACAGGCATGTGGTCTGGCGTTTCTCACAGGACGTCTTTTTTCAGCGCTGCCGCCTGTTTGGACTAAAAGCCTTACTTTCAAAGGTTCAACGGTCAAAGTCATGTTTGTTTCTGTCTGGTTGGATCATTTTAGATGCTTGGTTTTATCTTGAAATGATACAAATCCCTCATTAAGGAATTTCTGTGCTTTAAGAGGCTTTAAAAAACAAACAAACAAACATTTAAAGAGGCTGGATTGAAAAGCAGGTCCTTATCTTACCTGGAAACTTCACAGGGAAATGATGAATCAGTCATCCCTTTTAACGGAGCTTGTGTGAAAAAAACAAGTAATTCCTGTTTTATCAGGCTTAAAAAATGGATAAATATGTTTACATCCATTCAGGTTAAGACACTTTTGATGTGCTGCTTTTAAAACCAAAAGCATGCCAACGTTGATTTTTTAATAAATGACCGTGGAGGTAAGATATCTCTCCAGAAGAATCCATTCCAAATTGTTTTTTTTTTTATCATTATTGTTACTAAAGAGGCTGCTCATCATCTGTTTTTGTATTCATGCACATATTGTGAATCCAGCTCACTCAGTACACATGACATTATGAGAGTGTGCACACGCACACCACACTGAGATGCTTGCAGCCATGTCTGTGCAGCTCATGCATGAAGCAGCTTCAGCTTCAGTAATAAGAGTCAACTCTTCTACATTGGTTTTCAACAGCTGACATGCAAACCAATAGATTCATGCACACTCATGCCCCCTAAAACAGAAATACTCATCTCACAGTAGAAACAGAGGATTTACTGCCACCATCACTGGTGGTTATTTATGCCATGCGCATAAATCCATCGCAGTCTGGACCATATAAGTAACACATTACTCCCTTACACGGCCCAGTGGAGATTTCAATCTGCTATAATGGAAGTGGGGGCCTGCCTCAAGTCAAGTTAACTGGCACAAAGCTGCCACATTTGGCAGCCGTTCACTGCATGCACGCACACACAGACATGAGAGCACTGACACTGCAGTGCACACCTAAAATACAACAAATGACCTGAAAGTACAACATGAATGCGTTTCTTCTGTGACTTTACTGCAGAACCTCAGAGTTTGAAACAAGAAAAACGATTTCAATTCATAACAGAAGAAGCTCAACAATCAACAAGATTTATATCATATCACATATACACATATACTTCCAATAAAAAAATAGAAAAACTCATGTTGTAAAAGGTTTAGAGCTGCCATAAACTGGTTTTTGGTGTGAAAGTAAAACGCAAATGTCCTGATAAATGTTCCAATTCTAATTGAATTTGAACAAAACCTGCAAAATTGTAAACATCTGCAAAGATCCATGAAATCTTTCTACATATTTAAATCTTTAATTGAAAAAATGTCATTTGTAACATTCTAAACAGGACTTTGGAGGCCCCCCCCCCAAATGACCTTGTTTCGGTTTCTTAGCGTGTCTTCTGGAAGGACATGAGGTGCTTCAAATGACATGAAGCGCTGGACAGTAAGAAGGCCAACAGGTCACTGAGGAGGAGCAGCATGCATGTGCACCAGGACGTTGAACGAGACACTTTTCTCTTTTAGTTATTTCAGAGGGACTTTCAAGAAACTTTTGAAGGCTGCAGCTCCCATTCTCAGCTCTGCTTGACATAATTCAGAAGCTGAACAGCTTTTCCAACCATTTCAGCCTTTTGCAAAGAAGCAAAGCATTTTTATATCAGTGCAATAATCAGACAAACATCTTTGATTTTTCCAAGACGTTTACATTTTATTTGTGAATGTCTGCAAAGTAAAAAAGATGCAGAAATCTGCAAACACTTCTGTTTATGGGCTCTGCCTGCGTGTTAGTTAAACACGCAGCTAGCTTGTCTGGAAAAATGAAAATAAAAGCTGGAAAACAGGAGCAACGTTTTTTTTCCTGGCAAGTGTGTGCATTTTTATAGGAAGACACTACATTCCTACCACCCATCGACAGTGTAAGTTCAAGTGGACACTTCCAATGAAAAATCCATGTAAACGTGCATGAACACACATTTTGGGCTTCTGTATTCAAAACCCTCATGTTCACTCGTAGCAACGCAAGTTTTCCGGACTATTTTTGGGCTCTACGTATAAAACACATTGAACACACGTTGGACTTAGACCAATATGGGACTCAGATTTGGTATGGTTTGGGTTTTCTGCAAAAAAGGGAAAAACAGAAAAATGTTGTTTTTATTAACTTTATTGACCATGTGTCATTTGTACAGTTAACAGAGCATAGGAACAAAAAGAGCAAGATTTGAAACATTACTTTAACTGAGAAATATGACCAGTTTTGGTCAACAACAGACCAGTGTGATGTCTATGTGATCTACTTTCAGCAGACATTTTTTACAAGCTCATAAAACTCATATTTTGTCCCAAAAACCATTTAAAGAAGGTGGACGCTTTACTTTATTCTGGGACTTCTGGGAGTTTATTGTCACATTTGCATTTTTTCCACATATTCTACATAAAACGACAGCTTTCTGTGTTTTAAAAAAATGACCTTTGTTTGGCTAATTTAAGAAAAGAAACTCATGAAATTCATGAAAGTGACTTTGTTACGGAAGTATTAAACTACAGACAGTTAATAAATAGTTGTTGCTTCTATAGCAAATAATTGGGGGCACAGATTCTGGCCGGCGGATCAGCAGCCGCCTGACACAATCTGTGCCCCCTCTGGTTGTTTAGCATAGAATATGTGGGGAAAAATTTAAATATGACAAGAAACTCCCAGAAGCCCCAGAATAAAGAATATTTTAATCATCCACCTTCGTTTGGGACAAAATATGAGTGTTATGAGACAAATCAACGATGCCTGAGAGCGGGGAAACACATTCTGGCAGGAGGAACATAGCTTGGCAAAACACCGGGCCATTTCCAAAACCACAACGTAAGCCTACTTAAGTGTCCTTCACCATATTTTTTGAAACATAGGAACACTGAAAAATACTTTAATTTGTTCATAAACAGAAAATCTGCTTTATTATCACCTTAGGTATCAATTCTGATTTTGCTTACTGACCTCAAATTGATTTTCTGTGATACACTGAGCTCAAAAATCTGTCAGTGTTTTGGAACGTAGACTATGTAGGATTGATGGATTGTTGGAGAATTACGGCTACCACAGTCAAGAACTTTGTGGAGTGACACATACTATCCTTCAACTGTTTGTGAGTGAGTTCAATTAAGTTTGAGTGAGTTTACTTTACTACTGGCTTAGTTATTACCTCACAGTTACTTTTTGAAATGAAATCCTTTTTATTTTTCCTTAACCAGAGAGCCACAATGGAGGAGTCAAAGAGCCACATGGGGCTCCAGAGCTGCAGGTTGCAGACTCCTGGTCTAAACAATGCAACGGACCTGGAAGTAGTGGCAATAAAAAAAGAGAGATGTTAATAAGAGAATGATGAAAGAAAATAAAAACGCCCAAGCAGGCCGATCTCTTTGCTGCTGCCCGCTGGTGTCAGTGTTGTACCAAGGAACATTTCCTCTGCCAGATTCTGCTTCCCCAGTCTTAGGGATCGTTCTGGCGGGGGGAATGTGCCTTGTAATAACACCGATCAGCGGCGACATATTAGAGTGGGGGATCCCCGCTAAACCGGGCAGTTTATTCCTGCGACAGGCGAGGTGGCCGTGCCGGCTGCAGCCCCTGGACCTGTCCAGACCTTAACCCATCAGTACCCGGGACAGACTCTGGCAGCACCGTGACCACGAAATGGAAATGGAAGCGAGCAAAGAAAAATGGATGGAACGAACAACAACAGCTAAGCTAACTCTGAGCTAAAGTATGTTAACTGGCAGCCGACCGGGGCGATAGTCAAAAAGAAAGAAAGAAAAATCAGAAACAGAGAGAAAGCTGGGTATTCTGATCCTACTGTCTTCTTCTTTTTTTATGTTTTGTTTTGTTTTTACAGCTGCAACAGTCGGCTGCCAGTTAGCCTACTTTAGCTCCGAGTTAGCTTAGCTGTTTTTGTTTCGTTATCAAACTAACCGATTTGACAGAAATGTTTAACTTTTTTTTTTTTACATCTAATGAGTGGAGAGGCATATCTGCTTCTTCCTTTTTAGCCGTTTTCACCACTTCTGGGTCTAAAACGCTCCGTTGCTGCACTGTTTACACAATCGGCTGTTGTAGCCCGACAACCACAAAATGCGGTCTGACATCTCTGTATTTTGATCTGTTTAATTCCATTTTCAACAGAGCTGCGGCTATCAAGATAATTTCCTGTTATGAGATCAAAAACATTCAAAAAAGTTGTTTTTTATATCAGTTTAATAGAAATTAATAGAAAACTTATAGAACAACATGCAAAAGCATTTGAAAACGACCGATGTTCCAGGACTCCATGTTTATACCTGTGACTCTGTGACGTATTTTTGACAGTTTGTTAACAGGAGAAATTTACATTCAAGACAAAGAAAAGTCGTATTCAAAAGAGACCGCAAAGTTAATTGTCTTTATGAATACGTGTCTTATTGACAGCTATCTTACCTCAAAATGTTACCATTTCTGTAAACATTATCTGCTGTGCAGCATAGCCTCATTGTAGTTGTTGGATCTCATTGTTGTCATAGTGTTTATTTGTAACATTGTGACAATTTATATTGAATTTTTGGAGCATTGCAGTTACCTGCTTTCAAATCAGGCACATGACTTTATCCAGCAAATGAGGTAAACAAGGTAAGCATTTGTCCTTTTAGCCTGAAAGCGCCTTTTTTCCTCAAAGGACCACGTTCTGGCTCTCTCTCTCCAAATCCCGCTCATCCTCCCGCTGTGACTCCTCTTCTACTGTTGTTGTCACGGTCCTTCCTTTCTCAGCAGAGGCAGTGACATAGAAAATGTTGTCTGCATTCTAGTGGTGGAATGAATACACGGCACCATTGACACCTGGTTGTAATTACTTTTCCCCCCTGCAGATGTCACCAGAAATCACGAAACAAGAAATACTTTTTCCAAGCAATGCACAGCTGGTTTAATAACCATCAATTATGATTTATTGAGGGCCACGAAAACTCTGGCCCACAGACTGCACATTGAGAACTCCTGGTCTAATAGTGGTTGTGGCCAGACTGAGCCGAAACGAAGAGTAGTGCTGTGGAGATCGGTCCAAAATATCGAGATTCATTTCAAGCTGGTATCGGTATCGTACTGATACAGATACCAGCAAATATCGATATTTCTAGAAGAGGATGACATATTTTCGGGATTCCTGTGGGATTCCCATGGTATGGGACTCATATCTGCCATTGATCACGGGACCGGAACGGGACCCAACCAATTCAGTCACGAATGAAACAGCTCTCAGGGCGTCTCTTCAGAGGGAACGACAAGCGCGGCTTATTTTTAAATTCACCCTCTTGCTTTTTTCTCGTGATTGATCAATACAAACATGCTTCTGCCTACGGTTTGTGCAAGCGGTGTAGTGTATGCTCTATGGCAAGCAAAAGGGGTCAATAAGCGGAGGCGTGCGCTGGGGGTAGGCGTTACACGCACAGCAGCACATGAACGAGTATGATGAAGGTGCAAACAACAACAAACTACAGCAACACCGAAACGTAAAGAAAATGAGTGACAGCAGGAAAAGAAGCAAAATCAAGAATCATTTTATTTTATTGATAACATAAAGGAAGAGTGTAGAGTCTGCAGGAAAGTTATTTAATCTAAAACAGGCTCCACAACCAACCTGTACACACACCTGAGAACTGAGAGAACCTTCTTTAAACTAGATTTCCAAATGCAAACCTTTATTGTGAATTAAATGAATGAATATTTTTACAAGTTGTTTTTTATTGGGAAACATTTTGATTTATCTTGTATCATAGTTAAACAGTTTTTTTGTTTGTTTGTTTGTTGACTGTTTTGCATTCACTTCTACACTTTTTATTTAATTTCAAGAAGTTTTTTTAATAAACTAGTTTCGATTTAATTAAAAACATTCTACAATATCAGTTTTATGATTATCAAGTGATTAAAAAAAGGAAAATTCCAAAAAACAAAACCTTCATGGTGAATAAAAACAGTTGAGATTTTGGGGTTCATGTCACATCCACCACATTTAGGAAAAGAATCGGATCAATATTTGCAATATTGACCGGTATCGGATCGGCATCTTAAAGATATGACATCAAACACAAGTGAAACAGGGAAAAGGTGATATTCCAAGTCAGTTTACATTCACAGATACAGGGCTGTAGCTCTATGTCTCCATCTGGTGGAGAGTCAGTGGAAGTGTCTGAAGAGACAGGTGGATTGGGGGAGGTCAAGAGATGACCGGAGTGGATGACATGTTTCATCTGTAAATGAAGGCAGATGATGTGAATGAGCTGAGGTATGTATGAACCCAGAAGGACAGATCAGCCAGGAAATAAAATCCAACTCTTTTACACATCAGGGTTCAGTTTCTGCATCAACCAATCCTCGAACTTTTTACTAATTGAAGTTATGAAATGTGCATTATAACATTTCAAAATAAATTGTTTTATCAACAGAAAGGGTTATCAAATATTTTTGGGTAAAATAGCAAAAAAAAACCCGGAGAACAGTGGAGACAAAACTGTATTATCAGTCAATGATTCTGCCATTGTCCCACTTAAAAAGATCAGTTTGGTCTGTAATGTTCAACACAAATATACTCTAACTGTGACAGGCAGAATGTAAATAAAGAACCCAGGAAGTCACATTATAAGACTTTACATTTCAATAATGGAGCAGAAAATTAGCATTTAGCTCCTAAAAACAAACAAGAACTCGGTCCCTCACAGGCCTGGTTCTTCTTCTTTAAGAAGCTCTTCTATCCTCCACTCACTACCTGCATTAATGTCACCTGTTTGAACTGGTTATATCTATAAAAGACACCTGTCCACAGACTGTAAGCTCTCCACCATGACCAAGACTAAAGATCTGTCGAAGGACACCAGAGACAAGAGTGTAGACCTGAACAAGACTGGAATGAATGACTCTAGAATAACCAAGCAGCTTGAAGAGAAAATAACAACTATTGAGTGATTATTAGAAAATGGAATAAATACAAGATCACTTACAATCTCCCTTCACCTGGTGCTCCTTGAAATATCTCACCTGGTGAAGAACAAAAGATCTTGAGAACAGTGAGGAAACAGCCCAGAACTACACAGGTGAGCTGGTCAATGACCTGAGGAGAGCTGGGATCACAGTAACAAAGGTTACTATGGTAACATGACATCGTCATGGGTTCAAATCCTGCAGAGCTCCAATGGTCTCCCTGCTTAAGCCAGTAAATGTCCATTCCGCTCTAAAGTTCTCCAGAAACCATCTAGGAGGAACCTGCTGCACCGGGCTTTGACTCACCTGGAGACTGCTGGGAGCGCTGTGAGAATAAAGTTTTTGACTTCTCCAGCGCCTTCAACGCCATCCAGTCAGACCTGCTACCAGGGGAGCTGGAGAGGGCAGGAGAGGATGGGCGACTGCTAAGATGGTCCTTGGACGACCTGACCAGCCGGCCACAGTATGTGTGTCTGCACAACTGTGTATGTGAGGTGGTGGAGCCCCTCAGGGAACGAGACCTCTTCACCCTCTACACCTACAACAGCTGTCATCTGCAGAAACACTCGGATGATTCAGCTATTGTGGGTGAGGATGCAGAGATAAGTCTGTCTAGAGGAGGTGGGTGAGAGGAGGATGTTGTCCAAACTCAGATCCATCATGGACAACAGCTCTCAGCCACTACAGCAGACTCTGATGAAAGGCTGCTTCAGCAGCAGACTGCGACACCCCGAGTAGAAATGAGCGCCACCGCACGACGTCTAAAGATCATCATGGCATTAGTCGTCATGGATTTCTTTTCATTGTATACATTAGTATCCAGTATTATTTATGTGTTGCTTGTGGTGTTTGTAATTATTGATGTATTTTGTATATTTCATTGATTTTTTTTTCTTCTGTAGTGCCATAATAAAGGAATTTTTCCAGGTGACATGAACAAAGTTCAATAAAGATCCAGACGAGGACTGGGAGAACCGATTATTTACTTCCTGGTTGATTTTATTCCTTTAGTTTTTACCAACATGATATTAAAAAGGGCTGTCAATGTTAACACGTTACCGCACACAATTCATTTACAACAAAGTTAGGGCACCGTGCAGAGTTAGTACCTTTACTGCCTCCTTTGCAAGTATTACAGCTGGTAAAGGTTTTTGTAGCAGCCAAGAGTCTCTCCATTCTAGTCTGAGGTTTCTTCAGCCATTCTTCTTTCCAAAAGTCTTCCAGTTCTTTCACATTTCTAGGATGTCTGTTCCACACTGCTCTTTTCACGTCTATTCATAATTTTTTATTTAATTTGTCTTTTTTTTTTTTTTTTTAATTTTAAATTCATAATTTTTTACCTGGGGTGCCCAAACTTTTGATCCCCACTGTATGTGCTGATCGTCACAATAAGCTCAATAAAGCATCAGTTCAGAGAGAAAGGTCACCCCTACCGCTTGTTTTTGTTCACAAGGCACGGTGGCGCAGTGGTTAGCGCTCTTGCCTCACAGCAACAAGGTTCCCGGTTCAAATCCTGGCTGGGGGACCTTTCTGTGTGGAGTTTGCATGTTCTCCCCGTGCATGCGTGGGTTTTCTCCGGGTACTCCGGCTTCCTCCCACCGTCCAAAAACATGCTTCATAGGTTAATTGGTTACTCTAAATTGTCCCTCGGTGTGTGTGGGTGTGTGATTGTGGCCCCTGCGACAGACTGGCGACCAGTCCAGGGGTGTACCCTGCCTTCGCCCATGAGTAGCCGGGTTAGGCTCCGGCAACCCCGTGACCCCGAAAGGGATAAAGCGGATTGGAAGATGAATGATGAATGAGTTTTCTTTGAGTAATACTGCAGACATTAAAGTCTTTACGGTTCTGCTTATCTTACTGCTGATGAGTTTTGTGTACACAAAGTATATTTCTTGGGATTTCTGAGTTAAAACTTTACAAATGAAAACATTTCAGACAATAAAAATGAAGGAAAAATGTTCTCTCTGGCCTTTTTTGCTCAAAAGCCGCATATTGTTTTAAGATTTATCTCGTTAAACATTGTGATTAATCCGATTAATCACAATCCAAGAGTGTGATTAATCGGATTCTTTTTTGTTATTGATTGACAGCACTAGTGTTAAACTGATTTTGCAGTTACTCCCAGAACTAGTTCCATTTTTCAATACGAATCTGTAGTTTCTACATCCTTCATGTTAAACAGTAGGATTGACTAAATTAATTTGACTTTGTCAGTTAAAACAATAGTTAAGTCAAATCCAACATGACTTTAATGAACAAGTTTTTGTATCAGTCAATGAAAGCCTGTCAAAAGTATAGTGGTTCACAATGAAGGATTTGCAGCTTTGTGAACCTGGAAGTGGGAATTTCTGGAAAACAATTGTATCTTTCAACATCCACAATCCTCTTCAGCATATTTCATGAATTCATGCATTTCTAAGGAAGCAAAACAAATACACCGCACATAGAAGAGGGTGTTATACATTTATTATTGAACCAGCTTTTGAGTCCAAAAGATGGAGTAAGGGATTAAAAAAATCATTGCACTACTTAATAAAGTCTTACTAGAAGTAACTCTCATACAAAATGTACAAATGTTTGTTAAAAATTTCATTATCATAACAAGCCTTCAAATGATTTTGGTTACAGATATAGTACATGAGACCAATATGACACCATCGTAATGATACAGTTTCATTAAGTTTGTGGGAATAATATTCAACAACCTAGCACTCTGCATGACGAGCAAAGCCAGAGCACTGCAATGAAAACTACTTGTGCCGTTTTCTGAAAAGACATAAATAGTGAGGTTGAGGTGATTGCTAGTGTACCAAACAATGAAAAAACAAAAAGACTCCTATAACGCAGCATAAATGCATGTGGCCTTCCAAGAGGATGACAGGAAACACCGTTTTCACTGATTCCCATGAGCAAGACGTGATTTTTCACACATGATGCAGATGCTTTTAAAATACATGTACGGATGGAACCATGAGGGAAATGAACTGATGTGTTTGAAGTGGCATTATGACGATGCTCTATAAGCTAAGCATTTCAAGGATTGATCTTTGTAACAAACAGAAATCCAAATTCTTGCGCCTAAAACGTGAGCTGAAATGATCAACATTTTGACCCATTAGGTTCCTGTAGATCCTTGAACTGTTGTTTGGTCAGAATGGTATGTCTTCAATCTACATTTTAAAGTGCTGAAGTGGCTAATCTACAAGTGAAGCAAACTAGATGAGACTTCACAAGTTGATCCCTTTTAGTGGTGAAAAAAAACACGGAGCTTCTAAAAGTAACCAGGATCCTTATTTTATCAAAAGTAAAAGGAACTGGTGGGAATGGAGGGTCAGGAGGTCAATTGCTGCCATTTGGATTTTGTTCTGCATTTGCACATGCACCGCATCCTCACAGATCTACTGGACAATCAGACATCTGTGAGGATGAAGAGCATCAAACACGGCTGTTTCATGCAGAGCCGTGTCAGCTGGTGCACAGACAGGTGCATGTGCGGTCCATGAGAACTCCTGAAGCGGCGCCGCCTGCAGACCAGGGCGTTTTGAGACGCCTGATCCTGAATGATAACTACCCAGCTGAGTGACCATCATAACAAGGCTCACCTGCTGTTGAGTGAATTTGATGCTTTGAGAATTGTAGTTGTAGATGATGTGCTACTGCAAACAGACTGGTCCACAGCTTCGTTTCTCTGATTCGGCGCTGCATACCTCCCACTTCCAGCAGCCTCCAACAATAAAAACAGTCTCACACATTTTTTGAGAGGGAGGTGGGAACCTATGGTTTGGCAGGAATACGGTCCCCACAACAGAAGCCCACAGCCTTGTTAAAGACACAAACCAAGTCTCAATGTTCGAGCCAGACAGAGGAAGTGAAACAGCCTAGAGATTAAAACAAAAGTCCTAAACTTTCCTCAGCAACTTGAACAGAAGTTCCTCCTGCTTTCCACACAGTTCATACAGAAAATCCAATTTAAGATGTACAGTAAACGCACTCCATCACATGGTAACAGTCACACTCCCACAAGTGCACACACACACCTGCTTTCCAGGAAAAAAAGTCCACTTCCTCACAAAGAGGAAAGTCTTGCTTTGATGCTGAAGAACCAGAGTCTTCAACTCGTTTATACAAAGTGGAAACGACACTGGTTACCCAAATATGTGTTAAGTTACCATCTTTGGAATGAAAACTTTGTCCTTAAGGTCTTTGAGTAAAATACCAGTCTCTAGTCCTGTCCAACAACAGGTCGCATGAGCTGGGACACGCTGCTAGGATCATTTATAAAAGGCAGGAGCAGAGGTGGGTTGTCATCATCAGCAACAGGAAGAACACTGATGAAGTCCAGCAAAAATGGGAAGAAGAGTCAGCAGAGTAACCGTATGGAATCAGTGGGATGAAGAGCGGAGGGGAATGGAGCAGTGGTCCCGGTGATCACTCAGCGTCCCGTTGCACCTCGGAGGCATCGGCTCGACAGATTGGACAGGTCCGGTTAGCCTGCCAAACACAGAACTGCTTTACAATCTCAAACGTCATATGAGAGAGCGCCATGTCTGCAAGCGTTTCGCCAGTTCAGCATTTCACACACTGCTTCCCTCCAGTCTGCAGGACATCAATTCACAGTATGTTCACGCAGGGGAAAAACTTTCAAGAGAATATTTCCATTTAAGACACTTGCATGGTCTATTTCTTTCTTATGTTTTGAATGAAACAAAAACCTTCCTGTATAACAGGAATAATCCAACAGAAAATAAGATGTGATAGTGTGTGACAGAAACCCGTCTGGTCTGGGTTTAGTTACGTGGTCACACCCCCAAAAATGTACACGAAAAAAAGAAAAACACACTAATGAAAAAGGCATTTTTGGTGTTTAACATGTTTTTTTTTTTTTTTTTAGCATTTTTCATAATGTAGGACTTTTTACACTAAAATTATTTAAATTAATACTGCGTTTCTGAGTATTTCTTGATTTAAATCCTGTTGGATCAGGAGCAGATGAAAACACCAGATTTGAAAAAGCTTGGGATGCACAATAGATTTTACACAATAAATCAAAGTACGTCTTCATTTTCATGGTCTGAGCAGCCATCTGCCTCTAAATTGTGCGGCTCCATAGCTCTGATGTTATTAGCTAATGAGCTAAAGCTAACGTTAGCTTAAGGTGCTATGAGCTAATGGCAGAGAATGTAAACAAAGACCTGATGATAAATTAGTGGAGCTAACTTCTGCGCTAACAGTCCCGCCCACCACCCAGATGAGCATTTCCAGTGAGCTCTGCAGAAAATAATGATTATTAAAAGGCCACTGGGAACACTTTTACAATAGAAAAATAACAGTAAATCAGTTAAAAATAAAAAAGATTTCACCTCTAAGCTGTGGGAGGGAATGTTGGTCCCTCTCAGCCCTGTTCTGTTTATGCATTCTCCCACTAGCTTACAGCCCTCCTGCCCCCACCTTAACATTACTGGTGCAGCAAAAGTGGCGAGCAACTTTGGAGCTACCGTACAGTCCTGAGCCAGATGCCAGCTCAGATGAGGAAAAAGAAGAGGGGCGGGGGCACAGCAGGGAGCTTGTGGGCTGCCCAGCTTATTCTCTACAGAACAGATATGACCCTTTTTAAACACGTTTCTGTCTGCTCACAACTATTTGAAAAAGAAACACTTAGAAATGCAAGTTTGAGCTTAATTTTCTTAATAAATGTCATAATCAGAAAAGAGCTTCAAGAACATGCAGGCCTCTAAATCCTTCTTTAGAAAACTTCACAGAACTCCCAACCATAACTGTGTGGTTGTACTGAACTGCCACATGAAGGATTGACCCTGGAGACAGTCACTCACCTTCAGCCACTTGTCCACACACTTGGCGTGGAACTCATGATTACAGGGTAGCACACGTAGTAGCTGGCGGGATTCAAAGTCGCACATACACACGACACACCTGTCGCAATACAGATCAGCAGGTCAGGCCCAAAGTCTGCTATGAGACCTAAAATCCACTCTGAAACTCAGCTGCTGCAAACATCAGGAACTCACAGTGTTTGTTCAGACTGACGGTTGTTGGGGTTGAAGCGGTACGATGGAAGCTGTTCGATATCTGCCTTGGTTAGACCGCGAGGCTTTGCCTCCCCGAGACGTTCTGCGAGGTTCAGCAGAGCCTGGAGGTTCAAGGAAGAGAGGAAGCGTTCATTTCAAGAGCCTGCAGCGTGAAGTAAAAAATGCTGGCAGCCCCAGCTACCTCATAGTTCTCCACCTCCCCGTCATCCACATCCAGCTCCAGACTGATGGCGGGAGTCATATTAGGAGGAACGGGAAGCATAGACCTGTGAGTGGTGGAGACATCATCAACCTCCAGAACCTTCACCTGCATGACCCAGAACTGAGGAAGAAATGCTTACAGGAAGTAAGGCAGAAAGCTGGGGTGGTAGGGAGATGGGGGCACAGCTTGCTGGTAGCGGTAACGTCGGCTTGTGAATCGACGAGGCATGAAGTGTGGATAAGGCTGCAAAGGAGGGGCAACACCAAAAAAGAAAACAAATCACTCAGAAAGAAGAAAAAAACAAGATAATGCGATCCCAGGAAACTGGACTTATGTCCCCACCATGGTGAAAAGCTCCTGTGGCAGGGGGTCGTGGTGCGAGAGGAACTGCAGATGCGCAGATGGCGACAGGGTGGAGGGAGGCTGGTGGTGGTGGTGGTGGTGGTGGGCATAGCTGAAGTTCCCACTGACGGACAGCTGCTCTCCAACAATATCAACTTCATTTTCGATCCGCTGTAAGGGCTGAGAGGAAACCAACGACTGAGCGTCCACACAGGAAGTTTGTTTGCTGGCTTCATTTTTACGACTGATTTAATGATTTAGATACTGTGCTTAAATTACAAAAACACAAGAATAATGACAGACAGGAAGTTAAAAAATGAAGAAGACTTCATTGGTTCATCTGTAAAACAGAAACTAACTGAATGTATATTTAACACCAAGCTTCAGTCTTTTTTTTTTATCACACTAAAGCAAATTGAAGAGAGCAGTCAACAAGCGAGGCTGTTATTGTACCGAACGCGGCTGTTGCGGATGGAAAGGCAGGAACTGTGCGGCTGTCTGGAGGTGAGGCGGATGGTGGCTGAGATGAGGCGCAGAAGAAATCAGGAACTGAGGGTCACTGGACAGAAGCTGGGGAAATGCATAGGGAACGGGCAGATGTTGCATTGAACACGCCTGTAACATCTGTGACGAGTCAAGAAGACAGAGAAGACACCAATCAGTACATTTCCTCTGCATTGACAGTAATGAAAGGGTGTGCCACTAGGTGGCAGTCACGTCTCAGAAAAATGTTTGCAAATTCAACATGTAAAACAAAAAAAAACTCTTTTTACCAAGCTACTTCCAGTTTTGGCAAACAAAATAGCAAAGTTGGCAGTGTGTTGGACCTCTCACCGGGTGATAGTGTTGTCCTGTGCTGAAGACCACACTGCAGGGGGGGACCTGCGGCTGGGAGGAGCAGGAAGGAGGGAGATGCTGGCTGCCACACAAAGGTGCTGCAAGGCCGTGAGGAGGAACCGGGGTCACCGTGTAGGAGACCGGTATGTTGCCTTGCTGCAGCTGGAGAAAACAAACATGAACTCTGCTCATAAAAGCATCACTCACACACTGTCACAGCCTGAAAAGACTAGGACTGGAAAGAGTATCCAAATACTCGGCAATCTGTTCCCAGAAAATCATATACAGATTTTTGTGACGTTTGAGATTCACGTCAGTAAACCGAATGCGCTACGGTCATGGGAAGTAAATAAACCTTAAAAGTAAAGTATCACTGAAGCTTCTCTTTATCAAAGTACAACTATCAAGTGTCTTGTGGTTGAAAATAATGAGACAAAACTGTACTCAGCAAAACTTTGAGAAGGGAAAAACTGAGGAGAACATTTTCAGGATTTGTTATTAAATGATCCAAAGCAGCAGTGATATTTAGCTTCCTGCTGAAGTTTTTAAGTGTCATCTCTTCCTTTCAAAATCTTATCTGTTGTTGATTCTGATCTTCAGGTCTAAATAACAGTAGAAATGATGGTGAATAAAATACATACGACATTAATTGAATATTTTTAGCCAAAAGACACACACATAGCAACTATGAAAACATAAAACATGACAGTAAGAATTGTGGTTTGATCTCTGAATGGTTGATTTGTGAATTTAAGCAACGACCCACAGCTCGAGAAGACGTCTCACCCGTTCGTGCAGGTCCATGACCATGGGCCCCTGCTGCTGCTGCGCTGCATGAGGCTGCTGCTGGTGATGCTGAGGGTGGTGGTGAGCCGCTGGGTGCTGAAGTCGGGGTGATACAGTGGGGGGGTGGAAAGCTCGAGGCTCCTCTGAAGCTCCCCCTCCACCACCAACGGTGGGAGGCTGGGTGTAGGAGCTCGGTGTGTGCGTCGGGTACGTCTGGTGGGTGGCTGTAGGCGGGTTGCGGTTGTAGTTTTCATCCTGAAGCTCTGCTGACGACAGCCGAGGCGTTGCTCCTTGGATGGGAGAATGGTGATGAGGAGGCAGGTGACGGGAGGGTCTAGAGAGCCGGCCACGCTGCCGCCTTGCTGGGGGGCTGAAGGACACCCAACAGACAGTCTGATTTCAGGAACCCAGAGAAAGCTGGCCACAGCGGAACAGTTGGCCGCAGAAAAAAAGTCATACCTGCGTCTGAGCCGCACAGGAGTGAGACACCTCTCCTGATGGTAGTGTGTGTGGTGGTGAGGCTGTCTCCGACTTGGCGGTCCCGACTCCCAGGGGCGAATGGGGGGAGAAGGTGTGGATGGAGGGGGTGCAGATGAGGTGAGCTGTTCTAGAACAGAATGACTGGACATCCTCTGGCGCTTTGGACTGGGACTTTCCTCACTCTACACATGGAGGATGGCGAGGAAGAGCGAGGGGGAAAAGGGAAGGGTAAGAGAATGAGTTCAGCAATCCATGACAGAAAAATCATCATTATTTACTGTCCTTTACACTGTATTCAACCCCGCTGCTGCAGACTCCCCGTATTTCTTAGTGACTCACAGCGTTTCCTGTGTGCGTACATGCTAGGATGCGGTTGTGAAAGAGAACATATTACTCCACCAGCACTCAGGCCCCTCCAGGGATTCAAAGTTACTTCCTCTTGGAGTGAGTAAATGCAAACAGAGGACAGGCTCTCACAGGCCCATGTGTGAACCTCAGGTACACACCCACAGCTGGGAGGGTTGACAAATATTTACTTGTGAGTGTAAAGGAAGTGTGAGATACATAACTAAAGTGTGACAAAGCTAGCCCGTAGTCATCTGGTTTGTCATGACTCAGGAGTTATATACCATTACGATCTTCTTGACTCATCTGTGAGTCACGTCATTTCCTCCTGCTGAAGCAAGAAAACAGACACGCCATAAGTCAGCGAGTCAGTCTTTACCAAGGAGCTGCACAAACACACTTCCTGTGTCCTAATCCAAAACGTTCCCACTTTCACTCAAGCTGATCCTGGTTTTCACTGCCCTCCTTGATGGGACAAACGGTAGTTACGTGTGGCATAAATGACTCTGCAACAGAAACACGCACACACAAACACACACAGGACTGCAGCAACCTTGAGAGATAGTTAAGAGGAAACAGCTGAAAAGCAGACAGAAACACACAGAACGCCTGCAGACATCCGTAGTTTCACATTTCCACATCCACAGCTGCTACTGCTTCTGAAGCACAACATCTTCTGAAGCTCTGCAGAGGTTAACCAAAGAGACAACCAAAAAAACATTCGCTTAAACTGCTGTGCCAAGTACCATACAGCTCCCTCAGTGTAAGACGTGACTGGGGACTGACTGGTTTACAGGAACAATGACCTCATCAAGATGTGACCGGAGTGAATGAAACGATGACTATGGGCTGGAACGAAAGGAAGATGGAGATGTACGTTTGGAGTAAAGTAGAGTAAAGTGATCAACATGGTGAAAGATTCAGGCCCAACAGCCTCTAAAGATGAGGGAGAAATAAATCTGGATCAAAGTGCTGTAGGAGGACACTTCTTGTCAAAGAGGCATTCTATACGTAACCAGACTTTTCTCTAAATATTCCAAAACAAGTTTGAAATCTACGTTCAATTCTTAAAGGCTCATTCTAGTCATAATTTGATCTATTGTAGAAGCGTTTCCGGCTGTCTTTGAAATTATGATTGTGCCATTTTTAGCCACAAAGGAACCAATCAAAATCAAAAATCTGAGTGGTTTTCTAGGACATAGTTTCTGCAGAGCAGCAGGGGTTCATTAGAAGGTCACCTCTTGAGTTCCCTCTCTGTGGGAGGGAATGTTGGAAACGTGTAAGTCCGCCCTCTTCCCATTCTTCTACATTTCAATGGCAGCAATTCTCTCCAATCAGAAGAGAGCATGTTAGAACGCCGCACTCCTTACAGAAAGCCGGCTCAGGGGAACTGTCAAAGGCTTCAAGCATTTAACGCCACGCCACCTACTTTTACTGAGGCATCTGACTGGTCAGTTTATAACTTAAATAACTTGCACTATGGCAAAAATATCATGAAAAACATATTTGGATTAGCAAGAACATGTTAAAATAAGAATCAGAGCAAGAACGGTTATTCTGACAAACACAATGACTGACTAATAGCTGTTTATTTCTTTACGGTATGTCTACGGGATTTCGGCTTCTTCCTGCTAGCTTACAGCCCCTCACAGCCACAGCCTAACATTAGCCTGCAACTAAAATGGTGATCATTATCAGAGCCATCCATCCTACGGCTCTGATCCAGATTCCAGCTCAGACGAGGAAAACAAAGACGTTCATGGATCTGTTTGTTTGTAAGTGGATGCATCAGAATGGAGCGGTCAGGGAGGATGTGACCTGCCTAGCATATTTTCTACAGAACAAAAATGCAAAATCTTTTCTCAAACAGGGCTGCACGGTGGCGTAGTGGCTAGCGCTCTTGCCTCACAGCAAGAAGGTTCCCTGTTCAAGTCCTGGTTGGGGGACCTGAAACAGTATCATCAATGAGGGACCTTTCTGTGTGGAGTTTGCATGTTCTCCCCGTGCATGCGTGGGTTTTCTCCGGGGACTCCGGCTTCCTCCCACCGTCCAAAAACATGCTTCATAGGTTCATTGAGGTGTGGATGTTAGTGCACATGGGTGTGTGATTGTGGGCCCTGAGTCAGACTGACAACCTGTCCAGGGGTGTCCCCTGCCTTCGCCCATGAGTAGCCGGGTTAGGCTCTGGCAGCCCCGTGACCCCAAAAGGGATAAAACGGTTTAGAAAATGAATGAACTTTCTCAAACAGTTTTGTCTTCTCCTGATTCACAACAATTCTAGAAATGTCTTTATAACAGCATGTTAAAAACACAGTTTTCATTGAAGTGGGTCAGTAAGAACATACTGAGTCTCACCCTGTGAGTCAGTGAGAGCCACAAACAGCTTTCTGATTTCTCTCCTAGCATAGCCTCTCTTCTTTTTTTACAGATAGTCTCAACATTGACCCACAGTAGTTCTACCACTGTGCCAATTTCCATATCTAAGCCAGCCTACTCCACCACACACTCTCCCCACCCTCCGAAACAATTCCCTCCCATCCCCCACCTCCTGCACATCAGATAAGCCAAACCCATGGTTGGTGCCCCTTTTCCAAGAGCTCTCCCTCTTTTCTCCATTCATCCATCTGGGATGAATGTCCGAGAACCTGTCTTTAAATCTGAGGGGGCAGGAGAAGAACTGAAGCGGTGCTGTGGATCTGCACGTGTGGAGGTTACTGCCCATTAGTATGAAACTTTGATGGGCCTGTCTCCCCGCGTTAGTGGGAGGAGAGCATCACCAGACAAAGGAGTGTGCGTTTCCTCAAGCAATAAGCTCCAGTGTCGCCTTTTGCTTCACTCCAACGCCTAAAACGCAAGTCGGCAAACGGGTGTGTGATCCACAGCTGAAACATGGCCGATTTTTGCCTGAAAACAACCACAGCGCACTCACACATTCTTTCATAGCGTCTACAGATACAGTGTGTGTGCGAAAACCAGCCTGGACGCACACTGTGACACACCCCTCCCACATACTATTTCACAATGTCCACAGTTGGGACGTACATGTATCCACTCTCACACACAGTAACTGTCCAGAACAGCTGTGGAGCTTCACAGCTTCAACAAAAAAAGCCCTACGCGCACCCACATTTCTGCCAAATATTGTTGACAACAAAGTTTTTGGCTTATTAAGAGGAGGCAGCATAGCTCAGCTAAGTAGCAGAGTGGTGGTGGTTCAATCTCCATGCCTCCAATGTGTCTGTGTGCCCTCAGGCAACACAGGAAACCCCACAAAGACCCAGATATGCTGGTTAGTGTGGTTTTGGAGACAAAGCTCCATATTCAGTACTTCACAGTGGAATGCTCTTTTCTATCACAGTTAATGGCTTCAACTCACAGATTTAACATGTTATGCTAAACATGAAGTCAAAAACTGTTCATTGCATTGTTTTAATCATCATTATTGTTACTCTGTCCTGCTCAAAGCCCTCTTATTTCAACCAGGTTTCCCAGACTGAAATCAGATGAAAGCATTGTCTTCATCCCTCGACACTCATCTTCCCTTGTCCTCCACCATGTTTATCAGCTTTACTTTTTGAAGAAGTCTTTTTGTTGATGGTGGTAGTAATTTCACTGAGGTGAAATAGTGTATAATGGATTTGAATTGCACTGGATCTATAGCAGAAGTAAAGGTTCTTGTCAAAACTGGTGTTTCATGAAATAATGCAGGAAAAACTGCAAAGATTTCAAAGGAAAAAATACGATATGTGCTGAATATTTTTCTGCATCTTTTTAGGATATAACTGCAATAGCTGCTTTTGACTCTGGATAGCTGTTCATGGTCATATGAAACAAAACAAACGTATATTCCCTTTAGGATCCAAGCTTTTATCCATTTATAAAAAAAATAAAATAAACATCAAAGAAATCCTGATCTGGCCTCTAAAGATTTTTTAGTTTGGAAAATAAAAGATCAGATGGAAAAACATAAAGATTAAATTAAAACCAAGCAGAAATGCTCTCTTTGTTGTTGTCCTGCTTTAGTTCTTTGAAAAGGACTCATTTGTGTGAATGTATATTCATCAGGATGAGATCTTGGAGTTTTTCAAACATCATTGTGTACATTTTCTTGTTTGGATCTTGTCCTGATAAATAAAAGCAATCTATGCCAAGCTTCATCTGCAGAGCTGCAGCTACTGAAAATCCACCTTTGATTGGTTTTGAAAGAACAATTCATTTTTCTTAAAAGAATAAATAAAGACGGTACCCAAACATAACATGAATCTCATCATTAGCCGGAAGGGGAAATGTCACAACTGTAGACGGATGCTGAATTTGTGTATCTATACTAGACGATTCCTAACCCTAACCATGATCTGGTTCTGTGTTTTTGGAGGTGAACAGCATGAACTTCAATGAAGGTAGCAAAGCGCTATATAAGTATACACCATTTACCCCTTTCTCTGTCCTGCTACAATCCCTGTTGATCCATAAACTCTGACCTGTAGAGTAGGTGCAGGTAAAACCCATATCTTCTCTACAGATTGAGTTAAAATTCTAGTTCATAATTGAAAGCACAAAGCAGGACATAGAAGAGGGCTGCTTTATGTCCAACATTACAAAAGCATCACAGATTTCTCACTTTTGACAGACCTCCCAAGCTTTGTTTAAGCTCTTCTTTGGTCTGTCAGGACTTTCTCCAGACAGCGATTCGACTTTGACATTCAACATGAATAAATCCTGCAGAATTTCCAGGTTAGCTCTTGTAATTTGTCATATTTAGTTGTTTTCCTTGAACTCATCTCTTATCCACAATTACATCTTTGTGCATCAAAGGGGTCTGACATTTGCCCTTCATCTAAAACAAAAGTTAAATATCCATCAAAAAGGCCACATAACTACAGTAACCCACCAGTTAGTCTCAACATGTTAGTTTGTGCTCAAACTGATGCAGGTAACTCCACCTGACTGACATGAACATAAACCCAAAGTAAAAGCTATTAATGAGGTTAAAAGACGTTATCTTTTTTACTTTTAGACATGCGTAGCCTTAGCTGAATACCTGAGAACTGAAAGCAGGTAAAAAAAAAAGTAAAGGGTCATGTGGCTCAAACCTTCTCATCATCATGAACCTAAATGAACCACATTTCCTACTTACAGGAGAAGTGTTTATTTGATCCGTCACATCTGGATTGTAATAATTCTGGACTTATTTCCAGTTAGCCAAGAAACCTTGATGCTTTCTGCTTCAACCAACATCTTCTTGAGTAATTCTTTTAACTGTGGCACAAACACAGATGGAAACATGTCGTCTGGCTTACTTTGTCCCTCTCTTCTCCATATGCATGGTCTGGGTGGCAGTGGTAAGACCCAACAGATGCTCCTGCGTGAAAACAGAGAAAAAGTCAGACATGTTTTCCTCCCTTTTTTAAACCTTTGTTCAAATATCTGAATTCTCCAAAGGAAAAACATTCAGTTGTTCTGAAATGAACAAACATTTCAAACAAATAAATAATTTTACTAAACATTTATTTAAGACCAAAAATGTTTTCAGTCACCTTTTATAAACCTGAAATGTTAAAATTAGTACAGCCAGTGTATTAATTCACAGTCCAATCTGCAGACATCCTAAACCTGCCTTTGTTTACAGTGTGTGCCAATTATGCGCAGCCATCATGAAGGTCCGGTTTGTGTCTGAACTCTGAAATCCTTTGTTTTTAGCTTTTTACTGTAACTAGGATTGAATACACAATAGTCAAAAAAGACAATAACAACATGTTTGTGGAAAAAGCTGCTGATCGGGAATACACAACAGGAACGGCTGAAACACATATGGTATCCCCCCCCCCCGGTCTCTGTGCATGTGAGTGCGCACACATGTGCACCCACAAAATAAACACAATAATCCTAGATTAGAGGAGCTCTCTGATGATACAGAAGCTTGCATCACAGCTAAGACTTTACTCTATTGTTTTTTTCTCAATCCTTTCATCATCCCATTGTCTTTACTGTGGCTTTTGTTTTCACATTGTCATGGGCACGTCTTCGTCCTTTACCACAGATGGTGGCAGTGGTACATACTCCAAGGGTAAGCACTCCCAAGGGCTCTTCAAACAAGGCTACCTTCACAAAAGCGACGAATGGAAACTAAAGCAGAGGGGAGCAGATGCAGAGCTGCTCTGGAAAAATCTTTGTCTTCTTCTCCTCAGAATTTCTTTTTTAAGTCATTAAAGCGGAGCATCAAAAAGCAAACATTCAATTTACAGCTTACACATTTACAACAATGCATCCCGTTATGAATGCAATATGTGGTGCCTTGTCTGTTATTACACATGCAATGCTAAAGGAACATTTTGTTTTTAAAAAGTGTCAAACTTTTTCAATAATCAAATAATCCCAAAATACAAATTTTAATGCGTAAAGTCTGACAAAGCTGAGCAGAGCATGTTCAGCCCCGTCTTCCACTCCAAATGTGTGATACAGATGAAAGCCATGACTGTAATCAACACCAGCCTAAAGTGATAATGTGCAGAAGCAACACATGCCATCAAATTCTGCCGCTTTCACCCTTTAGAGCTCCATACCAGCAGCTGTAGAAAACCATCAGCAACAAGGCGTTCCTTCTGCAAATTCATCAAATCATAATCACCACAGACGAAAGGAAAGCTAACGGCCAGAAAAGGTTCAGGAGAAGTCTAGTAAATGAAGTGTGTGTGTGTGTGGGGGGGGTGTTTAAAAACTTTAGGTTAAGGGTTAGGAGAAATAACATAGTATAAGAATACACAAGAATTGAGGAAAATGACGGAAGAAAGGTGTAAGAACAGGCAGGGAGACATGGGTGGGGGGTTGAGTCTTTCCTCTTGACTGCTATTGATTTTCTGGAAGCCTCAGAGTGCATCAGCTATTTCTATCCATTTCCTTCACATTTCTTTTCCCTCCCCCTATGCACACAGCTCAAACACCTGCCTTCCACATCCTCCTCCTGACCCTCTCCATGACAGCCCTTCCTGTCACCTATCTATTCCCCTATCAGCAAGCCTGTCTCCTTCCCCGATCCTCCTGCTGCTTTATCACACAGCATCCAGATTTCCTCGGCCTGCTCTATCGCACCATCTCTGCTCAGGATCTCCATCGCTCTCCGAGTCCAACTCCGTCTTCCCGGTGAAGACACGGGGAACAAGAGGGGATGGACAGAGAGATATGATGACAAACGAATGACAAGCTCGCTTTAAAAAAAATATCCAGGCCCAGCACACCGACTGATGTATCAATTGTGTTACTTTGTGTAGAACACAAGAACTGTGTATCTGAAGCCCAAACGTGTACATAAATGTCCTTGCCTCATGCACACATCACACTTCATCATGGTTTCGTAAAGTATTCAAGTAACATGCTGACATACAGGCTTGAAAGAGGTGGGAAAGTAACGGTAGACACGGCATGCTTCACACAAGAGCCATGGCTAAAGTGTGGGATCTTTGTGAAATGTTAAGAAACCTTGCTCCAGTTTAATGGCTCTTTGCTCACAATCTGTCTCAATAGACTAGCTTCCTTTTGCCTAATCCATCCTTACAAGATCCTTCTGAGTTTACCACCAGTACACTTTAGAACAAACACTGAAAACTTGTTTCTATTTTGATTTATTGGAATTATCTACCAGTGATGCAGAGGACTTCAGTGACTGATTCTTGTTCTTCCCTCCAAGTGAAATCCAGTTTCAAGATCTGACGGAAATGGGTTTGACACAGACCCGAGGATGGACCATGAACTCCCTGATAAGGATTTCAATGATTAGTGCTTGTTCTGATCCCATTAATACAGAACTGGACCAGCAGGTATCAACTCAGTAAAAGTCAGTCTGATGCTAATCATCAAACAGTATCAGTTCATTAAAACATGCAAATATATAAATTCAACAATAAAATGAGTGGATGTAAATCAGAGTTTTGTTGTTATTTTTAATCAAATGAAGTAAAAATCTGATTATATATGTACAACTGCCTGGAGGTGTGCTTGGGAGTGTCTAACACACATCTGAAGTATGTGACATGAATGTAATTTTGTGAGATCACTGCAGGAAAATGTCACGTTCTTTCTGCACATGTTCATCACAAATCTGCTGAAGAACAATCAGAGGACCATATAAACAGGGCGTCCAAGTCAGAAACAAGGCGTTCTACTCAGACAGACTCGCTCTATGACAGGTGGAAAAACACACGTGGTGGTTATTGATGAGGTGAACTGAAACACTTTCGATTTTTCATCTGCCAGAACCGAGAGCAGCTGTCACACCTTAGTGTCTTTAGAAAGACAAAAAACTATTTTGACAAATATTTGCTTTAGATTCAATTTAGAACACAAGTATAACCATAAGTTATTCACAAATAAGTTCTAGCACCTTTCTTCATGAATGATTGACATTTCTTGTTCTTTCACATCAGTTTCAAATCATTTAACTTTTGAAGCTGGAAAAGGAAGGATTTATCTGTCATCTCTGTTAGGCAAAATTTTAATACACAACAAAACCCTTTTTTTCTCTTCACATATAAAGCAATGAGGACCTTGTAAATATGGACAAAATCTTAAGTAGTGATTGTGAACAGAGGTCTTCCCCTTGTTCTGCTGTCTTCTCGTGTACGTTTCTTTCCCTCTGCTGTAAAACGTAACCCATTGCCGGGTTTCACAGGGTTTCTTTGTTTTTCTACCTCTGAAATACCAGCAGGGTAAATCAGATGGTACGTTTCTATACTAACCTTCTTGTATTAAGCTGCTGTAACTCAAGCATGCTCAAATCGAGGAAGTGAACCAAAACAAAAATTCACAGGTTTTAGGCATTTTAGTCAAACTTTCTAAATTGGACTGGGAAATAATACTGGAAGGTTTACAGCTTCATCGACCTGTTGTTTGTTGGGTCACCCAAACCTGTATTTTTGTTAACAGTCAGTTAATAGTCAGAATATTTCAATTTTTTTAAAATATCTGTGTTTTTCTCACTGACTTTGTGCGTACGAAGGTTTTAGCGTACTTTTGCTGTTCGAGTGTGCAGACAGAGAGAGACGCGTGTGTGGGAACTTAACATGTGTCGAGTCAGCACCCTCGGAAAAGCTGGGGGAAGTCAATGCAAGAGACCCAAGGTAGATGTCAAAGATGGTAATGAGTTTCAAGAAAACTTCACTGAGACTTCTCATTGATGCAAATGCAGAAACGATGAATCAACTTTCTACTGTGGTCCTTAACTTTGCAGTGAAATTGTTTTGTTTTGAGCCTGCTGATCTCCACAACCACGTTTGTTGATTGATAGAGCTTCTCTGACACTTTAATTTAACAAGTCTAATTTAAAGACTCTTTTTTTCCTCCCTTTCTCTTGTTTACTTTAATTCATGAGCATCAAACAGTAAAGTTACACAACAAACCACTGCTAAACTGTAGGCAACCTTTTCTTTCTTCACAGTAAAGCAGCTGCAGTTATTGTAAAATCATTGGTTTAGTCCTTAGCTCCAACTACCCTTACGGCTAGATTCGGGCTGTCTGCAGGTGAAAAATGGGAAAACCTGCACAGGGTTTGCAGGTGACCCTCACGAAATATTAAGATCGTAGACCGCTTGATGAACACGTAGAGAGAACATGTTCATACCTGCTTTTTCCAGGTTGTAGCCAACACTTCAACAACACATGAGGGTAAGTAAGGGTGAAATAGGTTAAACGAAGGCACGTCGTACAGATTTTTTTTTACCCTCCAAACCCTGCGCGCTGTACAAGGGGCCAGTTAGCGCTGTTCATGTGATAAGTTGCACACTCCTTGCTTGCCGCCTGACTGTTAAAAAGGAGAACATCAGACAGTGCAGTTTGTGTGGACATCCTAAAGGCATTTGCCCGCCGTCAGTAAGTGCACCTTACTAAAGACTTGAATGTGGTTTAAGAGCACCGTATGACAGCAACACCTGTATGTCAAAAGGAAGTGTAATTTTCATTAGCCTTACAAATACTTCAAAATACACTTACCACGCGACAATGGTAAGTTCCATTTTCATGACACCCCTTTAGGTGGTCGTACGAGCCTCAAAAGAACTGCAAAACACTCCTGAGGTTCTCTTATGACACGGCCACTACTCTCAACAACCCTCCACAGACCTGGACAACCCAAAATCCAGCAGCACCAGTAAGTGTCAACCCCCGTAAGGGTGCGTGTGACTAAGGCCTTTTATCACATACAAATCATAGTTAGTCCTTTGTGTCCTTCCTGTTACACGGAAGGACCTCCATTTTTTCTTCCAAAGACAGTTTTAATGATTCTCTCCTAAACCAAGGCTCTTAACCCCCCAGGTATTCACTGATGTTTGTGGGCATCAGCGAATGATTACTTTAGGTTAAAAAGAAAAATCTGTCTCTACAGTTTGCTGTGAATAATCAGATGCTGAGAGCATTTTGGTTAGTCAGCTGGGATCTTTAACATAAAAGCAAATGACTTTAAAAAACATCTTTAGTAGTTTAATAAAGTTTAAATCACAGGAGTATTTTTCTGATAGCTGTTTTTGCACTTTGGCTCTTGTATCAAAGGTCCAGGTCTTTTCCTCTTCGACAGGTCTTTCGTCCAGCACTCGTATGCAGGTTTTGGGCTGCAGAGCCACATCAGGGTCTTGTTGACCTTTAGTTGTAAAAATTCAACCGCAAACTGTTTCTATCAAGAAAAGCTTACAAAAAAGGCAACTCTTTTGAAACTCGCACATTTGCTACACACTCCCTGATTAGAATGTAAAAGTTAGGCATTCAAGGGAAAATGTCGTCATTTTTTCATTTAACAGATAAGCCCAACTGCATATTGATATGATTCCTGAATCTGGGATTTCCTTTATTTCATAATTTAATTTCAAACACATTCAATTGGATTGTCAAATTTACACTCCATATCACTTTAATTTAGTTTTGAAAAATACAGTATAACCGCTAAAATACATTTTAAGAAGCAGAGTTTCAAATAAAAATTAGAATCCTTGCATAAAAGTCTACACAATTAGGAAACTCTCAAAAGATACCTTTTGATAAACGGATTTTGCATTTCCTTGACAAAGGTTCATTGTGATTTAACGCAAATAATTGATTTTTTTAACCCCACCCTATCATTACCTAGTCAACTTATCTGGCAGGTAGTTGTAACGCATACAACAGCCTGACAACATCCCACAAACAGATCTATCATGCAGACAGCAGCAAGAACATGCAGCTCCGGCTCATCCCCCACAATGCTCGGCTGCAAAAGCTTTTCACTCTCCACCAGGGATGCCTCCACCCTCCCCAAAGTCACTCTTTTAACCTGCTCCTCTAGTCAGCAGTATTAAATGAAAGTTCTTCTCATCCTCCCTTTGTTATGACTCAAGCTTCAGTCCAATTATCCCTGTCCTTCCCTCCCCAGCGCCTCTTCACCTGACCTTCCAGAAACAGAAGAAAACACACACACACTGCACTTCCTCACCACACTCCTACAACCATGAGCTTTTCTACAGATCCACTTCTTCCTCTTCCCAGTCATTTGTTCATTTCTTTTCTTCATTTGAATTGTTCTTCAATACTTCACAAACTGACCTTTCCTCAAGTTTCAACTGACTTGTTGCTTTTCTGTGTTCTCTCCCTCTTTTCTTCAATATCATCACACCGTTTTTAAATTATTTTAATTTCTTTCATTATCATTGAAAAAAAAACAAGAAGGGAGGACAGTCACTTCTTCAATTTGTGAGAAAACGTCATGTCCTCAAACCAAAGTTTCTTAAAAAAAGAAGCAGGGGAGTTTCTTCTGCGGTTGCAGACGAGAGGGATGCAAAGGATGGGAGTAGAGGGGCAGATTTAAAGTGGTTGGAGTGTCTGCTTCTCTTGTGCTCTGGGCAATCCATTAAAACGATCCCTCCATTAGACAAATGTGAGGGAGGAGGCCAGAGAAAATGGGCAGGAAGGGTACAGAAAAGGTTGACTTATCCGGAGGGGAGGGAGAAGTGAGAATGACGAAGAGAGGACAGACTGTGACAGAAGAGGGTCAGAATCAGGGAGGGGTATCAAGTGCTGCAGAGGACATTTTTATCCACTTGCACCAAATTGGCAGTAGTTTTGAGCACTTTGTGAGCCTGTTTACCTCAACAGACATCGTGAGAACAGGTGGGAGAAGTCACGTGAACACAACACAAAAGTGACTGTGAATATAGCAGTAAACAAACGTGGAGAAACTAGGTCTAAAAGACACCCAACTACAAAGAGAAGAGCGAGGGCGTGAAGACTACAAGGTGGAGTAGTCTGTCATTTGCATTGCAGGTGATTCACATTGGTAGAATGTATTAAATATATTCATTCTCCCTTGTTATAAACCGAAAAAACAAAGAACTATTCTGGCACTGAAAGTGAGTCTAATAAAAGGTGTGTCACACTGTGAAAGCACCAGGCATCCAGCTGTGTCCTTATGGGAAAAATGTATGCTGCTCTAAATTAAGCCAAACAGCACTTAAATACACGAAAATAAACAAAGATTTATGTTTAGAAAGTTAACTTTACTAGACAAAAACTAGATATTGTATCCCAACCAACCAAAGAATACTAATGATGAGATCATTTAGAAGAAAATATGTACCTTCTCAAAATTATGCTAACACCAAGAAAATCAGCTAGTAGGTAACAGGACGCCAACTAACTGAGAATGCACCACAGCTCCTATGCCAAAAAGTGGTCCCTTCTGACGTGTAATTAATCTGAGTTAATAAATAATAACGCATACTTTTAAAATTAATTGAGTGCGTTTGTGCATCAACATTGACAGCCCTTTTTAAAATATAAAAATTGACTTGTAACAAATAGTTTACCATTTGATTTGATGACAAATAACCGAATTTTTAAGAATATTAAATGAATTTACTTAGTTTTGATGATTTACAGTTAAACACATATAAGCAGAAACTTCATTGACTTCAATGAATTCAAAAGGAGATCCTTAAATTAAAGCAATTACACGTTAAAAAAAAATCCACTGGTGGGAAAACTTTAGGTCAGAGAAGACTACAGTCCAGCCAACCGGTATTTGAATGTATTCTTTTTTTATTTGCCTTTCTATGTTTGGCTTCAGAATCAAAACTGATAAAGATTATGTCCAAGTTAGTGGCCACCCGCTGCCCCAGTATGAACAGGTTTCAACTATGAGGGGAAGGCAGCTTTTGTTTACATGAACTCTGTTGTTTCTCTCTCTATACAGGACAGGTATTTCCAGTCTGCGTTAGGTCTGGCTCTGTGCACACTACAGAATGGGACAGCTTTTGCCCAGGAGCCGTGTGCATGTGCAGAGACTTTAGGGGTTCGTGTTGTGACATTTGGACCAACATATTCTTACGTGCTTTATAAGCGATGATAAGAAAAAATCCTGGCGAACAAGCCTGTCATGCATGTCTTATTTTGTTATGTTATTTTGTTTGTCTTATTTATTTTTAAGCAAGCGATCCCAACATACAAAGGTTTTTTTCAATCGTTTGTTTTATCAAGGTAAAGTCTTACTTGGATAATAAACTCATAACATACTCATATGCCAAACACAAAAACTAAAATCAGATTTTTTAAAAATATAAATCAAATAAGGTCTTTTCTGAGGCTTTTCCGGTGTGTTGCGAAGCTTTGGAGGGAAAAAAAAACCTTCCCATAGACGAAGGTGAAATTCTAGCTGCACTGTTTGTATGTTATATGCTTGGCTGCATTTCATTTGCTGTGTAAGAGTGCCCTCCCTTGTATTCCTCATCCAGCTCTTTTCCATAAGCACTCTCAAAGTTCAGCTTTGCAAAGCAAAACATCAGCTCCTACAGAAGAAGCCATCTGTTTGAAACCACACGTTTGCTAGTGTTCTAAAAGAAATACATTGGATACACAACACCCTGTCAACCATCGTTTTCATAGAACATAATTCAGCTTTGAACATTGTCGTTTCCTTGAGACCATCCAGACTAAAACTGTTTCATACATTATTGTTGTCATCTGAACATTCAGAAAGCACATGTGGACGTGCTCACTTCAGACTTATCTGCTCCTCTCTCAGGTCATCTCAAAGCACTGGCTCATGACTGATTTTCACTGCTTAAGTGATGTATTTTTGAAAGAATCATAAAGATGGATACCTTAACTGAGCACCACCTTACGGCACAAGCGCACGTTCTAATATGATTATAAAGATTATTTCTGTTGCTTAGACTTGATTTGGTTCAATCTGGTGAAAACAGAAAAATAATTTTCAACGTCTGCATTATTAGAATTGAATTTGATATTGTTATCCACCAGAATTCTGATTATATTATTCATTTAAATGTCCTCTCTTTCTCAATCTTATAACTACATTATTAAAGTTCATCAATCATGTACTTTTGCTGCTTTTTAATTCTACTTTTGCTTTTTAAATGTTTTCTTTAGTAAATGTATTACAGGATTCCACTCCCAAAAGTTATGTCCACAATAAAAAATGGCGTCTTCATCAAAGTCTCCTCTGTCTACATTGTAGTTTGTTACTTTGCTATATTTCATTTGCATAATTGGCTAAAAGTAGACACACAACAGTGCCTTTAAAAACTGTGTGGGTTACGACCATTGACTGTAAATGAGAACTTTTTTTAAAAAAAACATGTTCTTGATAATACTCCTTTTTATATTATTATATTTTTTTCCATGGATCACAAGATTCTCAGGTAATAAACTGACCAATCGGGTGCATCCATAAAAGTAGATGATCTTGCATTCAAAACATTTGACTGATTTCATGTAGCCCGCTTTCAAGTGGTAGCGGTGTGGACATCCAAGATCAGTCCCGATTGGCGAGAGTGGTTACCATAGAAACGATGACTCTGACCAACTTGGACCAACTACTTATGGTCATCTGTGTCTACGTCACAAAAAACGACGACTGAATTGACTTCATTTAGTGAGAAGTGGAAGTAAGTTGATTTTTACGGATGATGTGGGGTCCACTCTCTGGGTCCAGTTATCATATACAGTCAGTGGTTATGACCTGTACTCGGCAGCCCTCATCCATACCACAGGCTTCCCAAATGACAGGAAAAGTTTTTAAAATGTATTCTGGAAAACACTGAGAAGCCATGTCACTGGTCTGGACTCGTTTGTCTATCTAAGATAAATGTCTAAATGAAATGGGGGAGCCTCTTGGATAAGAAGCCAAATGTCTTCAATTTAAGGAAGTTAAGTCCAGGTGAGGTTTTGAAAACTCTTCTCTGTGAGAACCATCCACAGACGTGTGCGTGGTAAGCACGTTCACGCCACAGAAAACAGACCTTTAACGTAGACCCCGCTTCATGCAGCTCCCTCTTTTCAGACTCACCTGCCACCTGGATGCGATGCGCTCCGGGGACCGCGGAGAGCCTCTGGACCCCGGGAGAGGCGTTGCTTCCCGGGGTCCGCGGCCGGCTCTCCGCGTGTGTGCTGTGAGCTCCGAGCTGCTGCTGCTGCTGCTGCTGGTGGTGGTGGTGGTGGCTGGACCCCGTAACTCCATTCACCGGCATCGCACTGCTATTCCCCACACCGTACTGCTGGAAATATCCAGACCGAGAACGCGACCGGGTCCGTGGCGGCTGCATGGCCATCTGGTGGAGGGGGTGGAAGAGCAGAGAGGAGGTGGCTGCCGGGGACCGCGGCGGAGAACCGCTGCTCGGTCGGGGCTGGATGAAGCCCCTCGCCAGGCTCTGGCTGAAGCTGTAGAGTCCTCTGCCCCCCTCCGAGCCCCCGTACTCTGAACGCTCCGCCGACTCCGCCGCCCCCGCTTCGTCGAACAAATCGGTGCCTTTGGGGACCGGCTCCGGGCTGGAGGGCAGCAGGGGGCAAACTCTGGGCTCCTGAGTCGTGGGCTGACCAGCGGCTGCGATTGGCATTTCCTTTCGGGGGATTTCCTCCGTTTCTTGGTTCCCTGCGTTTCTCCTCTGGTTTCCGGTCACAGCAGCAGCTCGTGGAGCCTGACACAAAACACAAAGTTACAGAAGCTCTGCGTTTACCCCCCCGGAACTCTGACCAGGAAAACCTGCCCGCGTGACCACCAACTTCACACCGTTCCCGTTGGTGGTCATCCCGACTCCACAGAGGAGTTTCCAACCCAACCGGAGCAGTGGCTGTTCTACCGGCCACGGTGATCCCCTTCCCCTCCTTACCGAGCAGGTTTCAGAGTCGTTCGGATAAAAACGGGGGGGCTGACCAGCTCCGTTTACTCCCCAAACACCAGGGCTCGCTAACCCGACACAGGCTAACACGGTTATCTCCGGCTAACGCGGCTCTTACGCCCTTCCCTCGGCAAACCGCCGTACCTCGTTTCGTCTGATACAATCGTTCTGAGCCACGAACGGAGTTTCGAGGAACTTTCGCGACTTTCCGCGCTATTAGAACTAGTTTAGCCAGGCTGCGTAACGTCGCTCGCTAGCTTGGCAACCCCTCCTCCTCCTTCAGTCACCAAAAGAGAAAAAATCCCGTGGCGAACCACCCACGCCTCGAACCGAATTTAAATTCTCATTTGACCCACCAAGAAGCCAACTTTCCTGAATAAAAACGGATCTCAGGAAAGTTCTATTCGCTTCTCTGATAGACTTCTCCAATGTTGAGCTAACGACGAAGAGCAGAGAGGAGATCAAAAGTGGTCAATCTAAAATTACAAAGAATGAACTGCGGCTAAAATTAACCCGAGCTACAAGAATGAGCCCGCTGAAGAGTCTAGAACGGAAACAGAGGACCGCGTTCCTGCCACGGGCAGACATTTCAACCCCAAACAACCTACCTCCGAAGCGCTACCTCGCATGTAGTCCTATCTATGGATATTATTGTGAGTTAGTGTGAGCCCAGCCTGGTGTCAGCGTGAAATGTGACAGACCGTCAACGCTCCTGTCGAGTTTCACCAGACCTGACCAATAGATGTCAGAGAACACAACGAGCTCAATACACATTTTAAAGACTTTAAATAAAAAAAAAATACAAAAAATGATGTCACAAAGTACTAAAACTAAACTCGTTTCCTTTTTATTGTTTATTTTACCTTTAAAGCCCGAGGACGTGGGGGACTGATCGATGTTGACTCGATAGTTGATTTGTAACGCCTGTTGAATCAGAAGCGGCGGATAGGCTTTACATTATTTATTTCCAAATGCCGATCCTTCACGCTGCAGCTGTTTCCTCTGGAGTTCGTCTAAGTATAAGTGTACTCTGTCTTTACTAAAGTTAAATGAAACTACTTTAAAGTACAAAGATGCAAAGCGATCACAAAACTGTTTTTGTGATCAATCTAGGGGGGAAATCTATTTTGATTTGATTTGGGTTCTTCTTTTTCTTTGAAAAAAACAAGTTTTCGTGATTTCTTCACGAATAAGTTGTGAGGCACCACGTTTTTGTTGGGTTTGTTGTGTCAGAGGCCATGTAATGAAAACTGCTGAAAGCAGAGGGTTGTGTTGATGGCCTTTGTGTGTGTTACTGGGTGGTTGTTAAGGATGTGAAGGAAAATGTGCGATGCCTGTGCTTTTCTGCATGTACACACACATGCACACACACACAGACATACACACACATGCACACACACACAGACATACACACACATGCACA
>BSAI01000021.1:2130827-2147040 GCA_036245035.1 Adrianichthys oophorus
GCACACACACAGACATACACACACATGCACACACACAGACACACACATGCACACACACAGACACACACCAATAGTCCTATTTTGTCATGTTTTCATTCAGTCCGAGGCCATAAACTTCTACAAAACGCACTTGTGCAGCCAACACACACACCCCACTCCACGCACACACATATACACGCGCATTCACGCACTCCCACACACGCACACAGGCTGCTCATTACACTCCCTCTCCTTACTTTGATGATATGCAAATTTCCCTCCCACCCTCCTTCCTCTTGCTCCTCCCTTCCTCTCTCCCACATGCAGATCTCCATGCACGCGCGCGCACACAGATCACATGCAGGCTAATGCTCTGTGGCAGCGTCCACAGACAGGCGGGGAGGATCAATTTTTCACCCAGTGTGCTGCCGATATTCATAAGATAAGGCTGCAGAGGACAGCAGGAAGGGTGGAGAGGTGGAGGAAGCCGGGAGAAGCAGAGCACCATGAGTAGGAGTGATGGAGGAGAGGGTCAGCAGGAAAAAAGGAAGAGCGAAGAGTGGAATGAACACAGATCAGAAAGTGAAGAGGGAGGGTGATCAGGGGTGAGAAAGTGAAGAGGGTGGGGAAGTCTGTGGGTGTGCAGGAGGGTGGAGGCAGGATGAGTAAGTGGGTTAGGTAGGGGGTGGCAGGAAAGGGGGGATGGGTGTAGAGAGGGCTCTGGGGGATGGGACTAGGAATGGATAGGGCTGATGCTGTGTGTGTGCAGGAGGGGGGTTATTTTGCTGACGTGCTCGCTCATTGGCTCGTTCAAATGCTGGGGGAGGGGCAGCCGCTCACCACGCTCTCACCAGCTGTAGGAAAGAGAAGACAAACAAAGGCAGGCGGCGAGGTAGGAAGGAGGGGGCAGATACGTGTTTTAATGTTGATGTTCAGATTAAATTACGCCTGAGTGGCGGATGGAATGGTGGTGAACGCTTGGAAACAGGCGGCGGGATTGAAGCGGGCAGGGCTGTCTTATGGATGTAGGATTCTGACTAGAGAGGGCCCAGGAGTAAGACACAGGAACAACTGTTTCAGCACCCCCTCTTGGGATACACTCAGACTGATGTTAGAGGGAAACAGCTATTGAGAACAACGTACGAAGTGTGCTTTATCACTTCAAAAACGCACACTTTCCAAGTTACTCGTAAACAGAGCTCTCAGCAACAGGGAGGTGAAGGGGGCGACAGGGTTGTGCCGCATCAACGGTCTCACCTACAAGTCAGAAGCAAATTTCTAATGAACTTGTGCTGCTCTGCAGAAACTATGTCCTAGAAAACTACACCGTTATTTTGATTTGTGCTAAAAACGGCATGGTCATAAATAAAACACCACTGTGATCGGTTTTAAAATAGATCAAAAGATGATCGAAGTAGGTCTTTTAACATCTCAGAGGAACATGTACACAAACAAATAATTACTTAAAATGTTGATTTTTGCATTCACTAGTGCTCAGTGCATTTGTTCTGTTCCAACCCGGTAATTAGGCCAACTTCAAGCCACACTTTTGGGCTGAGTTTGTGACCTCAGCGAGAGCTCTGAAGTAAAAGACGATGTTCACCAGTTCTTCTTCATCTCTGTTTTAATTTATTTGTATGATGATGCTGGTGGAAGGTCTGGACTGCAAGGAGGTTCATTCAGTGGCAGGCACTGAATTTATTCATTTATTCATTTGGGCAGAGACACTTGATCGGACAGAATCTAGACCAATCAGCATGCACCCTCTTGTCTGTAATTGGCTGTTTGGTGGCACAAATATCACACGGAACTGAAACTTAAGAAAACAAAATCAAAGATAAGACAAAAGTGAGATGAGACACTACTCATCTGAAACATTTGTGTTGAAAACGCAAACATATTTTTTGATGGCAAAAAAAAAAGTTTTTGGAAGCAAATAGTAAATACTTATAGTCATATGCACTGTAGTCATGTGCACATATATGCGTGTATATATATATAGTCATGTTCACAAATACTTACATCTTACATTTCCCACCTGCTGCCATTGAATGTATAAGAGAACTGGACTGAGTGAGTCTGATGTCACCCATTGAAACTGGCTTACTTCCAGCTCCAACCAAATAAAGTAAATTCAGTCTCCATTTTTTTTTTTTTTTTTGTTCCACCACGTTGGAACCAGATGACATCAATAAACAATGATTGGTCTGAGATGGTCTGAGTCACTATTTCTATGGCAACTACTTTCCCCAAACAGGATTTAGCTTGTTGGATGTTCACACCCCTACCACTTAAAAGCGGGCAACACAAAATCTGTTAATCAAACATTTTGAGCGTTCGCTGTGACACCACCTACTGGTGCTTGTATTGAGGCATCTGATTGGTCAGCTTATAAATTAAATAACTTAAACTACAGAAAAAATACTAAGAAAAAAATTGAGGATTATCAAGAGCATGTTAAAAAAAAAAGTATCAGAGCAAGAACGGTTATTCTGACCAATAGAATGACTAATAGCTGTTTACTTTTCTACAGAAGTCTATGGGATTTTGGCTTCTTGGAGTCAGCAGGTACTTCCTGTTTTGGTGAGGGGGGAGGGGACACTAGATCTAGTCAATGGCATTTACTAACTTTTTTAGGATGTTGTTGCAGTCATTTTTTAAATAAGCTGAATTTTTGGGGGACATACTGTTACATCATCAAAAAGTATTTATAAAAAAATTCTACATGGATTCTTGAGAGATGAGTTATCTTTCTTTTACAAAATGTTTGTTGTGGTGTTGGGCTGTATGAAAATGTGACAATTAAAAGGAAAATGACTATAGATGATAAACAACACTGAAAACAGAATCTGGTCCCCGCACATTAAGGGAGGCAGACTGAGTGCCATGTGTTTATGGAGCCCAGCTGCACTCTGCCTGCTAAACCAGTCCTCTGGTTGTGACAGCCCGTCATTTCTGAGAACAAGTTTGTTCAAATGACAAATGCTGTCATCCATGGGACACAGATCCAAGCAGATCAATGTAGACACAAAATCCAAATATACTACAGACAAACACACAACAAATTACTTACTAAACAATCAATCAATCGTAAATATTAAATAAATACATAAGTGCATTTTCTGGTCCTATGTAAAGAATGAGAACAGAGCAGAGGGAGGATGAGGCCAGGCTTTCTGTGGCTTAGCCAGACTGGAGCGGTGGGGTTGGCTACTCGTGGACCCTTGGCTTCTATATTAAAGCAAAGAGGGGAAAAAAATCACAGTCAAAAAATAAAAGGGAACAAGCTATGCCAAGAATGCACAGGCAAGAAGCAACACATAAGGTTCTTACCCTCTGACTGCCTTTCTGTTTCCCCAAGCAGTCCTGAACAATAGCTGGGAACGAAACTAGAACAATCAACAGCTTCAACATGCATGTTGAAGCAAGAAACAGTCAGAGCACACAGAGAAACACATGGACAGCAGTCTCTTTCTGCAGTGCTGTGATAGTGACTGCGCAAACCACCAGCAGTGTGAAGCACATTCCTAACAAAACGGGTTTATGTCTGGAGATATCAATGTCCGTGAAAGACAAAAACAAGGGCAATTCACACGCTTTCAACAACTCTTCTGCTCTTAGATTTTTACTGAAGACATTTACAGAATTTGTGTTGCGTTTTCCATTTATATTTTAACTGGTTCAACCTGCATGTTTCACAGCACAACAAAGGGCCTTATCCTACTGTTCGTGTTCTCAGAGAATTCCAGGACATCTCTTTGACTCATGTTCATTTTATACAACTGTAACATTTTTCAGTGTCACTTCATTTCAAACCATAACCTAACCTAATCTCTATTCAAACTTTACAGTTGATTTGCGGCTTTGTCCGAGACTCACACTAAGTAAATCTCTGCAAAAGGTTGCGTTTGTTGTAGGGCTGTCAACGTTAACGCGTCAAAGCATTCATTCATTCATTCATTTTCCAATCCGCTTTATCCCTTTCGGGGTCACGGGGCTGCCGGAGCCTAACCCGGCTACTCATGGGCGAAGGCAGGGTACATCCCTGGACTGGTCGCCAGTCTGTCGCAGGGGGCCACAATCACACACCCATGCACACTCACATTCACACCTATGGACAATTTGGAGTAACCAATTAACCTGTGAAGCATGTTTTTGGACGGTGGGAGGAAGCCGGAGTCCCCGGAGAAAACCCACGCATGCACGGAGAGAACATGCAAACTCCACACAGAAAGGTCCCCCAGCCAGGACTTGAACCGGGAACCTTCTTTCTGTGAGGCAGGAGCGCTAACCACTGTGCCACCGTGCAGCCCGGCGTCAAAGCACACAATTAATTTTAAAAAATTAACATGTTCATTTTCTTTAACGCCAATTAATCACATGTCAAAAGCGACCGTCTTCCGCTTTGCGTCGGGCAGTTCAGGCTTCCATGACATGTATCAATTTCTGAAAATGCACACTTCGTCGGGCTCTATTCTGCTAATAATGTGGTCACTTACAAAATATATAAATATTTAATCGATTTGTAGTACTTTATTCTTGTTATTTTCTCACGAAATTGGACTATTTGATTGATGGTGGGGCCTGTTGTCACATCAAGTAACACGACAATGCGGCAAAGCGATATATCGTATATCTTCAAATATGGGCCAGTCTCTAATAGACGCTGGTCTCCAATAAAAGCCGGTCTAACAGGTGTTAGTTGTAATAGACGCCGGTCCCTAATAGTGGCCGGGGTCCTTTAAGACCCAACACCCCTCCCTACCCCCACCCCCTGCGCTCGTGCTGCGTACTCAGTCAGGCAGAGGGTGGGGGCTGGGTGTCTGTAGCGTTCAGCCAGTGTAGCATGGATCACAACATTTTGACTCATTCCATTTTGTTGAAACTTTGTTTGTTGTTTACATTACACTGAAATAACGGCACAATCAATGGGCGTAGGAGCCGTTCTGTTGTATCCATGGCTTACACGTCTGTCATTGATAATGCAGGAATAATTCTTTGAAACAGCATTCTGCATTCATGTACGTAAATAAATCATACAGCCAGCATACAATTGAAATATTGTAAACATTTTACATGAGAGGAAAGGAGTAAAATCAGCGAGAAATTTGTGTTACTTCTGCTTAACTTTTATTAAAGACTTTTTTTCAAGCAACTTTAGGAATAATACATAAGACCTAATCTTAACTTTTTCTTTTGCTTCATATGTAGTTTTATCTTTAAAAAATCTATTTTTGGGAGGTATTAAGAAGTTCCCTCTTTTCACTGTCAAATGTATTCCATAATCCAAAAACAGAAAAACAAATTTGTGCAAAAGATGTTTCAACAAACAAATGTTTAAAATAAAGCGCAGTAAAGAAAAAGATCTTTTGAAAGACATCTGGAAATTATTTTTCCCTGACTTTGCACATTATTGACAACATCTTGTTTTTAACATATTCTTTTGATTTCATTAACTGGAATTTGGACTGGACAGCCCTTTCCATTGGTAGGACTTCTTGATACCAGCCACTTCAGTTATGGTTCGGTGGTACATCCCATGCAGGGGCTTGTCCTTCCATGAGGATCTGTCCTCCAGCATCACATCCTCTGTTGTCCATTGCCTGAAACATTCACTGAGCACACTGTCAGTTGGGGCCTTGAGCTTGATGTGTTCATGCATCTTGGATGTTTCATCCTGAATAGTGGCTTCTATGTTCACTAGTCCTCGGCCTCCTTCCTTGTAGCTAGTATACAGTCTCGGGGTGTTGGATTTGGGATGGAACCCTCCATGTATGGTGAGGAGCTTCCGTGTCTTAACATCTGTGGTCTGTATCTCTTCCTTTGGTCTTCTGATTATTCCTGCAGGGTCTCTGATGACTGGCAGTACAAAACTGTTTATTGCCCGGGTCTTGTTTTTGCTATTGAGCTGGCTTCTCAGGACTTGCCTTACTCGTTGGAGGTATTTGGCTGTTGTGGCTTTCTTTATTGCCTGCTCCAGGTTGCCATTTGTCTGTGGAATTCCAAGCTACTTGTAACTGTCCCCATTGTCTGCTATTGTTCCTTCTGGGAGTGAGACCTCTTCAGCAAGGACTACCTCGCCTCTCTTTGTCACCATCCGACTGCATTTCTCAAGCCTGAATGACATCCCAATGTCAGTACTGTAGACCCTGGTGGTGTGGATCAGGGAGTCAATGTTGCACTGGCTCTTAGCATATAGCTTGAAGTCATCTATGTAGAGGAGGGGACTGATGGTTGCCTCATTCCTCAGACAATATCCATAGCCAGTCTTGTTGTTGTTGAGCAACTGTTCTGTCAACCAGAAGTTGCTGTTTGGCCTCTCTGGAATCCATACCAATTCCCTTCTGTGTGTTGCTCATGAATTTATCCATATGCTGATTTATTTTGGTTGCAAGGATACCTGACATGAGTTTCCATGTTGTGGAGAGACAGGTTATTGGCCGGTAGTTTGATGGGAATGCACCCTTTGAGGGATCCTTCTGGATCAGGATCGTCTGCCCTTCCGTTAGCCATTCAGGGTGAATCCCATCTCTTAGCTGCTGGTTCATTTGTGCTGCCAGGCGCTCATGGAGTGCAGTGAGTTTCTTAAGCCTGTAGGCATGTATCACATCAGGGCCCGGTGCTGTACAGTTTTTCATACCTTGAAGCTCTTTCTTGGGTGTCTGCCACTGTGATGATTATGGATTCTGTTCAGGGAGGTTGCTGTGCTCTTTTCTCAGAGAAACCAGCCACTGAGCATTGCTGTTATGTGCTGTCTCTTTCTCCCATATACTTTCCCAGTACTGTTCAGTTTCCAGCCTTGGTGGGTCTGCTCTGCTGTTTTGACCCTGCCACTGAGTGTACATTTTCGCAGGTTGAGTTGCGTATAGCCTGTTTATCCGTCTTGCTTCATTGTCTCGTGTATCTCTTCAGGCAGCTGCTCAAGTCCAGGAGTCTTTGTTTGGCAGTTTCCAGTGCTTCAGATATGGACATCTGGTTGTATCTCTTAGGCACTGGCTTTTTCATTGAACCTCTTTGGGTCTCTGTCATCTGACTCACTTCCCTCCGAGCCGTCTTGATCTTAGCCTCCAACTGTTGCTTCCATGGTGGGTATTGTTTTCTCCCATGGTTGCTCTTATAGCCAAGCATCTCAAGGATCACTGCTGCTGAAGTGTAAACCAGTTCATTGGTTTCTGTGATTGTTGTGATAGGAATTGCACTCAGTGCTTCATTCACAGTTTCCAGGAGACATTTAGGTGGTTCTTAACTCAAGAGTTGTAGTTGGTGTCGGGGTTGCCAGGTGTTCATTCTAGACATGATCTTGTCTTTCCGGTCAGTTGCTGCCTCGCTGGTCTAACCCTAACGGTGGTTATTGACAGATAAAAAAACGTTTTTGAGTTTTAAAACATGTTGATGATGGAGGACAAAAGACAATTAAGCTTATAATTGCATTTCTGAGTATTTCTTTGTTCAAATAGTTGTAAATCGGGAACAGACAGGAAACATTTTGTTTAAAAAAGAGCTTACTTCAGAGGAAATCATAGAAAAATACGCTGGGCCACTGATTATATAAGAACTGGACTGAGTGACACCTCCCCCCTCACGTTCCAAATAGGAACTACCTGCTGGCTCCAGGAAGCAGAAATCCCATAGACTTTATATAGAAACAAACAGCTATTACTGAGTCATTCTATTTGTCAGAATAGCGATTATTGATCTGATTACTTTTTCTTAACATCTTCTCGCTAATCCTTTTGTTTCATGAACTTATCATGTCCATACAAAATGCTCACCATACACTTTTCTAAAAGTCCCACTCCAATCATCTTAAGATCTATTTTGATTGTGTTCCCAGTGGTATTTTAATTATGATTATGCAGTTTTTAGCCAAAATTTAAAAAAAACCTGTATCGTTTTCTAGGGCATAGTTTCTCCATAGCAGCAGGAGTTCATTAGAAATTCACCCCTTAGTTATGGGTTGAACTGTTGATAGGAGTAAACCCGCCCCCATCATCCATCTGTACAAGCTCTCCTGCAGGCTTACAGCCTACTACAACCCCAACATCATATTAGTGATGCAACAATAATTGTGAGCAATATTGGAGCTATCCAGCTATACAGTTCTGAGCCAGATTCCAACTCAGACAAGAAAAACAAAGACAACATGGATCTATATTTTTAAAAGTGGATGTATCAGAATGGAGTGGAGCAAGGAGCTTGTGGCCTGCTGATTGTAGCACCTATGTCACTGCTGCAAGCTTTTTCAAATGGCATGTTTTAATCTGCTTCTGACTCACAAGGGCAGCCGGGGTGCAGTAGAAAGGGCAGTCGGCCTCTGATCGAAGGATTGCAGGATTGATTCCCGCCTTGCCCGCCCATGTGTCGAAGTGTCCTAGGGCAAGACACTGAACCTCATTGCCTTTGATGGAAGGTTGGCACCAGTGTTTGGCATTGGAGTCACCATCAGTGTGTGAATGTGTGAATGGGCGAATGGGACCGTGACTGTAAAGCGCTTTGGGCCTTCAATGAAGGTAGAAAAGCGCTATATAAGTATACGCCATTCACAACTATTTGAATTATAGAAATATTCAGAAATGCAATTTTAAGCTTAATTTTTGTCATATATGTCCCCCATCCTCAAAAAAATACAAGAACATGTTAAAAACACAATTTTCATTGGAGTCTAGAGACAAAATCAGTTTTAGATAATATTTTTTAATACTGCTACCCTAAAATGCCCTTACTACAGGTGTTGATATTCATGTCAAAGTTATGACTAAGGAACGCGTCATGGCATATGTTTCTGAATAAAGAAACCACAAGACAATAAGATTAAATTAAATTAAATTTCATTTATATAGCCCAATGTCACAAACCATTAACCATTTCAATTGGCTTCACACTGGTTATTATGCAAAAGAACATAAAGTCAGTCATAAAATGTAAACAACAGTTGGTTGCTAAACTAAACTAAACTAAACTGACTAAGCTAAACTAGCATCCCTGACCTTCTAGTGGAGGAAAAAACTCTTTAAAAAATCCTATCTTAGGGAAAACAAATAAGAAACCTCAGGGATGTCCACATGAAGGAGTGATCCTCTACCAGGACGGACAGGTGATGTGCTAGAACTGAGACAGCTGGAAGTGCGAGACGAACCAGAGGTCAGGTCCACGACCAAAGACAGGAGCACAGACAATCCACCTGGAATCTCTCAGGGGAGTGGGAAACAGGGACAACACATGAATCACACTGCATTAAACAGAGGCATGGAGAATAGTAATAGTAATAATAGAGAATCTTAAGTTTCAGCATATCACTAATAACATAAATATATTATTAATCAAATATAAGCCCTTGTAAGCCCACTAAACTGTGCTTTTAGAGATTCTAGGAACCACAAGCAGCCCTGCATTTTGTGAGCGAAGTGTTCTGTTTGGTTGGTAAGGCTCTATGAGATCTTTAATTTAGGATGGGGCCATACCATTAAAGGCCTTATAGGTTAGCAGGAGGATTTTGAACTTGATTCTAGAGTGAACTGGGAGCCAGTGAAGTGAAGCTAACACAGGAGTAATGTGTTCTTTTCTGCTGGTTCCTGCTAGCAATCTAGCTGCTGCATTTTGAACAAGCTGAAGACTTTTTAAAGAACTTTTAGGACACGCTGCTAGCAAGGACTTACAGTAATCCAGCCTATACGTAACAAATGCATGGATGAGTTTTTCAGCATCACTTCTTGATAAAATATTTCTGATCCTAGACATATTGTAAAGGTGAAAAAATGCAGTTTTACAAGCTTGTGATATCCATCCATCCATCCATCCATTCATCTTCTTCTTCCGCTTATCCAGGACCAGGTCGTGGGGGCAGCAGTCTAAATAAAGATGCCCAGACTTCCCTCTCCCCGGCCACTTCCTCCAGCTTCTCTGGGGGGACCCAGAGGCATTCCCAGGCCAGCCAAGAGATGTAGTTTCTCTCATGTGTCCTCGGTCTTCCCTGGGTTCTCCACCCAGTGGGACAGGCCCGGAACATCTCTCCAGGGAGGCGTCCAGGAGGCATCTGAACCAGATGCCCGACCCACCTCAACTGACTCCTCTGGATGTGGAGGAGCAGCAGCTCTACTCTGAGCTCCTCCCGGGTGACCGAGCTTCTCACCCTATATCTAAGGGAGCGCCCAGCCACCCTACGGAGGAAGCTCATTTCAGCCACTTGTATCCGGGACCTCGTTCTTTCGGTCATGACCCAGAACTCATGACCATAGGTGAGTATTGGAGCGAAGACCGACTGGTTAATTGAGAGCTTGGCTTTCTGGCTCAGCTATCTCTTCATCACAACAGATCACTACAGCAACCCATCCTGTGTATTCCCCGGCTGCTGCCTTGGAGGGGCTGGGGTGCTTGCTAGTTTAGCACTGGTAGTGTGGCCTGCACCACGAGTAACAACCTAGCTAGCAGGCCTCGCTTCCACTGTGCGGAGCCACGCTTCTAACTGCTCTAACCTGGCCTCCATATCTAAAGTAAGGCTACACTTAACACATCTGCCACTATCTTCACTAGGCAGGATCTTCACTGAACATATATATGCAACGTGGAGCAGGACAGAGGAGTGAAGGCTGAAGAGGCTAAACATGCATTGGTTTAGCTACAGTGTAAATGCAAACAGATGAGCACACCACAGAAAGGAAGTGGAAGTGCATTACGATTAGGCACACACACAGAGGAACTAGGAAAAGCAAAACACAGAAAAATTTTTAAAAAGGCATTATCTCCACGTGTTGTTGCTAGGAGATGCAAGTGTTTACCCATGCAGGTAGATAGAGATGGAGATGGAAGGTTTGCAGGAAAAGCCAGGTTTCCTCTTCAGCTGTTATTTTCTTTGGCAAGGAATCGTTTCAAGCGATAACAAACCATCAAGTTGACTTTCTCCCAAAAATTGTGCTTTTGCCCCGTGAGAACTGTCCCCAACTGGGTCAATGTTTGACCTATAAGAAGTTAAGCTGCTATGGAGAAAACAAAAACACATCACCAGATTTTAAATTGGTCGAGACTTTCGAATAAAAAACAGATGATCCCATAATGCAATCTGACTGACCCAGCCACTCTGCTACTGATGATGAAATAATGGTTGTTCTGCTGTAATCATATCACCAGAGGAATGAGGGGACTTATGAGCTTTGCAGATTAATGGTGAAAAACAAGGAATTATTTTTCCCAACTTTTCCATTTGCCGATACCATTAAAAGGAGGATTATAGCTTTTTGGATCATCCGCAGGAAGACCATTGCAGAGGGAAAGACACACCCTGAAAAGAATTCACCAAACACCACCAGGGCCAGCTCCCCAAAATAACATCTGACTGTTCAATCAAAACCTGGTTTGTAGCAAGAAGAAACTCACTCTTTACCTTGTGTGAGGAAGCAAAAACTATTTCCTTCTGTCGTTAAGGGTTGAAATAAGGACAATTGTGAAAACAGAGATTCAGTTTCAGCTGTCAAAACAGAAGAAGAAAGTTAGTTTTTAACAAACTCCTTCAAGAATTACCACAGAGAAAATGGCTGTGTGCTGTTTTGGTTATCTTCCCCTATCAAGTGTTTGAAGTGCAGCTTGATTGTCCTCGCCATATGTCTTGTACTGTGAGGCTGACTGAGTGAGCATGCAGCTGAGGCACAGCCCTAATGCCGTGTCATATTCTGGGCTTGGAGGAGAAAGGAGGATGCCAAGAGCTGAAATGTGATGACTGGTTTCTGTGTGAGAGCGAGCGGGGGAAAAAACACAGAAACCTTCCAAAGGCCTTTTTTTGCTCTGTGAGAGCACGTTCATGTGTACGCACATGTGATCACGAGTGCACTTACAGTATGTGTGGGAAGAAGGAATCTTTCCAGACGTTTTCTTTCTTGAGCCTCTTCCTGTGTTCCACAATCCCCTTCCCTCCCACCCCATGGCAGCCCATCCCTTCCAACATCCAGTTCACTAAGCCGGCGTCGCAGGAGAGGACTCAGTGAGAGGAGTCTCTCCGTCTCCACGCGTTCAGCCTTCTTCCAAACTCTCCATACGTTACTATAAATCCGTCACTTCGGCAGACTCATTTTCCCACATCTCTCCATCCAGTGTGTGTTGGTGTTTCCCATGTGACTTGGCAGAAGCGAGCCGAACATGAGTGCGTGCCAGTGTGGTAATGTGTCTGTTGAGAGTTTGGCAGTTTTCTTAACATGGCCTTACCAAAGGATCCACTGGGAAATGTGGTTTTGACGCCCCCTCTTCTCCAGCTCTCTTCTTTCCTTTCACTCTCCATTTTACAGCTACATTGTGTGTTTCTACACGCTCCTCTACCTCTCCTTTTTTTCCTTTTCCACATTCCACTTTCCCCCCTCATCTGGATCCATCAACCTGACAGTAGAACCAACCAGTAGAAAAAGTGGTTTCTTTAATTTGAACCCTTTCTGCTCATTTTCAATCAAACATGTCAAACATACTCGTTGATTTGGGTTGCACTAGTCTTCCGGCAGTTCACACAGTGAATTCTGATGGAGGGACTTGATAGCCATGCGGCAGAGGGGGCCGGTCAGATGAAATAACTACTTAGTATTCCATTCTGCAAAGCTAAACACCGTAGAGGGATGTTGGCAAATATGCAAATGAGGGGAGGCGTCATGGTCCTCCGAAGTTCATCAGCTTAGGGAAATTTGTGAAATTTGAGGGGTTCATTCAGTCTTTCATGTGTGTCTGAACACATATTATTTCAGAAGTGAAAGACACTCAGGTCTTTTTGAGGTAAAAATTAAATCAAAGTGTTCTTTAATTCAATATTTTCATTTTTATTGTTAAATAAAAACAAGAAATATTAAAAAATAAGTGTATTTTTCCATGAAAAGTTGAAATTGTTGGGACATATACTGCAAAGAACTCCAAACAGCTCCGGTGCTTTAAACTGAATCCTATTGTAAGTCTATCCTGAATTGTTAATCACACAGACCGTGTCACTCGACGTGACTTCAGGTCGGTCGTGGTGAAAGGACATCAGCTGTATAACCTTTTTAGTTAACCACAACAACTAAGGGTGTATTCAGACTGGACACATTTGGTTCACAAAGTGAACCAGAGTTTGATTACCCCGATAATCCTGAACAAAGTTTCAGTCTGAATACGTGCAAGCGAACCATGGTCCGGGACCAGGAGAAATTCCTGGGTCTGAACACAGTCCATGCTGGGACTGAAACAACTGAACCAAACCGGCCACCGTAGCCGGTCGTTAGCGTGCAAACGTGGAGCAGCGATGCAACAACAACTTGTTGAAATGTGGTTGGATGAATGCAGACTCATGAAAACAACTTTTAATGCGATACACATTGCTTCTCACACTGTTTTCCCGACAAACACTCGTAGCTGTAGTGTCTCCAGTAACCGCCTTGCAGCAAGCCTCCACCGTGCCAAAGCAGCCATAAAAAGTGTTGAACCTGGCCTTCATACAGACGTTCAAAAACAGTCAGGGAAATAAAAAGTTTGAATAAGTGAACAATCCTGGCAAAGATTTACAAAATGTTGCCCCTCCATCTTTTTTTTTGTTTTGACGCCCGCCCCTGTAACTGCTGGCCAGTGGCTGAAGAGATCTTTGACGTCACGTGGTTTTGTTTACAGGCTTTGGTTTGGAACAGAAATCTCCGGTAGACTTCAGTCTGAATACAGACCAAATGCAAGGTCTCAGACTCGATCCAGGAGATATTAAGCGGAGTCTGTCTGGAACAGATCACATTCCCAGTGTGAATACATCCTAAAAAATTGAAGGATTTAGGAAAAAACAGAAACTGATCACAACAAGTGTAAAACCATTGAGCAGCTACAGATGATTCCTGCTGATTCCTTGCAGATGAAGTGTGAAACTTCTAGCTGTAATGTTAGCACAAGCTCATTATTTACTGTCATCTAGTGGCTGGAGCTCTGTTAACACCAGCGCACAACCAAAGAAACATTTTAAAGAAGGTCCAAGAATACATTTGAATAAATTTTTTCTGAATCTTATTGACACGTAAATACTTAGTAGAACGAAAAAACCTTATGACGCATGTTTAAAATTAAAAATAGAGCGCTGCCCAAGAGTTTTCAAAAGTAGTTCATCTTCAGTCCTGAAGATGGAAATCATAGAAGTTGCTCAGATAATTTTGAAGCAAAGCTGTTATTCTGTTGTAAGTGTAAAACTTTTGGAATGTTTGACAGAATGTCTTAGAAGTTTATGCAAACGTCTTTAAATTTAAAAAAATGCAGAATGCAAGCATCTTAAATGTGTGCTCTAAAAAAGTTGTCAGAAAATTCATCAATTTTGGTTTTGGTAGATTTCTTATTGTGTTATGTTGTTGGATTGATAAACTAGTTACCAAGGTTCTGTTTTCTGTTGGGATCAAGTAAAGGGGGAAAGTGAAAACGAGAAGTATATACTTGATTCTACCCATTTACAATCATGCTTTGCTTTGCAATTTGTGCAGCTTTGGGAGTTGTGTTGTTTGCACATTGTGTGGTGTTGTGTATTCTATAAATGGAAAAGAAAGAAAATTAAATCAATCTTGTTTAATGTATTTAATTAAAATACATTAAATACATTAAACTAAAATAATTGGAGGTTTGCAGCCAGATACTTTAAGGATGGTCAGTTGCAATTTGAGAGATCTTCACCAAAACAGGAAGGAGATCCGTTTTTGTTCCGTCAAATGATTTTGATATGTTTGATTTTTCATGTTTGAGTCTCTTCAAATCGGTCTTCAGTGTCTGCATACTTAGTAACAGAGCATATCCAGTATCGCTTCACGCTAAATAACGTTTGGTTGAAATGATGGACAAACATCATCATCTGATCAATGATGTCGTCTAATGCTACCCGTCACAGTTTATTATAATATTTGTTGAGATGTTATTTATTAGATCAAAAAGAAAACTTGACATTTATGTTGATAAATGAACTTCATTTCAGATTCAGGTCAAATGAGCATCAGACAGACTTCAGAGCACGTCTTCAGGAGGTCTGTGAAGGTCTTCCATAGGGTCTCTTCACTGGACATGTTCATCCCGAAGTGGAGCAATTCCAAGCTTCACCCCAACAATCGAAATCTCAAAAATCAATCAAAAACTAGTTTCCAACTAGTTTTTGTTTTCCAGAAATTCAGATTTACCTTCATTAGCAGTAAAAAAACTGTGTAAGTTTGAGGTATTTTTAGGAGCAGTCCCAATCCAACTCTCTGTTGTTGTGTTTGCTTTGACATGCATGTTAAAAGTTAGAAAATCATGATGCCACACAAAACTGTTAAACGACCTTTGACTCCAGAAGGAGTACTGAAAGTTCCATTAAAAACTGTTTTAAAACTGAGATTCTGTAAAAGTTATTCGCTAATGTTTTCAGATGTGTCCCCTGCCTTCACCCATGAGTGGCTGGGTTAGGCTCCAGCAGCCCTGTGACCCTGAAAGGGACAAAACGGTTTAGAAAATGAATGACTGGATTACTTACTTATTGTCATTTTGACACTAAAATATGGTAATTAAAATGTTCTGTTTTTTTCAAATCTATCGGTTTCCAAATGCTGATGAGAACTTAGAATTCCAACTGAATTATGGAGCGTTTCAGAAAGGTCAAACATTAAAGATAGCAGCTCAGACACATCCAGAATGAATCAGTGGTCCTGTGAAGTCTGTGAAGTCCCAGCCGCTCATCTTTGGATCTCTTGTAAAATCATTCCCAGTACTCTTTTAATTATGATCATGTTAAAAACCCCTGTATTGTTTTCAAGGACATTGTTTCTCCAGAGCGGCAGGAGTTCAGCAGAAATTCGCCTCTGAATTCCATTAGTGTGGAGCAACCCTGGCCCCCTTTCCCCTCTCTGTTGGCGAGAGGAGTGGCGCAGGGAGCTTGTGGCCCAGTCATTGTATTTTCTACATCACAAATAGGATCTTTTACAAATTGAGTGTAGTTGTATTTAGTTTAGTTTTTCTTTTTCTTTTGTGTTTTTGTATTTTATTGAGTGTCAGAGTGGGACCTCTGTGTTTTTGTGGATCTTTGTGTCTGTCCCTGTTGATTTCTTTCAGGTGTGGTGATAAAGGAATGTGGCCTCCATTGGACTCAAGCTGATGGAGGCAGCCTTTAAAAGCTGGTGTGGACCTCCAGGCTGTGAGAAGGAGCCTTTCTGCAGTGATGCTTTATGGAGTTGATGGTGTAGGTTTATGTTAAAGCCTACGTTGGTTGGTTGGTTGGTTGGTTGGTTGGTTGGTTGGTTGGTTGGTT
>BSAI01000021.1:2147050-2165372 GCA_036245035.1 Adrianichthys oophorus
GGTTGGTTGGTTGGTTGGTTGGTTGGTTGGTTGGTTGGTTGGTTGGTATTTTCAGGTGAAGTTGTTTTACTCTAGAGAGGTTAGTGTTTTCACTGCTTGCCCTTTACTCTCATTTTCAGGTAAGATGTCTGTTTAGAAAGGTGGAGGTTTGTTTGTTTTACTTCACCCTGAAAACCCCTGTAAGTTGTTTTCTTGTAAATAAATGAGTTTCTTATTTTATGGAGACATTCTTTTGGTGTACTGATTTAGTTTGGACATATCTTTCTTTAAGGTTCTGCTCCTCCAGATCTCTAGAGCCACAAAGAGGTGTAACAACAACTTTGTTTTTGTCTGCTCCTGATTCACAATGATTTGAATGAAGAAATGCAATTTAAGTTTAACTTTCCTTTTATAAATGTATATGAACATGTATTAAAAGCTCAATTTTTGTTAGTGAATCTTTAAACTCAATCTTGTTTCATAATCTCCATCAGCATTACTTTTTAATGGTTATAGTCACACACTGATCCACAAAAGCTTGAAACAAATCTTCACGCAAGAACCTTTCCAATCTGCGCATCAGCATCCAAAACCACGATGCTGACTTGGCTCCGTTCCCAGTGGCTTGATGCTTTAGGGAATGCTCTGATAAAAGCCGTAATCTCATGAAATCATGTGCACATTGACTCAAGCCTTTGGGCCCTGCTGTGTTTCCTGACTGCTCTTGCCCACTTCCTGTTCGGCCCTTCTGTCCGTGATGCCCGTCTGCTCTGCGCAGTTCATCCTCTTTGTCCCGGCTCAATTGAGGCTGGCTACTGTCTCCAGTCTTGTTCCTTTCACCCCCACCCCTCTCGGTCCCTCCCCAGGTCTGCATCCATTCTCCGTCCCCAGGGGATCTGCCACCCACCCCCCATCTGTCCCTCCACCAACCCGGCCTCTGCCTGCCTCTCCCTCTGCTCACAGAAACCGCCTCTTGTTGTGATGTCATGCACAGCCTTTGTGTGCGTCTGTGTGAGTCAGGGAGCGTTTGTGTGTGACAGTATGTGACATGGAGAAAGAGGGAGGAATAGTGCGACAGAAGACAACAAAAGCACAAGTGTTAGGTTTCCCTTTTCAATGCAGAGGCTCAACTCCTTGGTTTTAATCTAGAAAAGAGGGTGAAAAGAGCAGGAAAGAGGAGAAGATAGCTGGGAATTTGAGCCGCTGACAGCTGGGTTTTGTCCCTTCTTTCCCCACTTCTCTTTTCTTCTCTGGCTGGACAGCATCAAGGCTGAACTCATCATTTAAACAAATCCAGGTTAAAAAAAAGAAAAATAAACGTGTGATCCTGTATACTGACGAACTGCCACCTGACCTGTTTTGCCCTGATGACAGTATTTACATCTGAAATCTCAAAAAGGGACTCACTTCTTCTGACATCGGGCTCGCCACATCCTGATTAGACGGCAGAAAAGGCTGAGATGGGTTTCAACGGTTCTCCTGTTCGTTTTGGTTCCACACTCAGACATGCTCTTGTAGGACATCTCTTCCCTCAACCTTAGCTTAAGTGCACACACACATTCACTGTCTGATAAATAATTGCATACCATGGTAGGCTACTGTCCAACTTGTGGGAAGCCTGTCTACTTCGGTGAGTCTCCCCTGTTTAATCTTTTACACGTCTCTCCGTCTGGTTCTATCTTTTCATGCAAACGTGTCGAGTTCTTGTCTGATAAGGAAATTGTTTTGTTATGGCTTGAGTCATCAGATGGAGCAGAAAAATATTGCATATTTTTATCCTTAAATTCCGATGCTGGGTCTTTGTGTGAACAACGCACACAAACGGGGATTTTTCTGCCACAAAACCACAAACTTGGAAACATAAAAATTCCTTTTGAGCGAAAATTAGAGTTTGAATTTTACTTAAAAGAGGAATAAATCTGTGCTTTTGCGTTTCTGCATCTGTTTGAGCACACACAAAGGCACTCAGATCCATGATAACAACAGGATGTGGGTCCAGCAAGCTGAGCTTGCATGCTGCCTTCTTAGTTTCCCTGAGAAGCTATAGAGCAACCACTGTGTCTTCATGCTGGTATTCTAAAACCACACTGCATAGCTGCAGCTGCAGCGACAGCTTTGTTCTGTTCCTAAACTGTGAGGTTCCTCAGCTTCACACGCCCAGAGAAGTTCAAACCCTCTGAAGCAGGCCGGCCTACTTACCCAACCACACGCTTGCTGTCCTCAAACGCATCTGCTCTCTCTGTGCCACTGAAGGCAACAGTCTGGATACTCTGTGGAAGTCCAGAACCCTAACCTAACAGTTTAGTTCTTTTATGTGTGTGAACTCCAGAAAAGAGAAATATTCCCCCTTGTTTCTCTATTGATGTGTAAAGTGTGAATCCCATCCATTTCTTGGTAACAGGTTTTCTGCATTGGAACTCTCAGACTAACGTGTCTCTTGTCACCATTTCTTTTGAAAGAAAAGGAAAGCCAAATCCCTCATGAGAACTGCACAGGCAGCAGTGGCTTCTCCAGGATTTAGGATTCTGGCCTCTTCTTTGTCAGCAGCAGGTGTGCAGACCTCTGAAAGAGAACACGTTTTGCCAGTTTGCTGCTGCTGAGCAGACACTCATTATTTTAGAGCTCATTGTTGCTTCCCACTAATCTGGAAAGTGTTATAAAGTCATGTCCAAACAACCAGGGAATTTTTAAAAAAGATCCCATTTCACGAAATTTCTGTCAGAAAAGGATGGAAGGCGGACATTGTGTTGGGGGATGGTTGTCCTCTTTTGTCTAAAGAAACATGACTGAACGGAATCGAACTAGACGTGGACAGCCGAGACAAAGCAGAAAAAACCTTCTGGACGCAGATGAGACCTCACACATTTGGCTCCAAACAATCCAGCAGTTCAGCATGAATCCCTCTCATTGACTGTCATTCTGGACTGTTGAATGCTCATGCTTGTGCAGCTGCAGGAAGGAGACACCTTGATGCCATTGGTTGCCCGTGGGCTGCTGTGTGTGTGGGACCATCCGTCTGACCTCTGAAACGGGGTCATCCACCGAGACTACGATCAGAAGCTCAGCAGCTAACCTGCCCAAGAATCATTGAAACAGACAAGATCAGGGTTCTGGGATAGACTTGATGAAGTCCAGGCTCAACTGTTGTGGTTAGATCATATAGGCTGTAAACTGAATTGACCAAATCTGTGGTCACATGACCCAATGGTCCATATTGGCATCCTTTGAAGCCTGCTTTTCATCTGCATCTGTATTTTGACTGGATAGGATGACTGACTGTAAATGAGAACTGGACTGAGTGACCCCCACCCCCCCACCCCCCACCCCCCTTGACATTCCAAACAGGAAGTACCTGCTGGCTCCACATTCACACACTGTTGGCAGCTTCGTTGCTTATCGCTGGCGCCAACTTACAACCAGTGTTTTGCCCAACGACATTTCAATACGTGGGCGAGCAAGGCGGGAACCAAACTTGCAACCTTCCAATCAGTTATGTCAAAATGAGAATTTTGATGTCAACCCACATTTTTGAGCAATGCCAGTCTTGAATAATAAAGTTATGACATTGAGAGAAGTTCATTCTCATTATGAGTATGTTTGCAAACAAACTCCACCTTTTGAGGGGAAAAAAGCTCAAGTGAATGTTTGGCTGCAAAGTTTGGCAATTTCGGTTGAAAATCAAAGGAGTCAGGCCTGATATTGTAGTAAACCACAAGGGGGTCATAGGTTGAGGTGCGTCGGTTCTTATGGTTACACTAGGGTCAAAGCAGCTCCCCAGAGAAGGTGAAAACTTTGCTTCAACTGAAGCGATGCCCTACAGAATGACCTGTTGCTCTTTAGACATTCTGGGAACATTCTGGGAATTCAAAAATGTGGAGGATAACGTTTGTTTGTTTGTATGTGTTCAGCCTCTCGCTCACAGCTCCCATGTGTCTTTGGTGCAGGTGAGAAGAAAAGGTCGATGGGCAGGGACTACCACCCTCTCTGCCTGAAGTGTTTCAGGTGCAAGCGGCAGCTCACAGCCGGACAACACGCTGAGGTATGCGGTGTGAAGTCGTAGACCTGACACACACTGGAAGGTAGTGCAGTAAACATGTCTCTGAATGGTTTTCAGTATGACGAGAAGCCGTTTTGTTCCAACTGCTATATGAAGCTGTTTGGCCCAAGAGGTGAGTTACCTGCTCACTGTGTAAACACACTCATGATGGCGCCTGCACTCACCTGGGATTTCTCATTTCTGTTTTCTACTGACCGTTTGTTGACAGGAAACATGTGACGGATGTGTCCATGATGGAGAACATCAACCTGACTACGGAGACCAGATGGAGCTTTCCGTTTTGTAAAGTTATATTTGTAATAAAAGTATGATGAGCATGTGTTCATGTTTCGACATCCATGCATCTGCTGCAGTGTCGCCTTTGTGCAGCTCTACAGTTGAGTCTGAAGGTCAGGGTGAGTTTTGTGAAACGTCAGATGCTTCTGTGCTGGCATGTCTGTTTGCAATCAGGACAGTTTTGGACATGTGAAGTTGTTGCACACGCTGGGAATAACTAGGAAATTCTCCAATCATGAACAACACTCATGCGGATGAAAAAGGAGCCCTGCTCCCAGGCTCTCCCTCTCTGCCTTGTGAGGCAACCACAGGGAGAGATGGAGGAGGAGGAAGCAGGGATGGATAAGGGTGGTTGCTGTTGGCAGGGTAAACCAGATCTTCTGCCAGCAGGCTCTGCTAGAGAATGGGCGCTCCAGCGAGGCTGGTCTCACAGACACACACACACACTTATGCAGCGCCTCTGCAGCATGCCTTCACTGCTGCAGGGCCTTGTCACCCAGTGGCGACTGAAGCGGTGAAGTCCCTGGTTTTGACACACATGTGGAGAGAAAAAGATCTACTTGAGTGTTGATAAGTGTCAACTAAGTGACATTTCAGGCATTTGCCCCTGAAAGATGCTGTGCATTTTAGGGAAACCTGATGGGAGCCACTGGGATGACTGGTTGCTTCCCATTAAGAGAAGTTGTTTTTTTTCTGGTCTTTGACAGGTCTGTAAGCCTCTTTCTTGTTCATATCACCAAACTTTCTCCTCCTCCCCTGTGCCCTCATTTCTCCTCTTCCCCTTCACCTCCTAACCCCTACCTTGACAGATCACATGACCATCATGATACCAGCTGGCTGGCTCGCTCATTTCCATGTGGAACATGGTGGGAGGGCCAAAACTGTAGAGACAGGTGCTGGGGGTAGGATGCTGCGAAGGTCACTGGATGACAGAGGGACACTTTAGAGAGCCAATCCTAATTTTCAAGAACATTCAAACTAAAAAACATGGACATTTATATCTGCTGGTATTGATATTTTTATGGTTTCAAAAATCTCAACCAAATTTGCTTCAACGTGTGACCAGGATGGCCATTTTGCAAATGAAGCAAACACACGCAGAGATGCATGAACCGTTGATGGAATTCACACTGCAACATGAGACCGAATAAAAAAGAAAATGAAAGCGTCCAAAGCCCAACAAAGAGTGCCAATCAGCACAGATGTGGTTAGTGTAGAACTGTGGACATCTAGTGGTCATGAATTCTAATTACACATCGTGGTGGAGTGAAGGTTCTGAAGGAAACGAGTAGACAGTGAATGCACCAAAATGTCTGAAACTTCCGCCATGATTTCTCCCAGTGCTTCGGAGTTGAACTGGAACTGTTGGTGCAGAGAAACAGCCCTCCACACCCCAATCTAACATTAGCGGTGCAGCAAAAACTGCTGAGCTTTCAGTTCGGATCCAGATTTCTACTCGGACGAGGAAAACAAAGACGTTCATGGATCTATTTGTCTACAAGCGGATGCATCAGAATGGGGCGGAGCAGGGACACTTCGGCCTGTCCGCCCTATTTTCTGCGTCACAAATACCAACATTTTTTCTGCTACAAAATCACAAGGAATTTAATAAAGAAATACTTAAAAAACTGACCTTTATTTTATTTAAATATCCGTCATCCATCATCACAAAAAACACAAGAACACGTTAAAAACACTAAAAAATACCATGTTCATAATTTAAAAATCCACTCTATCCTTAAAATGTATGTGTTTAAATATCCGGATTTCCGGGAGTTCATGAAGGCAACACCGACCAACCGCGATGCCTCATGAGGCGCATGCGCACAGAGCGAACTAGGAAGCCGGAGAGGATTAGCCGCGGCTCGAGAGAGAGATCCCGGAAACGAACGCCTTCATCGAAAATGGAATATTAACGGTTGACTGAGCCTGGTCCCGCGGTCCACACCGACAGGAACGTCACCATGATGTCAGAGTACGAACCCACGGAGGCGGACACCGTGGCAATGACAGCCGTGCCGGAGCCGGAGCCCAGCAGCCGTCCCCCGGACCCTTCCAGCACGCTGTTCGACAGCATCCGGGTGGGATTGGGGCTCGCGGCGAACCCCGGAGGCGCCGTGCGTATGTCGGACTCTCGTGAAAGCGTTCTGACCGAGCTGGAGACGGAGGGCTCCGGCGAAGAGGCGCTGCTGCTGCCCTGCTTAGCTGGAAGCTCGTCCCCGAGAGACAAGCGGCAGCGGCGGCACAGACACAGCTCGTCCTCCGATAAAGACACCGTGGCTTCCCCGGGTAAGAGCGCGTTGTTTTCTCTTCCCCGGTGCTTGTTGGATCACCTGCGGCACAACAACGACGTGTTCAAATCAGTGTCCGTCCATGTAAGCCTTCCTGAGACGAGGAAGGAGCATCCTCGGACTCCCCAGGCCGCCCCCACAGTTCCCCTGCTTTACCCGCTGGGATCTTTTACTGCAGATGATGCTGACCTTCTGCTCTCCTCATCAGTCTAATGAGAATGATGATGATGATAGTGGGATTTCCCAGCGTTTGCTGTACCTGCTGACATCTGTTTTGGATCCTTTAATCTAGGCCAGATGGCGAGAAGCGCAGTCTGAAACGTCCCAGTTTCTGCAAGGTTTGATTAAAAAAAAGAAGACTTTTATTCTGAAAGGAACAAACAGAATACCTTATTTTCCGGAGTATAAGTCGCTCTGGAGTATAAACTGCTCCAGAGTAGTGGCAGGAGCCAAAAAGAAAAAACGTATTCTCACATTGGGGAGTAAAATACAATGCTTCTGAACAAACCCGCCAAGCCCGCCGACATCCACATCGAACGGGAATCACGCAGCAAAATTTTTTTTGGTTGACTGCCTCTCTGTCGATACGTGTGAAAATCTCCTCCGCTGCTTCGTTTCATACGCGTCAAACTTGATACTCAGTGGTTTTCCAATCATATGTATACTTATACTTAAATAGTACTTTACTACCAGGATTAAAGCCCAAAGCGCGGTACAGTCACAGCACCATTCACACATTGATGGCAGTGTTGCTGCCGAACACTGGCGCCAACCGCCAGAGGGAAGGAAGAAGCTATGGTCAAGTTTAGAGCCTCATCATACATGGAAGCTTTCTCTGGATATCTATTCACAGTGCATGGAAGACGTGGATGGTGTTGGAGATGGTTTATTGATTTTGAAAAGCTCTACAAAAGCATAATCACATTAGAAGGACAGAGATCTTTTCTACTGTCTTGTTGTTGTGATAGGCTGTGGAGTAACGTCTGTCCACCTGTGTTCCAAGTTCCTGTTGTCCTGGTTACCAACTGGTGTTTAGACCAGAGCAATAATCTAGAACGTTCAGGCTACTTTTTTAGGTGAACGTTATTGCTTTTCAATGGGGACCCTGCAGCCAATCGGAATGGAGTATTCACCCGGACTGTGGTGTAAATGCATTTGAACAAAGCAGGGAGCTTTAAAGATATTTAGCATTGATGTAGGACTCTGTAAGCAATGGCTGTAGCAAACCGCTGCACATACTTTTGGTGTGGAGGTTGGGCCGGAGCACTGAGTGCTCCCAAGACCGGCCAGAGTTCCCGTGAGGTAAGCAGGTGTGTGGGAGACAAAAGCATGACATAAACATCAGGACTGTGTGTGCAAACAGATACTGTGTTCCAGTTCCAGCTGCTGATGCTCACAGCAGTTTTTCAGAGTGGAAGGCTTTTACTTTGGTAGTTTGAGCCTAATCGATCTTTGAGAACAGGTCCGTCTGTCCATCTGTCAGGGACACACAGCGGGGACTTAAACCATTTCCCAGAAGACCCCGAGTTTGCAGACATCATCCAAAGGGCGGAACAAGCCATCGAGAGCGGCTTCTGTCCTGAGAGGATTTCCCAGGGTTCCAGTGGGAGCTACTTTGTCAAAGACTCCAAAGGGGTGAGAATGGAGAACCAACACTGAAATGGGCGGGGTTTAAGGCTGACGTGTGCTTCAACAGAGACTTGTAGTAGAGGGGACAGAAATTCTCTGAAAGGAACTAAAAGATTTGGACATGCCTTCATTTCCCAAAGCTCTACATTTATTGCTGGGACTATTTTCTTTATTTACTGAAACTTGAACATTTTTTCAGTGCTGCATGAACAATAAATCCTCTTTTTCTGGTCATTTTCTTCGATTCCTCTGCAGAAAATCATCGGCGTGTTCAAACCAAAGTCAGAAGAACCGTATGGTCACCTGAACCCAAAATGGACCAAATACTTTCATAAGGTGAGCTACGTCGCACATCCTCTGGCCTTAAATGTGGTATTAAAAAAATCAAGCCTAAATGTGTAGGAGAATAGTTTTGATGGTGAAAAGTGACCATCTTTCTGGAATTGCCTTTTTTGTGGTGACGTTCCTGCCAGGAGAAGCCGGCAGTGAAACCATCAGCTGAGAGCTCACACTTGTCCCTGTTTTCTCAGCTCTGCTGTCCGTGCTGTTTCGGTCGAGGCTGTTTGTTGCCTAACCAGGGTTACCTGTCGGAGGCCGCCGCGTCTCTGGTTGATACCAAACTGGGCCTTGGAGTGGTGCCAAAAACCAAGGTGGGACTCAGACTACACAAACAGCCTTTAAGAAAGGCGTACCTTAACACTTCACGGCCTTTCTCACCACTGTCCTCACGGGTGGATACGTGGCGACTGTGGGTGATAAATGGTCAAACCTGTACGGGGCATGCAGGTGGTCTGCACAAAGTATCAAGATGGTAGAGCGCTCGGTGAACCCGTACAGTAAAAATGTTCATGCACTTTTTTTCTACGGGCATGCTGTGGGCGACAGGTTGTAGTAAACGCTTATACAACACATACGGACGGGAAAGTCAGGGGGAAGTCGATGAGATGCAGGAAAATCCTACAGATTTGACTTTTTTGCGAGCCACCAAAATCTTGGGGCTCAAGGAGCTTGTTGGTGCTGTTCACGTGAGAACGGCCCGCTTCTGGCAATGCAGCCTGACTGTTGGCAAGACAATCGGAGTGCAGTTTGTTTGAATATTTTACAGGTGTCCTGCTGACACTTTTGTATCACATGCGCTCCCTGTGCGTGCAGCATTCATACACATTAATCAAGGGGTCAGTCCTCACACCTTCCAAACGACTAGAGTACGGCGTAACCCCGGGCTCACACCGCATGGGGTGCATCTGCGGTGCGGTTGCTGGAGTCTTTATGGAGCGTGAAAAGTGCAAGGGGCACTCACACTGCATGCAGTCCGGTCTCTGCGGTCTGGCCTGCGGCGCTCTGTATCCATTTTGTTGGCTTAATATTTTTTCTGGACGCCAGAGCTGAGCCATAGCACTTTATTGTGAAGTTGGAGCCTTTTTCAAAATAAAACCTGGTTTTTGCTGTACTCTCTTTGCTGTTTGACGTCATTTCTGCTGACATGGGGTCTCAAAGTGTGTGGTCTAACCTCATTTCAGCCATATAACACCATGGGGGTCGAGAGGCTGATCAGAGATCCAGAACTGCCCCATCATTTATGATACAACACATGCTAGGATAATGACCAAAAGGACAGAGTCTGGGCTGAGATATCACAGGCTGCTGGACTTGATGGTGAGTTTGTGTCATTTGGACATTCACACTCAGGTTAGAAAGTTAAGACCTTTGTAAATCCATTGATTGAAGATGAGCCACACAGAAAAAGAAGTGTTGTGAATATACTCCAAAATAATGAGTTTGTTTACTGTGACGTCAGATTTAAATGGAGAGTTCTCGCTTGAACCTCTGAGTTCAGAGGTCAGAGGTCTGCAGCAGAGCCTGTCTGCAGCAGGACCGCAAGCAATCCGTAGTCAGTGTGAGTTACCGACCGTTGCTAGACCGTTCTGCAGCCGCACCGGAGCCGGACCGCATGCGATGTGAGCCCGGGGTCAGCTATCGTACGTGTTACAACTGACTCTAAACAAATAAAAGATAACATGAAACCGGTTTTAGCAATTGAATTTCTTTGTCTTAAAGAGGAATAAACAACCAAACAAACAGAAAGATGAAGATGAGGTGGAGAACAATCAGAACCAAATGGAAGAACGGATGAAGAAACCTCAGGGAAGAATGGAGAGACTCTTGGCTGCAACAAAAAACCTTTACAAGCTGTGATACTTGCCAAGGGGGCAGTACAAGGAACTAACCCTGCAGGGTGCCCATACTTTTGCACACGCCATTATTTTGCTTTCTGTTATTCTGAAAGGATAAATGATGGAAGCCTCTTTTTTCTGACATGAATAGAACGTTTCATCTGTAAACTGATATCTTTAGGAGATTTTTCAGTCTTTCCTTGGGTTCTTTCTGCTCAATAATAGAACATTTTACCTGGGGTGCCCAGTGGAGCCCCACTATGGGGTGCAGGTAGCGTATCTGAAGGGGCAAGTTTTGGTGTACGGAAAGTTTTGGGTGTCGTGTCCCTCCTAAAACGCTTAGAAAACTATGCTATTCTGCTTTGATCTTTTCGTCTTCTAAGTTTTATGTCGAATGCTTTTGCTGACACCCTCCTGCATTCACCGCTTTAGGACCGGCACAGGCAGGACACTGTTTTGTGCTGGTGGCTGCATTTATCCTTTTGTTTCTTTTCATGTCTATTTGTCAGTCTGTTCATACGGACGTTTTGTTGTCTTATTTATATTTGTGTTTTTTAGTTGTTTTTATTTGGATTTCTGTATGCTGTTACGTTTGGGAGAGAAGTCACAGCGTTTGGTCCCCTCCCCATGCCTATAAACCGGGCTTGTGTACACCTGCACCCCACCTGCAGCCCAGGTGCAGGTATGCCGGTATTTCACCGCTCCTCCAGGGTCTGGGTCACATGCAGGGAAAAACTCACACACATGCAGGTGTGTGACTACTAATAGGACTTTAAGATGTCGCCGCTCCTCCCTGTCTCCTCCTCCACGGGCCCTGACAACCCAAATCCCGCAGCGCCGGACGGGTCAATCTCCACACGGGTGTGACTAAGGCCCGACTCTGACTGACATGACCAACCTAAAGGGACAGCCTGCTGATAAAAGACTAGTCCTGATGTGATCGCAGTAAACACACTGTAACTGAACATCTTTAACCAGGTGGTGTATTTGGCGAGTGAGACGTTCCACTACAGCGCTATCGACAGAGCAAAGTCCAGAGGGAAGAAGTACGCCTTGGAGAAAGTTCCCAAGGTGGGACGCCGCTTCCACAGAGTGGGCCTGCCTCCAAAGGTAACATCAGCGGCGAAGAGCCACCTCACTCTTTCTGCAACACCACAGCGCTAGTTTCTCTGTGTGGAACCTGCAGTGGCCTCAGTTTGGCAGCGTCTTCACAGAACTCTGGAAAAAGTCGTTTTCATGTCTAGAACTTTCTGCATAACTAAGACCTGTTCTGTTCCCTCTGTTCTCATTCCCACATTGAAGCAATCTTTTGACTTCTGCCCGGTGCCTTTCACTTGTTTACCGGTCCTAGTCAGATAGACGTGGAGCTTCATTGTTCAGAGGCTGGGCTGCGTTATCTGCTGTTTCTAGATAGGCTTTGGAAACATCTGAGCACGTTATCTTCAGGCTGATAAGCCACGTGGCCTGCACTTACATAAGCATAACAAAACGTGTGCGCCGTCATGCTTGTGCCGCGGCGGCTCATGGAGCGTTTGTGCGATTGCAGGTGGGCTCGTTCCAGCTGTTTGTGGAGGGTTATCGTGAGGCAGACCACTGGCTGCGGCGCTTTGAGGCCGAACCTCTGCCAGAGAACACCAGGAAGCAGCTGCAGTCCCAGTTTGAGCGGCTGGTGGTGCTGGACTACGTTATCAGAAACACAGGTGGCCGGCTCGAGCCTCAAACACCGACATTAAGTCTCACATCTCTGCATTTAGAAAAGTCTTGACCTGTTTTTCAGATCGAGGAAATGACAACTGGCTGATCAAGTATGAAAATCCAGGAGAGGGCGGCGAAGAGCAGAAAGTGAGTCAACTTCAGCTTTTGATTCATTTACAAACCAGAAGTGAAGTTCTTCTTAATACTGCGGCTGCTCCTGTGCTCTCACATTGTATCAGGAATTCCTCATTTTCTTCTGATGCTTTTCTGGATGTCTGCGTCAGGGTTTGCAGCAACAGGATCACCTCACGTTATCGTTCTTGCCCAGATATTGATAAAACCCTGGATCAATAAATGCCAGATCAATAAGTAGCCTTGTTTCTAAATCTCGTGGTCGTTGTTTTCCATCTCCTGTAGGAGGCAGAGTGGCCAGAGAACAGCCCAGACTCCTGCATCAAGATTGCTGCAATCGACAACGGCCTGGCCTTCCCCTTCAAACACCCTGATGAGTGGAGAGCTTGTATGTACTTTTTTCTCATTTACTTTGAACATAAAGCTTCGCTTTCTCCACTTGAAGTGGAGTGACGCTCTAATGCAGTGGTCCCCGACCTTTTTCAGGCAGGGACCGGTACTGGTCATTAGCTTGGGATTGGGGGCCACTACTATCCTTCTCTTTCATTGACAGAAGCCTTGTTTTTATCTTGGGAAATCGTTTTGGTAATACGTGTCTTTAGTATGATCTGTAGTCAAACTTTTTAACTCTGGGTGTTACATAAATAAAGGTAAAAGAGCAAAGGTAACCATGGTGACCAGATTAAACACCGAAGCCTGCTGATCCGAATGCTGAAACATCCAAACTGCTGCACCGCGGTGTGCTTACTCCCTTGTACAAAACATTGAGGCATGTAGAAAAAAAACAATCAACAAGAGAGAGAAGAGAGCAGTTGGATATTAACTTACCCATGATGGTAAAAAAAAAATAAAGAAGCTCTAGCAGAAGCGCCGTCGAGGAAAAATACAAGTCTGGTGTGATTTGCAAGTGAAAGCGGAGACTGCACACACTCCGTTCCGCGTCGCTCTCACGTGCAGTGTGAACTTAACCAAAGGCTCCATAGAGATCAGGAAGCTCCAGAACATCTGCTTTAATGAAGTTGAACGGTTTTTAATTACAAACTTGTTGCTTTATCAGATCCGTTCCACTGGGCTTGGCTTCCTCAGGCCAATGTGGCCTTTTCCCAGGAAACTCGAGAGCTCGTGCTGTCCCGCCTCTCTGATATGAACTTCGTTCAGGACCTCTGTGAGGATCTCTATGAGCTCTTCAAGGTACCAGTCACCTCACAGCATCTGCGTTCCCTCGGTTTCATACATGAAAGCTGCTCTCACCAAAAACGTTCTGTCCTCAGGCTGATAAGGGTTTCGACACAAACATGTTTGAGAGGCAGATGTCTGTCATGAGAGGACAGGTGAGTTTGACCTGCCAGCATGACAGGAAATGAACTTCAGCTGAGATTTGCTGTCAGTTCTCTCCTTTGCTGTTTTTTCTGCTTCCTGTCTCTTACAGCAGTTCGTTTTCAAACTGTTTTTAAAAGCGCTTCAGTTTTCTATAAACATTTAGGGCTTCGCTTTGTGAAACCCTCTTTGTTCTCAGGTGTTGAACTTGACTCAAGCCCTGAAGGATGGGAAGAGCCCCATCCAGCTGGTGCAGATGCCACGGGTGGTGGTGGAGCGCAGCCGCTCCGGGGGCCAGGGTCGAGTCGTCACTCTGGGAAACGCCTTCACACAAACCTTCCACTGCAAGCGGCCCTTTTTCTCCTCCTGGTAGTGCGAGGGATGATCAGGGGAACAGAGGAGTAAAACCTAAGAGCTCCTTACTGTTGTCTGGCTTGAAGCATCACTGAAGGATAAAATGGGAGGAAACATCATTATTTCTATGGAAATGCCTAACATCTGTCCCTGCGAGGCAGAAAATGTGAATCACTTGGGAGAGAAATCAGAGTTTGGCTGTATTTCTCTCTTTGTGTAGAGAAATTCCACATCTGCCTTGCCTTCCAGCTCTTTTGGTTACCATGGTGACTTGATTAAATAGTTGCCTTTTCCACCACGGTGGGTTTCTTCATTCCAAAAAAAAAAGAAAAGAGGCAGATTTTCATTTTAAATGGAATCCAAGTGTCAAGTTTGAAGGAAAGTTGGCTGGTGGTTTAAAGACCAAAGAAGCAGCTCTGACGCCTCCACACATCGGTCCTAGAAGGGAACCCTCCTGCGGGGTCCGCTCCTGTGCAAACACGTGTTTGCTTTGCCTTTTATAGTTTCATTTAGACATATGGATGTGCACTGGCTCCAGATTGAGCCTTGACAAGTCTTCAGAGCCACATCTGCTACCAAACGAATCCCAGTATCTTCTCCTGTTCAAACTGCCAAACATTTTAGTCGGAGTGACATCAGAAAGCCTCAAGCAACATAGATGGATGAAGCTGGAATTGTGAGGACAGAGGAAGAGCTTGCTGCTCGAATGAAAAGCTGTTTACAGTTTACATAGACCATTGCTTCTAAACAGTTCATTACTAAAGAATTCAAACAGACTTTGATGATGAATGTATGTGATGTTTGACACCTGTGTCTCTGCAGCGCTGCTCTACTTAACTGTATGAAGGGAAATCTTCACCGATGGAAATATGTCATCATTCTTTACTAAATGCAATTTTTTTTCCTTATGTATGAATTGTGAACTTTTTATTCCAACTCGATGATTGTACGACAAAAGTTGCATATTTAACTGATGAAAAATGTAAATAAAATTTGGGGAATTTGAATTTGTCTTTGTTACATCGTTACAGAACAGTCCTGAGGAGAAGCATTATGATCCGGATGTTTCATCCACTCTGTCTTGGTGTTTAAAACGGTTCACATAACTGCAGAAATTGCTGCTTAACCTAAATACTTCATTCTGTAAAAAAGCAAGTTGCTTTTGCTTTTTTTAAATTAAACATTCAGTCCAAACAATCCTAAACAAAAACATGTCTTTGCTTTTGTTCAGGATTTGAATTGACATAGCTCCTCCTGAGTGAAAGATGAGAGAAAAGGTTTTGAAAGAGTCTGTTGGAGACATGCTCACCTTTCAGCCTGGATGGATGAAGTCTTCACAGCAATAGATGCACAGAAGGAGGAAGGTGAGGTTCAATACGACCTTTTCCCTATTTTGTAAAAATGTGGATAATCTTTTGGAGATAAAACTTTTTAAGGGGGTGCTGTAACATTAACACTACTAAAAAAGATTGTAGGATCTGGCCTTGCAGCTGCACATTTACCTTTTTTTACTCTCTTCATTCAGCATTCTTGTAAGGTGTTTTGATTGGCCAAAAAAAAAGGACAATGGAATCAATGTAAGTTTGGATTTAGTGTTAAAAATCTAATTTGGAGATAACTGCTTAGAAAGTCCGTACAGAACTCAAACATAACGTTCTGTCTTTTTGGGTGTGATACATATCCAGTGTTGGTCTGATTATGGTTGTCCAGCCAAAAAATGCTTTTAGGGAAAGTTTTAACATTCTGCTGAAACTTTAGAACATCATTTCTGGAAAAAACAGAAAATAAAGTCCACTTTTTTTTCTCCTTTATTGGTCAAAGATATCAGTTTTTCAGAAATGGATGCTTTAAAAAGTTTAAATGAAAAGTAGATGCTGCAAATGCTTAGTTTGACACAAAAACATGAAGGTCTCAGAAGAAGACTGAACAAATGTTTGCTGTTCCAAAAGAAAAGTCAAAAGGAACGTGAACCTGGGTTTTCTTCCATAATGGCCTCTGCATTTTGGAGCCCAAACTGTCCATAATTAAATAAATAAACAGGATCTTGTGCAATCAGACACTCAACCAATAAATATCTCATAAATATATGAAAAGATTGTTCAAGTTTGAAAAACCTGCTCACTGATATGAAATTAGCCATATTATTATGACACATATTTCATTCAGCTTTAAAACCTGCTCATTATTTCAAAAAATATTATTTTTTAAATCATGTTGAATATAACTAGAATTTACAGCTTTTTTCCTAAACTGATTTCAAAATGAATATTTTTCAAAGTAGCTTTTTAATGTCACATTGCTGTTTTTCAGAAAGATTTCTTCATTTCAGAATGAGCTTTTCCAGCAGGATGAGTCTGTCTGTCAATCAAACCAGAGAGGGCGGAGACTCTTTAGTGGCCGGCGGTTCCTTTCCTCAGACAAAAGCAGCAGAACTCTGACTACATTGATCCAAGTTACTCCAGCGAGCGTGATGGCGCAATGCATACTCCTCAATACTAGGTGGAGTATGCACCTCAGCACATAGAATTATGAATTATTATCTGTACGAGACAGTCATGACCTTATTGCCCTTTGACAACAAAGAATATAAGCAGAAGTCACTTTGTTTAATTTAAAGGATGTTTTATTATAAATGTGGATCATATTTGGTCAAAAGTTCTCAACAGCTCTGAAGATACTGAATCTACAACCATCAAACTTTATACATAGACTTATATAAAGTTTGATGACTTTAGATTGAAAATCCTCAGAGCTTTTGAACTTTTTTGACTCAATATGATCCACATTTGTATAAAAACAATCCTAAAAATAAACTAAGTGACTTTTTCCCAAAATCTTTGTTGTAATACGATGGCATGACCAAGATCAATCATATCTGAATGTTTGATCACTGTATTTTCAGACCTAATAAGTATTTTTAATTCATTATGATTCAGATCTTTAAACTAAAATAATAATACTAATGAAAAGTGACTTCAATAACTTTCTTGTAGTAGAACCGTATGCTCATGTATAACCATGGGAGGATTTGGAGGTTTGGTGAATGTAAGTTCAGTAATTTTCAGAGCTATTGATCTTTATTATGATTTGTATTTCTGTTAAAAAAATGATAGGAAAGAAAGAAAGAAAATACAATTAAGAAATTTCTCCCAAAATATTGATTGTAACATGAATATTGTGACGTCTCTTCATTAATGGCTCATATAAATGTAAAAATGTATTTATTATTGTTTTTTACAGAATGTTTTTTTTTTTTAAACTTGCACTTTGGAGACGGCCCCTTGGCAGCATCACTCGCTGCATTGTCTCCATCTGCAGCTCGAAGAGAAGACTTCTCATTTAAAAGGCAAAAAACTTTCTGACTTCACCGAACTATAGTTCCCTGTGTGCTTCAGTCCACACGAACCCAGTGCCCAACCGCTCAGGAGGTAAAGTTTGAAAGATATTCACAAATGGAGTGGTGGATGTTAGCATCTTCTGCACCAAATATCAAGCAGAGCGTTTTAAAAATATCATCCAGACGTCTCAAAATAACATCTGCTGACAGATTGTCTCTATTTGATCAGCTACCGTCTGCAAACCTGCACGGATGCTGCAGAAACATGTCATCTTTCTAACTCAGCAGAACACAGCAGAGCGGGTGACTTATGAGTCGATTCCAAAGGATCAGCGAATGAGGGATTGGATCCCACCCACTGTCACTCACTGACAGACAGACTCATTCTGCTGATAGAAACTTATAATGAAATAAATAAGCCCTTCTGAAAAACAGCAATGTGAATCAGGACCCTAAAGTCCTAAACATAAGCAGATCAATCAGAATGGCTGAAGGAAAAGTCAAATGTTGACCTCTGGAATTTTCCTGCACAAGAGACTGATGTCCGGTTTTTGTAGTTTGTGGGTCATCTGCAGCTGTTTGTCTGCTCTAAAGCGAAGACCGTCTGATCCAAGCATGTAGTGTGAAGTATGCGACTGAGGTTTACAGAAGTGAAGTGTGTTTTCTCATGTCTCAAATGCATGACTGTTAAGCCTTAAACTCTCCCTCTGACATTAATAATTGCTTCAGTTTTTTAAAATCCAAAGTATGATGTCAATAGATGACATCACAGGGACCTCTGATGTCATCACAACTCCTGACAGCTGATGACATCATTACAAAAGTGCCCTTCTGATGACTTCAAATGACATCTCAACTTGATGATGACATCAAATGACATCATCGAGCTAAATCCATAAATAGAGGTTCTGAGGAGAGCAAATACATCCTCACATCCAAGAAGGAAACGTTTGAAAAGCAAGTTTAAGTATCACAGCACAAAGTTCTGTTGATTTCACCGTTTGAACTACTTGCAAGAACTTCAGCATGACTTCCAAACCTGTTGGGAAATTGCAATCAGAGTCTGCCATGAATTCACCTG
>BSAI01000024.1:0-37697 GCA_036245035.1 Adrianichthys oophorus
ACCATTCTGATGGGAATATGTGGAAATTGACTGACTCACCAGCTAGGCGGGCGACATCCTGGCGGATGGTACACAGGGATAATGACTTGCTCTCGCCTCTGAGGCTGAGGAGTCAAGTCGCATCTGGTAACAGCATGGTGCGCACTGCTCCATCATCAAGGATTGCGTAGGTCTGAAGAGATCTTTTCTTGTGGCTGATAATGATGGGAACAACCTTGAGGTACACTTTACTGCATTGCTTGGGTTTAGCAAGGATCACCTGGTCTCTTGGTGTGATTAGATAGACACTGGAACTAGCTTGATTCACATCATGTAAAACTGTGAGGTGGATATCTGAACAATTGCCACATGGCTTCTTTAGCATGCAGGAACTCTGCTGGTGACTGGTCTGACCACAGTCATAGCATTGCTTGCAGTTATCTAGCCACTTCCTTATTTCTTATATTGACTGCTGGATTATGACTGGACACTGCGATAAGTAGTGATTTAGATTTTTGCAAAACAGACACATTTTCTTTGGGTTTGATTGCTTGGAATTTTCAAATTGTGACCTCTGTATTTTCTGGCAATCTTCTCTTGGTGTTTTGTTAGACCCATTATACACTGAAATGGGTTGGCTCTGGGATTTTATTGAAGGGGATTGTTTCTCCTTTCTGAAATGCAGATGCCCTTCAGTTCTGTGATGCTGTACCATCTTTGCTGAGAGCCTCTGGTCCTTAGCCTTCACTTTGAGCCAGTCTGAAAGATCCCGCAGGTTATAGGTGTTCAGGCATTTCCTGCTGAGACTGCCTCGAGTCTGTGAGTGCTCCACAAAGATGTCCCTATACTGCTAAGGGAGTTTACTGATTATTCGATCTCCATGACCAGTCAACATCAGCTCGGTTCCAGCTCGGCCCCTCCAGGGATGTTAGTATCCTCACCAAGAGATCAACCCTTAGTGCCGAGCTCTGGAAGGCCTTGGAATCTCCAGGTTTGTGATCGGGGGCATTTAAAATGGCTGCATTCTCGCTTTGGGCATGTTGGTGAGGCTGCCCGTACTTACATTGCAGGGCTTGCATTGCAGCCGTGTATGGCTGTGAATAATGTATGCAGGATTGCGCTATGCTTTGCTTCATCCAAGACCAGGTACTCTATCAGGACTCTGTATTTGTAATGTTCTGAGAGATGTGAGTAGATGATTTAGAGCCATTTTTAGATCAGTAAACTCTCTCGAGCTGTCATGAACCAATTTTGGCATTTCCGGCAATGGGACAGGCTGATATAATTGATTAAATGTTTTTACAACTGGTGCTGGTGTGAGCTGTACTGTGGCTGAAAGCTTTGTTGAGCATATGGATCTACTGCAGTGGTAAGTAGATTCATGTTGTTTGAGGGGTGCGCCACCTGGTGGCTGGAGTTGCCTGTGGTTGATACATTACTTGCGGAACTGGAGCTGATAGGTTGATAGGCGGGGACATGAACTCAAATTGTTGAGGTCCAACTAGAGTGTGTTAAGAGACCTGGGATACTGGTGGTGAGGAGTAAGCTGGTTGGTTAATTGAGGGTTGAGTCATAGAAATAGTATTAACAGGCTGGTGCTCTTGCATAAGAGGTGCAGCGTTTGCGTACAGAAAACGCTGGGGTGGACTCCCCATTTGTACTTTGATAGCTGGGGGTTCTGCAGCTGGTACATTTGCTGTCCTTTAGCAACTGGGAGAAGCTGGACTAGAGGCTGTAGTTGGGTGGCTGCTGGGGCAGCTTGATGGGCAGGCAGCGTCACTCTGCAGGTCCTGAGTTGATTAACGGGAGGTGCAAGGGGGACTGGCTGAGCAGTTGAACCTGAAGAATGAGCTGACACAGTTTGATGTGAGGACTGAGAGGATGCTGAGATGCCACTTTGGGCAATACTTGCAAGTGATGGTGTGTTTACGTGCAGCTGGTGGGATGGTTCAAACGTTGGTATTTCCCTACTTTCTCGCAACCGTTTTTGGGTAAGGAAGGAGGTCGGCTAGAAGCATGCCTTGTTTACCTGTGCTGGGATTGGCTAACCATGGAATTTGATTTGTGGTACAGAAGCCAAAGTTGATGGGAGTGACCGGGTCAGAATGGAGCCTTGTCCTTTTGTTTGGATTTGTGACCGCTGCTCCTACTTGGGTTTGTAGCATCGTGTTTTGGGTACATGTTTGTGGTGTTGTTAGAAATGGACTGGTGTTTTGGGATGAAAAACTTAGCTGTAAGGGGGACAGCTACTGAACGCCGCTTGTCGCTTCAGTTCTAGGGCCACTTCTGTTTTTCTTGTATCTACCTTCCGCTGGGGTCCATTCTAAGAAGGCATGGTGTTTCACTGCACTTATACGCTGATGACAGCAGATCTATCTGCCACTAAAAAGGAAGAATGGTTTCTCCACTAACCCGTTCGTATCATGTTTGCATGATATTAAGGATTGGTTGGCCATGAGTTTCCTGAGTTTTAATGAAAACAAAACTGAAGTATTAGTGCTTGGACCAAATGATCTTGGAGGACCGTCCCCTGTTGATCTGGGTTTTTTGACAGGCTTTTTGAAGACAACGGTTTCTAACTTGGGTTTTAAATTGGACAGTCATTTTAAACTTGATCACCAGATCATATCAGTGGTGAAGCTTTGCTTTTATAATCTTCTGCAACTTTCCAAGGTGAAACCATTTTTATCAACTGCACTTTTTGAGACAGTAATCCACGCCTTCATAACATCTCGGCTGGATTACTGCAACTCTCAGAAATCCGACTCGAATGACCAATAAAATGAAAGCAGGCACCGTATTCCTCAGACTGGGACTTCTACATCCGCGACAGAACTCCGGCCAGAAAGCACAGGACAACAGGAACAGGTTTAACCTTTTATATTGTATTTTCAGGAGATTTACAGAGTCAACAGTGCCCAACACACAGCTAATGGTCTCCTCCCTCCTTCCTTCCTTCCCGCCTCGTCTTAGTGCAAAATTTAGAATATGCTTCAGTTATTATTAGGCCATGTTTTAAACAGTTGTGGGAGAAATTATTTTCATTCATTAAAAAGAAAAAAAACATTATCTTAATAGATTGCTTGTCTGATATTCTTACAAGTTCTTTCAATAATATTTTTTTTCTCACAGTTATGTCTGGTTAGTTAGATCCATGTATTTTAGTCATAAATGTTTTGAAAAATTAAAATATTTTTTATTCAAATGTATTCATTCATTTTATGAAGATGACAGATTACATGTCTGATTATTGTTGGAAGTTTTTGGCTTCTAGCACCACAGAATAAGAGAGAAAATAACAAATAGTAATACTGGTAAATAAAATGAACTGTCAAACCTTATATGCTTATTAAATTAATTCTTTTTTTATTTACATGCCAAGACAAATGTCAGATTATGTTAAAAAAACATAAGAAAAGGTTTTTTTAAGTTATAAATAGACCTTCCTCATTAGAAACAATGTCGTTGGGGACGCACTTAGACCCCTTCAAGATGGCGACGCTTCAAGACGTCAACACCAATAAGGGGCGACAGTACATGAGGCGTCTACCTATATATGTCTATGACAGCAAGGCCCAGGCGTAACACTTACACGTCTTTGCAAAATTCAAGGTGTTTCTACACATTAGACTGTAATGAAGGATTGATCTTTTTTTGAGTTGCTATCATATGTCTGTTGTTCACTGTGATAAGTGGTCACTTTTATGTTATAGTAAAATAAACATACCATGTCTCAATCCAAATGGTATTTACCAATATCAATAATCAATTTATTTCATTTTGAAACTATTTTACAAGGTCGATTCCATTAAAAACTTGTCTGAGACAGATCGCTCTGGTTGAATAGAAATTGATTTATTGATTAAGTCAATTAATCATTACACTCCTATGATTAGACAATGGTTTCTTAAACAAAGTGTAATCATTCTTAAGATAGGTGAAACTAATTTTGAGAAAACTTTTTGTTGATTTATTTTTAACGGTAATGGCCAGTGAGATGCCTTGTTTTTCCAAAACTCTTGAGGTCAAACAGAATTTGAAAAACAGAAGGAAATCCTAAGTCAGAAAACCAAAATATCTATTCTGAAAACATGAAAACATCACAGATATGAGACACATACTCGGTTTCCTCTTTTTATCCATCTAATTTGTGTTTTTAATCCTGAAGTGACAGCATGGCATTATGTTTCTCAAGCACATATTTCTTAAGCTTATCATCAAAGAAAGCGAAGTGAGTCAGGAGGGGGGGCAGTTCCCTTAGCAGCAGCTCTCATGATGTGACCGCAGCGTGAACCCTGTCATCAGGATCGCATGTACCTTCTGCCAAATTGCAAATCTGCACAATAATCAGCCTGTTGCAGCTCGATAACAAGTTCCTCACCGCTGCACACTTCATGCATTTTGCATATTTGCATGAGAACAGAGGAAGAGAGAATGAAGTGATTTCTCACTTCATTCTATGAATGGAGTGAGGCTCCGGTTGGTTGCCATGTTACCTCACATCAGGGATGTTTCGAAAGTCTTAAATATCACTGAGAGTCCCTGCACTTTTGATCCAACCCTTCCAGACAGAGCCGGCTCCTCCCTCACAGGACCTGCATCCGGCTGGAGAGGAGGAGTGTCGGCCGCCTGATATGTCAATCTACAGGAACACATGCTCACATTCATACAGGAACCCGGCTGGGAATACATGACACCTCAGAGGAGCTTCTCATTAGCCAGGTGTGCCTTTCTGTGCAAGTCACTTAAATCTGAAAGGCTCACAAATACAGATATATGGTAATATTGCGCTCATGCTTGTCAACATTTCCTGTCCCAATGAATATAAATAAGCTTTATATTTCTAAGTCTGTTTATATAAACACACACACCCACACACAAGACCACATACAAGTATGCAAACACAAGAACACAGACACACCCTCAAGCACACTCTAGCACTAACACTTTTTTGCATTCCAAAAAGGAAGGGGGTCCCGGAAAGCCAAAATCCCAACGACTTCTACTGAGAAATAAACAGCTATTACTCAGTCATCAGGTTTGTCGTAGTAACCATTCTTGCACTGGCACCTCTTTTGAACATGTTTGCTAAACCCAATTTTTTCATGATATATTTCCTTTATTGCAAGTTATTCAAGTTATAAACTGACCAATGAGATGCCTCAGTAAATGCATGTGGTGCCCTCTGTGGTGCCAACTCCAATATTCGAAACGTGTGATTAACAGATTTTGCCAAGACCACTTTCAGTGGAAGGGGTGTAGCTTTCCAACAATCTCACTCCTGATTAGCGAGAGTGGTTGCCATAGAAAGGATTACTCAGTCTAATGACCGCTTACTAACGTCATCTGGTTCCAAAATGGTGAAGTCCATACAGCACAAAAATGAAGTTTGAATTGACTTCATTTGGAATCTGAGGTAAGGCGGTTTCTATGGGCGACGTCACCCGGAAGGTTTGTCCATCTCTATTTATGTCAATGGATGGTCCCAGCCGGGATAAAATACAGGGTTGGGTCAGGAAGGGCATCTGGCAAAAAAACTCTGCCAAACATAATGTGTGGATCATGTGAAAGCGGATTCACTATGTGGCGACCCCTGACTGGATATAAAGGGTGAAGAAAAGTTACTTCTTTTACCTTTTGTCAATTTTATTATTTCATTTTTGACTGCAGTTGCAGACCAAAAAAAAGAGATACACATCCTTTTATTTTGCACGCTGTCCATCTACAACTAGTTTTTACTGTTTATCAATATTTGCCCATCTTTAAGTAAAAACAAGGCAAATACAATTTCTATAGTTTCTGGAAAAAAAAACCTGTGTTGTTATGCATTCTATGTGACATTGCTGTTTAAAGACACCATAGAAACAGGGGTTAAAGCAGTAAAGCAGAAGGCCTTGTGCCTGCCTTTGCTCAGTGACCTAAACTTTGAAACTTTAGTGTGTGGTTTTCCTCTTATTGTCATGGTGACACCCTTGCTCCACCTTATTGGACCCAGCTGTCGACACTCATCTCATCATCTCCACCGCTTCATAAGACAGGCCTTCTCCAGCATTCTTCGCCAGTTCGTTGCCTATTCCGGTGCAGTTCTTTGCCCTCGATTGTTATAGCTTGATCTTCTATGCCTCATCTTGTCGCTCACTGATCTGCCGTTTCTCGCCTTCAGGATCTGCCATATATGTGCCGACCTGGGTCCAGTAACTCTACATCGCCTAGAGCCTCGCCAACCTGCTCCCCTGAACCAAACGTTACCTCCACGTCATCACACAGACTCACCTCCAAGTACCTGGTTTCACCTCACCCGGGGTCCTGCTACCTGCAACCGTCTGGAAGAACCGAAGGAAGTTTCGACCTCCGACTCCCATCAGCCATTCGTAGTACTCAGCCCACGGACAATAAAGATCTTTCCTTTTCCACCGCCTTGTAGTAGCGCGTCTGGGTTACAAGCATCTGGGTCTGCCTGCCCTGAACCATGACACTTATGCCACTTAGGATCCAATACTTCTTTTTCTTCTTTCCCTCAGGAGACTATTGGGAATGTGCTAATTTTAGATCTGCATCCCTAATTAACAATGTTGTAAAGAAGAAAAAAAAGATTTTGAAAAGTAACATCTGTCTGAATGCAAAGTCATTTCTCTTACCTGAGCTTGAATAGACTAGAGACAAAGGGAACAGTTCTGCAAAAGCAGTAATATTAAAATGCATTCTGGAAAAATTTAGGAACGTTCTGCTCTTGATTACGGACCTGAACATGCAGTGGTCTTCACCTGAATATGAAAGATGGTTTGTTGCCAGATCAAGATGGTGGCATGATACTCAGCACATCAGGGAAACCAGGAGGGATCCCAGAAAAGAGTGTAAGAGTGTAAGCTTGAAGTATTGATGGCTGACGACAGGGAATCTGAGCGTGACAGATGTCAAAAGACATCCTGATTCTACACTAATCCAATGGCTTTGACACAGAAGAGTGAAGGCAAGATCCACCAGGCCAGGCGTTTACCCTTAACTCACATCACAAAACGGTGAGCATTTCAATCAGAAACCAAGAAGGGGAAAAACCAGAATAAATGAAACACTAAACCCCTATTTTATTCTTTAAATGTTTGTGATGCAGAGGTTTAAAGTCACCAGGCAGCCCTGCTTCTGTGGATACTAAACTCTATGTAAAGGCCAAGTTTCCATCCAATTTAGTTCCAATTCCAAGTGAGAAAAATCAATGCAAATTCATTCTTGCTTTAGATGAGATGGTTTTTCCTCTTGAACAATCAGTGCTGAATCATCTAACATCAATTCAGAGACATCATCACCACAGCAGAGGATTTTGATATACAGCACATTTGACCTCAAACTCACCACCCTGGGTTAAGAAACATAGATGAGTCATATTTGAGGATAATCAGATTATAAGAGTTCTAAAAAAAAAGAATAGTGATTTCCACGTTTTCCCATGACAATGGGGCCAATGTGCTTTGGATGAGGAAGTTAAATAAAAGGTGTGTACCGTAAGTGTCAGAGAACACTTGATAGGCTAAATAAAAGAAGCTTGGCACCAAGTTTTAGAATTGGCTAATCTTTACAGAATGAGACAAAATCTGAATATTCATGCAGTGACTGAGTGGGCATCGGGTCAGTTTTTGCTAAGTACGCATCCAGGGTGCCGTCAAATCCAATCTCCATGCCGCTGCTGGTGTTTGAGCAATTCAGAGACATCTGCTGTCTCCAATAAGTCCATGAGAACTGGGTAAATACTCTGATTAGTACTTTGAACACGTGCTGCTTCAGAAAAAAAAGTGCTTTAGATGGTCCACCTTTCATGTGCCAGATTTTTGTGCACCGTCAAACTAAAGGAGTGGAAGTATCTAAGTCCTTCTTGAAGTTGTTTTTACAGTGGAAATGAACTGCTTTGGTCAGATTTTAGCACCAACATTTTTAATAGAACACTATCAGAATCAGTTGAAAGAAACTTAATCAAATATTCAAGCAAACAACTAGGAAATTTTCATTGCTCTTGAGTCAGTATTACTTGACATATATACTATGTCAAATTTGTACCAGGTGCAAATATGATCAAAAATGTTTTACAGAAAGATTCACAACTATTAATACTTTACTTTAGGGAAGACTTGACTTGTTTTTCCTAAACAGATCTTGTTTTACTTACAATGTCAGGATAAAAAATGTTTTTCTGTTCCTTCATTAGCCTGCTAAACTATGAGGATATTGTGTATATGAATGCCTCTGTCACCTCTTTATATACAGTGAGTATGGAAAGTGTTCAGACCCCTTTAAATGTGTCACTCTTTGTTATATTACAGCCATTTGCTAAAATCATTGAAGTTCATTTTTTCCTCATTATTGTACACACACCACCCCATTTTGACAAAAAACACACTGAATTTTTGAGATTTTTGCAGATTTATTAAAAAAGAAAAACTGAAATATCACATGGTCCTAAGTATTCAGCCCCTTTGCTGTGACACTCATAGATTTAACTCAGGTGCTGTCCATTTCTTCTGACCATCCTTGAGATGGTTCTACACCTTCATTTGAGTCCAGCTGTGTTTGATTCTACTGATTGGACTTGATTAGGAAAGCAACACACCTGTCTATAGAAGACCTTACAGCTCACAGTCCACGTCAGAACAAATGAGAATCATGAGGTCAAAGGAACTGCCTGAAGAGCTCAGAGACAGAATTGTGGCAAGACACAGATCTGGCCAAGGTTACAAAATCCATAATCCTTAAATGAAAGATGTTCGGGACGACCAGAACCTTTCAGAGAGCTTGCCGTCTGGCCAAACTGAGCTTTCGGGGGTGAAGAGCCTTGGTGAGAGAGATAAAGAAGAACCCAAAGATCACTGTGGCTGAGCTCCAGAGATGCAGTCGGGAGATGGAAGAAAGTTGTAGAAAGTCAAACATCACTTGATGCAGCCGCTCGTCTCCACAACCCTCCAAAGGGCAGGACTGTTAAGAACTGGTGGTGTAGGATCCAAAAGGCAGGGGACCAGGCTTAGTGGCAGAACTTAAACATTTTAATAAATAAACCTTAACATGACAAAAACCATGGAGAACCAAAAAGGTGGCAAAGAAGAGGAACTTACATGGAATAACTGAAAACCAAACACGTAAATACACTGAGAGCATTTAACAGAAATGAAAACACCTGTGGATGATCATCAACATGAGCTCAGAGTGACTGACAGGGTAACAACTTAAAACAAAACATTACAAGAACCATGAAATAAAAATGACAAGTAGGGGTGGGCGATGTATCGATAGAATCGATTAATTTGAATTTGTGTTTTAGATTATTTATTTTGGGAAAATCGGGGTTTTATTTTCCCAGCTCAAAGTCAGCCCGTCTGTCTCTTGCAACGAGCAGACGTAAAAATGACAGTAAGCAAAGAGAAGCTTCTTCCGCGAGACCGATAAAAAGAAAAAAAAAGCTTGCTACACAATATCTACGAGCACATGCAACACTTAAGCGCCCCCCCATCCACACTGCCATAGCTTCTGTACACTTCTCTGTGTAGCATTTAGCTTAGGCTAATGGAGCAGCAAGACGTGGCGGTTTTTAACGGGATCCGAACAGAAATGGAGAATAAACCGGCTGGACTCACAGCAGCAACAGAGTTCAATGAAAGGTGTTGATTTGGAGACAGCGATGTTGTTACACAGATTCTTCATGCTACAACCAATGCTATGCTAACAAGGTGTTCCACATGTCGGCAGTTTGCGACCATAAACTGGTTTAAAGTCAGAGAATATTTCCAAGGAGCAGACTTTTAGACATGGTGGATAAATGCAACAAACTTAATTCATGGGGCATTCATAAATAAATACAATAACAGACATGAATTCACGTTGAATTAAGGCTGGGCGATAAAGCGATAGCCACTTTTATTTTGAAGGGTCCAAATTTAATACTCACCAGTCGCAAGCATTTTCTCTTCTTTGGCGAGTAAAGTTTGAGGGTTAGTCACCACATGGAGAGTAAATGTTTGTGTAAATTTACCCTAAAATAGTTTTTGTTAAATATATTTTGTCATTTTTAATTATTTATAAAGAAAGTAAAAGCAGGTAGAAAAAAAATATTAAAATCGAATTTGATGTGAAAAAAAATCTGAGATTTTATTTTTGGCCATATCGTCCACCTCTACTGATAACCAAATCCAAGAACATAATCCTCACAGTCCTCCTCCCCAAAATGGAAGACTCCAGATGTCTCAAAACAGTAAGAAGCAGGGGAACTAGAGGATGGATAGCACAAATCTGGAAGTTCAGATCCTTGCAGCCCAAAAACAGTAAGGGGTAAACACAGAGAACCCCCTCCTCAGTAACAGACAGGAAGAAGAGCAGATTGGCGGGACGTGGAATGACGTGACTTAAACTTGGCAGCAAGGAACCTACTGGTGTGGCGTGACGTGGCATGAACTCCAGTCGTGACAGAGCCCGTGCATCAAAATTCTCCTGCTGGGTCAAAGGTGATCATACTGTCAGGAACTGGTGTTGTAGGACTGTGCTGCAGGAGACTGGACTGTACTGAGCACAACCCTTTCGTATTCCTTGACCCCCTCTAAAAGGAGTACACAGCTACCATTCACCATTAACACACTCTCAACTTCTGCGTAAAAAAATAGATTTTTGCAATAAAACCAGTGCTGAAACCAAACTTCTCCATGACCTTCCAAAGGCTAAGACAGATTCTGGCAAGACAGATTCAATCAGTTGATGGAGATGCCCTATATTCAACTAACATGTTCACCAGGTCAACACTCTCTACAAACACAACTCCTCCATTCATTTGGCCAGAAGATTTAACTGGCATACCTGATAACTTGGGCGGAACCACCTCCTCCATGCTGAGCCAGTACCAGTTCAATGCCATGTTTTCTTTGTAAGCGAAGTAAGAGCCATAGTGTCTGAGAAAACGCCACTACCTCCAAATATGCCAGCAGAGCAAACCCCCAAAAAACTCCCAAAGACACCGCAAAGGAACTAACAAATCAACCTAAAACACACCAACAGCACCAAAAAACAACACCAAAATGAAAAAGAAAAGAAGGTAAAGACAAAAAAAACCACACACCGTCACTCACGCTCCTCCCACACAGAAGAAAAACACGTGACAACATAGACATGAGCATGAATACACAGTGATGTGTGTGTTAGCTGCTGTTGTGTTTAGACAGAAAACAGATTAAGAATTAAGAGAGTTTATCATTTGTTTATAGGTTAGCCAGATGACAGCTAGCAGTCAAACAATAATCTTTTCCAACTGAAGACATTAAAAACAATTCAACAGACCCTATTTGGTATGTAAAAAGTGCCAACAAGTCATTTATTATTCTGTTATCATTGTATGTTTTAAGAAAGAGAGCATTACAAAATGAAATATATGATCTTAAACGAAAATATAGAGAGAAAAGCTTTAAATAATTTGGCCCATGGTTACATCAGCTTTTTGCTTTGCTTCTATTTCTCAAATATTTCTCAAAGCCTGCTACTAGTTGAACTATTTTAATACATTTTTTATGTAAACAAGCTTTAGTCTTTGTAAAGTTTGAAATCATTTTAATGAACCTTACAAAAATGCACCAAATAACACTCATAAAATATGAATGTTAGTTTGATCATTTTCCAGGATTTTCAAGATTTTTACTCTTATTTATATCTAAATTTAAAAAAAAAAAGATTTTTAGAATGAATATTTCCCTATTTAATGTTTTAACTGACATCTAAAACCTAAAGAAATGTAATTTCATTCTGAGATTAGGGCTTCTGCTTCTGATTAGAAGTAAATTACTGCAGGATCTCCATTTCTGAGAAGAAAGAATACTTTAGTGCAGTTCAGTTGCCGCTTAAGACTTTTCCTTCTGGTGTGTGTATGAGTTTCACACATGAAAATGTTTCATTATTGATGACCATTTGAAAGAATGAATATTTCATTGGATCCTGCTGGTTTAACATCTCAAGCATATGCTGGTCTCGTGGGACTTTACTAGCTGTTGCAAGTTATCCCATCAGGTGGCAAGATAATACATGTACTCCACACATCAGCTTTGATTCATTATCAATGAGAGGTGGACTCTGAAGGAAGGGTAGCCTACCTTTATGCAAACTAACAGAAGATCAGAAATGAACTTGTAAAAACATTCATGTAACCAGAACACAGGATTTCTGAGGAAGACATCAACCCAAGAGGAGAACTGCCAGGTCAAATGTGTCAATTCTGCAGCAACAGATGTAACACAAAACTTTTAACAGTAAATATGATGACTGTGTTGTTTCTTTAAAACTCGTCATTATCTCCAAGCATGAAAAAAAAAATACATCCAAATCACTGACAAAGCCCCCCATACTTCTCTCAACCCCTCCCTAGAAAATGCTGCAGTTTTCGCCTTGCTTTCGCATCTGAGCATAAAACGCCATCGGAGTGTCCTCGTTTCCTGTGATCGGCTTCCATTGCCTCCTCCAAAGAGAAGTCATAGTTGAGGGATTGGCTTTGTGTGATGTTTCTAATTCTTTTCTGCATTTTTTTTTACATGTCAGCATTCATGATGATGGTGTGATCATGAAAGCTGCATGGATTGTAGATCTGTGATTTAAGCTTGAGTTTGTTCTTCCTACTATTAGATTGGAGTGTTTTATTGAAATATCATTTGCATAACAAAGTTCTCCCCACATGATAACAGAAAATCTACTTGGACCTGCTTGATCAAAAGAGAAATGTAAGCTTGGAATGATTTAAAAATAGATACAATTTTGTTGTAAAGTTGTTAATTTCATTAGTGTCATTTTATTTAGCGGTATGGTGTGCTTCCCACTAAATAAGTAGCTGTTTTCATATTTCCTTTAAAATCCTTAAGTAACAGAAACAATAAAATAGTGCAGTGGGAGAATATGTTATTGTTGTTGCCTGCTTAGTGAATCTGGCAGTGTAAACACTGTCTTTGCTGGCAAGACAAAGGTTTGAAGATGAATTGTTGTGCCTGTTTGGCACGTCTGTTCAAAATCACAAACATTGTCTCAGGTCAAATGTAGTTTACGCTCGTATGTAGTAATATTGAAATTTGAAAGAGAAATATTGTTATTTGACATTACACACACAATTTTAAAGCTTGGTTTAAAAATGTGGTTATAAAGCTCTGGTCTCTCTTTTTTGTTCCCCTTTATTTACCTGCAGGAATGTGGGTGCGGCTGCACGGTGGCGCAGTGGTTAGCGCTCCGTCCTCACAGTAAGAAGGTTCCCGGTTCAAGTCCTGGCTGGGGGACCTTTCTGTGTTTGCATGTTCTCCCCGTGCATGTGTGGGTTTTCTCCGGCTACTACTACTACTTTCTCCGGTACTCCGGCTTCCTCCCACCGTCCAAAAACATGCTTCGTAGGTTAATTGGTTACTAGGTGTGAATGTGAGTGTGCATGGGTGTGTGATTGTGGCCCCTGCGACAGACTGGTGACCAGTCCAGGGGTGTACCCTGCCTTCGCCCATGAGTAGCCGGGTTAGGCTCCGGCAACCCCGTGACCCCGAAAGGGATAAAGCAGTTTGGAAAATGAATGAATGAAAGGAATGTGGGTGACCCACTTGGTTGATATTGGAATTAAACACAGCACCACTCAGACAGAAAGCAGGATGAGTGGTGAAACAAAGATGACTTTAAGTCCAGACGCCATGATTCAACTTCAAGACACATTTCAACAATAGCGTAGCGCTAGGGCCTGCAAAGCCTTCAGTGAAGGCCTAAAATTATCTAAAGAAAGAACAGAGTTGTCATATAGACTTATCCTGCTGATCTCCTGGAGTTTATACATAAATAAGTTTGATTATCTGTCAAATTAAATAAAATTTTAATTAAAATGCTTATTTTCAAGTTTAAATAGTTGTCAATTGTGCTTTGATGCTTGTTGCAGCTGTTGCTGCAGTGGAAGGAGACTTCCACGCGCTGAGTTTGTTTTCACAATAAGTACAGTGGGTACGGAAAGTATTCAGACCCCCTAAAATTTTTCACTCTTTGTTATATTGCAAAATCATTTAAGTTAATTTTTCCTCATTAATGTACACACAGCACCCCATATTGAAAAATTGGGGTGAAAAATTAAGTGAAAAATTTAAGGGGGTCTGAATACTTTCCGTACCCACTGTACGTGCAGTTATTGTGAATTCTATGTAAATGATCCATTTATGATGGAATTGCTCCATTAAATAATATTCTTATATAACAAGATGGTGTTAGAAACATAAAATAGTTCATATCAGTGAGGATGGTTTTGGCAGAGGGATACTGAAGGTTCAGCTCAGACAAGGGCCACCACTGAATTACAACATGTGTTTTTCCCCCTTTAGGCATCTATTTATGATCTTCATAGGTCTTCATTCATTAGTATTTTCAGGGTTTAATTTTCACCTAGGTGGGACAAAAAGTTGGGCAAATATTCTAAGTCATGATAATTTGTTCAACTTTGCTGGATGCAAGAAAATCTGGACCAAGACGTGGGTGTATTTTTCATGCATTTTCTTGTAAAATGTTCATATGAGTTCTTGTCTTTCCATGCACTTTCAGTGACTTTCAAACTTTGTAAGTCCAACAATCATTATCATCCCTTTTAAAAATGTATGCGCTCTTTCTGTGTCTATAGCAAACGAGTCTGGCCGATAATGTGAACTAATGTTGTCATAAGGTTTGAAACATTCTGAGATGTGTTTTCTTTATATCTGTCTGATCATTACCATTCATCCATTTTCTAAACCAGTTTTTTTTGTTCAAGTCATATTGACGCTGAAGCCAGCTCCTAACGGGTGAAGCTGCGGTGCAAACTGCACAGTTCTCCAGGCCATCACAGGGCCGTGTAGAGAGACACAACCACACACACTCAAATTCATAGCTATGATGTATGTTTTTGGATTATTGGAGAAATCTGAAGTCCCTGGAGAAAACACACGCATGCACAAGGAGAACATGCAAACTCCGCAGAAAAAACCCAGGTGGGATTTGAACCAGAGAGACTAGAGTGCTAACCACTACACAGCCATGTAGCTCTCATGAACAGATTGAATACGTTGTTATTAAAAGATTTATTAAAATAAATGTTTACAACCTCCTCATATACTGCATGCCAGCTCAAGGTGACTGTGCTTTTAGACTCAGCACCATACCTCTGCCTTCTGTTTGATCAAAAAAAGTCTCTTAATCACATTATCCATTTGTTTCCTGAACCCGTTCTGCACTCAGTCTACCCAGCATGGGGGCTGTTCTCAGCTCTGACAGGTTGGGGGTGTAGGAGGACACAGAATGACAGGTGACAAAGAAACTCAGCAAACTTCACTTTTAGATGTAAACTCATATCTTGTAGATAGGGAATATTTTGGTCACCTGTGACTTTTTGTCTGTCATGGTGTTGGAATTTCACACTAACAAATCAACCAGGCATTAGGCTGAATAAGAATGTTACAGAGTTAGTCCAGCAGGGATAAATTGGGGCGGCACAGCAGGCCTTCATAACAGCTGCCTCCCGTCAATGTTTGTCAAATGACTGTGTGAAAAATAAGACGGTTATCAAATTTCTACCACAATAGCACAAATCAATCCACTGGGAGGCCACATATTCCTGGATGCTCTCAGTAAAAGAGTAAATCTTCAGCCTCTACCACAAAATTAGTCTACAGTATGCTACTCCCACACTCCAGCAACAATGTGCACATGCAGCCATAACATCTGCTGGACCAGGTTGCTAACAAGGCTTTCAAGCTGAGAAGCATGAATCAGTTTCTCTGAGTGGGTTCGTACCCCCTCCAGCATCCTTAATGTTGTGCATCAACTTTACTCTCCATCAAATTGATCCAGTTCTTCTTCTCATTATTCCTCTGCAATTTCAGCAGACAGCATTTTTGCCAATTATGCCATCCAGGAAACAAGCTGCTACATGAATATCAGCTTCACTTGGACTTTTAAGTGTTTACAACAAGATGAATACTCTTCATACACTTTTCACACATTTGTCTGTGGAGCCACTAAGAAGCAATTTATCTGCCTTGAAAAATAGCAAGGGAATACATTACTCTGTAACTTAGGCCTTAAACTGAAAATCCAAAGAAGAGAGATCTCTTCAGTCATTGGTCATGAATTACGAGGACACAGCAAAGCAAAGACAGAAAGAATAATGGAAGTCCTAAGCTTTGTAATTCTTGTCAGGATAGTTCACTTATTTGAACTTTATATTTCGCTGACCAATTTTGAACATCCATCAGGTACAACACTTTTTCCTTTGGTACGGCGGAGGCATGCTGCAAGGCAGCAGTGTTGGGTAAGTTACTTCTGAAAAGTAATTGATTACTTTACTTAGTTACTGGATCAAAATTGTACTGAAATTACTTTATTCATTACTCATTTGAAAAAGTAATTCACCACTCGTTACTTTACTTTACTTCTTTTCCACTCATACAAAGGGAAAAACAGCTTCACACAAACAAGATCCTCTTTTCTTTCATTTGACAGAGATCCTTTAAAAAAAGAGATTTTTAATCTCAATAGGACTTCTCTGGTTAAGTAGAGATAAATAAATAAAATAAAAATAAATAAACTAAATTTTAAAGCAATAATCTTGTGTATAGTATGAACATGGTTCAAGAAATAACCTGGCTTCATTTGAATTCAGACAACAGTGTGAAAAATGACACAAAAATAAGTTACTGTTCCAACATATATGTGGTCGATGCTACAGCTAAGAGTCAGATGTGGAAAATCCTGTTATATTTATATTCATCTCTATCAAAAATGCAACCAAGCCAGTTTTTGAAAACACAAAGAATTATTAAATGCTACCAAACAATGCACTCTCCACTCGCCCCCGCAGAGCACATTGAACGTAAACTCATATTGATCAGTCTCGTGCAGCTTAGAGAGAAAAACAAATAAAGAAAGGGTGAATTAATATAGAAACAATCGTCTCAGAGTCCCAGGAAGGAGCGGACTCTTGTCTTTCACACCAAAGAGCGTCTTTAGAATGGTTTCATTCATAACAAACATCAGTTCACGGGGAGGATCTCTGCTCTGCTGCTCACCGGCTGCTCTGTGGAGATGACAGGACTCCTTTCAGAACAGTCTCTTTTTGTTTCATCTTTAATCCAGTTTGGAAAGCACCTTGACTGCAGCAGAGAGTGCATGTCTGTACTTTGACCGATCCCTGACTCTGCATGCACGTGTGTGTGCGTATGCGCCAGTTACTCCGTTTAGTTTTAGATCAGGTGTCTCCAACCCTGTTCCTCGAGGGCTACTGTCCTGCTTGTTTTGCAGCTGACCTTGCTTCAGTAGATGCTGATTAACTGGATTGAATCGGCCCAGTTTCTGATTGACTGAACACACCTGATCCAGGTGAGCAGCAATTACTGAAGCAGGGTTAGCTGCAAAACAAGCAGGGCGGTAGCCCTTGAGAAACACCTGTTTTAAATAAATCTGTGTTTTTATTTCATCTTACAGAGAGAAAATTTCAAAGCATACTAAACCGAAGTCACGAGGGTTTCCATAGCCCAGTAACTGTGATTAATTACCGAAATTTGAACTGTAATTTGTTACGTTATTCCATTACTGACAAAGTTGGGTTCTCTCTCTCTGGGTCGGCTGCCGTTCAGCCGCGGCGGCTCTGGATGGGGACCTGCATCGCTCCCTAGCTGTGGTGAGGCGGGTCCCTGCTTGTGTCGCTGCATTTGGTTGGCTGTGTCGCTTTTCACAGAGAGAGAGGTCCGAACTATCTGCGTTTCTAAAAACAAACTGTCATGCTCAGCCTGTTTCTCATTGCCAATCTCCATCAGTTAGGGGGTGGGAGCTCTGACAGGGGTGGGGGTTGTGTACGGATCTGGGGGAGGGGACTTTATGTTAATTTATGCTTATTTTTATATTATTATTTGTTTTTTCATTCATTCATTCATTTTCCAATCCGCTTTATCCCTTTCGGGGTCACGGGGTTGCCGGAGCCTAACCCGGCTACTCATGGGCGAAGGCAGGGTACACCCCTGGACTGGTCGCCAGTCCGTCGCAGGGGCCACAATCACACACCCATACACACTCACATTCACACCTAGGGACAATTTACAGTGACCAATTAACCTATGAAGCATGTTTTTGGACGGTGGGAGGAAGCCGGAGTACCCGGAGAAAACCCACGCATGCACGGAGAGAACATGCAAACTCCACACAGAAAGGTCCCCCAGCCAGGACTTGAACCGGGAACCTTCTTGCTGTGAGGCAGGAGCGCTAACCACTGCGCCACCGTGCAGCCTATTTGTTTTTTATTTTCTTATTTAGTATCATTATTATTTTTGTTTTATTTATTTTTATTTTATGTAAAGCACTTTGTGTTATGTTTTATATGAAAAGTGCTATATAAATAAAGATTGATTGATTGATTGAAAAGTAATTAAATTACAGTAATTCATTAGGTTATAATCCGTTACCCCAACACTGCAAGGCAGTGACTGAGGAGGCGACGGCTAAAAAGGTACACTAAGGCTATGTGGGAATTCGTTCACTACTCACTATATAGTGCGGTCGCCATTTTGTAGTGGTGTCCGAATCCAGAATTACACAATCGAGTGCACTAGAAATGTCCCAGAATCCTCTGCGAAAAACAAGTGTGCATCGATGGTCACTACATTGGAAAAGATAGACCACAATGCATTGTGTTCGAATGCCTTTCAAGATGGCAGAAGCAAGTCGCTCAAGGAAGACTAATGTAAGTATTTAAGTATTTGTAGTAGAATATAACATTGCTACAAATATAATATGATATATGTCAGATTAGATAATTATTTTACCAACGATGTATATTCTTCTGGAGCTCACAAGTTTTGCTAACGCTACCGTTTTGCTAACGCTAATGCTATTGTTTTGCGTTGAAGGTGGAAATGTTCATAGTAGATAATAAAAGGAGTGATTTCTATCCGTAGTCATGAGTTGATAAAACATTTTTAAAATGTGTTTACACATGTAGAGACAGACGAGGGCGTCTGACGTACAGAATTTGATCTGCCAGCAGATGGCGAAACAAACGCTGCCCCTCAGCCGCCGGGTGGGAGTACATTCACAGCCGAGATGTTTATTAATTCATCCTTAAACTGTTAGTCATTGTCATTGGGGTAAAGGTTTTTGTTTTTACTTTCTATTTAGAGCTGTGATACAGGTGACCCACCTCTTTAGTCCAGCCAGAGCAGCCAAGAACTAAGTGGGAGAATTTAAAGAAAACATAGAAGGTTTGTGAAATGAAGGTTTAGACAGTTCCTTGTAGTTTTAATTATTTTTTTGTTCACAAGTGTCTGTTTTGTTATTTGAAGGGACGTATAAGGTTTCCAACCAGCAGTGGCACTGAAGCAGAGGAACCATCAGCAGCTTTGTGGAAGTGGTTCTCCTTAGTGAATGAGGTGATTGGCAGCAGGGCATCAGTGAGGCCTCATCCTGGGAGGAGAGCCCTTCCACATCTTCTGCCTCAGTGCCACAAGAACAGGGGCAGACAGGGAAGAGGAAGAGGAGACAGAAGAGGCTTCTTCAGCCAAGAGGCCGTGGTGTGGCGGCCTATTGAGTCTGAGGCAGAGATGAGGAAAGGGCAAGAATGGAGGAAGAGTGACAGGAGAGGCTGTTAACATTCTTAGAAAAAAATGAATTGTTTTAAATAATCAATTTGCAAAAAAGAATTATTTGCATGTGTTTTTAAAAAATTAGTAAATTTTTAACAATCTCAAGAATATTTTCATATAAACATCAAAGGTAAAAATGTACTATTTCATTTTATAATTAACATTTACTTTTGATGCATTTTAGCAATAGTCATGGTCCTGAAGAGCCATTTGCCTCACAGTTGGAGCTGACAGGAAACCAGAGATTTGTTCTCGCAGACGGACGCCACTTTGTTCATCCTGCTGGTTCCTGGTGTTGTCCTCCTGCTGTGGCTCAACACCTGCTCCAAGCAGTCCCCTTCAATGATGCACTGATCATCACTGATGGTGCAGGATGGCGCTGAATTATTCTAACTGCAAAGGTTGGTTTTACTTTCAACGCCTCTAAAAATATTTCTCTCCATCTTGTCTTCATCCTCTCAAATGCTCTCTCCACCACAGAGCGTTCCCTGGCGTGGTGTCTGCTGTAACGGGGCTCAAACGCATTCCTCCCTGTAGGGTGTCAGCAGCGTGATGGGATGCACAATGCAGGGATACCCACTGTCACCCAAAATGATGAATCCTTCAGGTGGGTGTTTGATAAAAATTGGGCTGTTACGGAGAACCCGTGAATCGTGGACTGAATTTGGACACCCACCAAAAATATGTAAAAATGTGACATTAGAATCACATACAGCCTGCATTTGGAATGAATAAAAAAGCTTCCTGTTACAATAACAAGCTGCATTTTCTTTTGGGGCCTTTATTCTTATGTGGCAGACGTTGATGCCCACGTCCTTTTGGAAGGCAGCAGATCCAGTGAGCTGCTCAAATCCAGCAGCGACTAATGGCAGTTCATCCACACTGGAGACCAGCATGACGCTGCACATCAGCTGGAGGATCTGGTCTGCTGTTCTGTGGACAATGTCACTCACAGTGGAGCGTGGCATGTCAAAGGTCCTGGCTAACACACGGTAAGATGTGCCACACGCCAGCCAGAAAAGGAACACCAGGCCCTCAGTCTCCTGTGCCCACCCCAGAGCGTGAGGAACCCGAAGCTGCTCCACCAGACGCCCTATGGTCCAGTGGGTCAACCCAAAATCCGGTCTGGTGTCAGACTGACCGTAAGCATAGAGGGCAGGAACCTTTATGTTGGCAAAGCAGGAGAGACATGAAAGAGCTTGTAAAATGTAACATTAATCACTGTATTTGTTAAATTTGGTTTTATTTTTTGAATGTTTCTGTTTATTATGATGGCTTAAATTTATTTTAGAAAGTATTTATGAATGCTGGAAAATCTCATGCTATTTATTTGTTTGGATTTTTGGATTTTCATGTTAATTTTTAAATATGAAAGTAAGAATTTTTGTTAAAAACGAGTGTGCTGTAAATCTTTTTGTAAATTAAATGATTTAAACACTTTGTGTTGAATGGTTTGACTACATAGAAAAAAAAAAACCTATACTTTCCCTCAACTCACTAGTGTTACAGGTAATTATAAAATAGAATAATCAGAATCAAATCATAATGTTAGGAAAAAAATGGTCAAACTCTTGCCCAGCTGATGGTGTAACCCTGAGTAATCTGAGACGTCTCTACAACTTGCCTCTGTGCTTCATTTCAGATTGTTTTCAGTTTGAACTAAAAACAGTTAAATTATTGCCAACATGAACATGGAAAGATTGTGTTGTAAGCCTGTAAATGGCTCAGCTGTGCAAAAATTAAAAAAGAAACATTGCAATGGACTAGTTATCAGTTAATTTCTGAGCAAAAACAGTTTCTTCACAAAAATGTATGCAATTTTATTTTTTATAAAAAGCCAGGTTGTTTTTATCAGAACACAGTACATTCATTCATTCCAAAAACTGAATGAGAACACAGTATATTCATAAATTGTCTTTTTAATATGTTCATATTTATTAGGTGTTTACTTCAGCAAACCGGCGACATGATAATTGGCGTATGAAAGTAGTTCGCCTCTAGACCAGGTGGTGGCGGTAATGCAACCATTCTGTTGTTTGTCAACCCTCATTTAAACAACACCCAAAAAAGTAGTGAGCATGGTGTCCGAATTGCTTTTAAAATCCAGGGCACTACATAGTCTAGCACTATATAGTGAAACACTATATAGGTTTTTAGTAGTTAGGGGTTAGGGTATGAATTCGGACATAGCCCTCGTGTTTATGACATGTAGATTGTCAGGAAAACAGTGTGAGAAGAAATGTGTATCATGTTCAAAGTTGTTTTCATTATCCCACCGCATGAGTGGCTGTTTCTTATTGTTGCTTACATTTCTCCAAGGCTCATCGGTTACTTCCTTCTTATACTGTTTACATCACGTTATGCCCGACTACGGTGGCTGTTTTGGTCCAAATGTTAGGCTATGAGCACCGAGCCTATTCAGACCTAGGAAACTTGGAGCAAACCGGAGCTCATTCCGATTGGAAACGTACTGAGATTACCTCCAAGAATGGGTCAGAGAGTGGTTCCTGGTTCTGGACCAGGGTCCGCTTGGGTGTATTCAGACAGAAGATTTGTTCCGGATTATAGGAGGAAACCAACCTTGGGTCACTTGAAGTGAACCATGAGTCCTGTCGTAAGACACCCTTATTGATGTTTCTTGGTTTGGGTCATGTTCTGTTTTGAGTCATTTCCCTATCACAGTCACATTGGGTTCAGGTTAATCATCCACAAAATCTCTGGTTTTAGTTCATATTTGTCAAGTCAGAGGCTTTTGTAAGCCTTTTGTTGTGCCCTTTGTTCAGGATTTTGTCAAATTAAATACTTTTTTTATTACATGTTTCTGTATGGGGCCAAATTAGGAAAATCAGATGGAAAATTTGAAAACAGTTTTAAACTCGCAAGTACACATTGCAAACTTGACGAGTTATTGAAATTAGAAAATAAAATTGTAATTATTATTTACCATGATCAAACTGGATTCATCAAAGGTAGACACTCAAGTGACAATGTCCGCGAACTTGTTAACATAAACATGTAAAATGCTGAAGAGGCATTTTACAGAGTAAACTGGAATTTCCTCATATTAAATGTCGCTTCTTTCATAGACTCCACAGCAGACCGTTAGTATTTACCCTTATCCAGGGGATACTTTAATCAAACTCCTTACTTCAGGTTACAGGTAACATCACACAAATTCTGGTGTTGCACACTCTAAACTCCGGGCGGAACCCAAAACTCAATAAGCAATTCCTTTTGCTATATCCCTTTTCTTTTGAAAAAACAACTAACTGTTTTAACTGTATTTAAACTTAGACATGGCATTTTTTCCTTTGTTTATCATGTTCTTCAAAATAGTTATTTTCTTCAAAATAAAATTACAATGTTTTCTAATTATTTTTTCCTTTTCAAAAGAAAAATTATTTTCTAATAAAATGTTCCTTTTCTAAATATACTTACATTTTCTTCCATTCACTTTTTTTTTTTTCAAAACAACCTGACTGTCTAAAATTAAGACTTTAAATTAAGACTGTGCAAACAGTACAAGCTGTTCCAGCTTTGGTCCAAGGTCTGCTGGACAGCTCGTGTGGTCTCAGCGTCTCCTTCTGTTGTTTCACATCCACTTTTCAACATATGTCACATTTAGCTATGTACTTTTTGATGTAGTCGATCACACTGTGCCAAATGACGCAGTCTCTAGCTCACCTGAGGCATCCTTCTGTACATGTGTGTTGAGTGAATTTGCTGGGTTATTTCTGCCTTAGTGCGTCTGGGATCACCACTCTTTCTCACTTGAAGACCAATCCATCCTGTATGCTTAGCTCTTCCTGTAAGGACTGAAATTGGGGGGGTTTTTTCTGCTGTTTTTTTTTGTTTTTACAAGCCGGCCACCATTTTTTATTGTATTTACCAGTGTTTGCATTTTATGGATTCTTGTTCCTGCCCATTTTTTTCCATGCTCTCTGTTAAAACAGGTACATAATCCACCATTTTGACACATTCTGTTTCCAACTCTGTCTGACTTTTGTTGCTTTCTTGCAGGTAGGGCTGTGCTCAATTTATCAGCTAGCAGCATGTCTCCGCCTGGAACATATGTTAAGCTTATGTCATATTTCTGCAGCCTTAACAGCATCTTTTGAAGTCTCTTAGGTGCTTGCATCTGTGGTTTTTTGAAAATGTTTTCGAGTGGCTTATGATCTGATTGCACTCTGAAAAGACGGCCGGATGTGTGTTGGTGGCATTTTTCCATACCAAACACAATGGCTAAGCATTCCTTTTCAATTTGTGCATAGCCTTTTCTGTGAGTGTCAGTGCACGACTTGCAGATGCTACTGGTTTACCATTTTTGGGTCAGAGCAGCCCCCAGTCATGTCTCACTGGCATCACACTGTAGTGTCAGCTCCTCTTCTGGACTGTAATACTTCAAAAGTAGGACTTGTGTTATTTTTTCTTTGAGTCTTTTAAATGCATCTTCCTGTACATCTGACCACTCCCACAGGCTGTCTATGTGTGTCAGTTGTTTAAGGGGCTCACAGTCATCTGATAAATGTTTGTAAAACTTTGACAAATAGTTGATCATCCCAACCAGTCTCTGCACACCTTTTATAGCTGTTGGTGCTGGCATCTCTGTAATAGCTCTCACCTTTTCAGGGTATGCTCTCAGTCTTTCCACTGTGAGTAGATAGTTTCTCTGCATTCAATTTGATGGTTCTCTGCACCTTCTAGAAAAAGTCTCAGGTTTCTGTCGTGATCTTTCCCCACTTCCTCAGCTGTATCACCTTTTCCAGTGATCAGAATATCATCAGCAATGACATATGTGCCAGGTAAGTTCTCCAATGCTTGCATCAGTTTGCGCTGAAAGACCTCTGGAGCTGAGCTGATTCCCATCTGTGTTTTCTGCCAGCTAAAATGACTAAATGATGTTGCAAATGTCGTGAGCTGACTTGAGTCTTCGGTGAGCTTCACGTGCCAAAATCCATGTTTCCTGTCACATACTGTGAAAACCTTAGCTTTCGACAAATCTGGCAGCATGTCATCTATTGTAGGTAATGGAAAATGACTACGCTTTATGCTTTGTTTGCTGTCAGGTTGATGCATATTCTGGTTCTGCCATTAGGTTTCTGCACTGTAACCATGCCACTGATCCATTCTGTACTGTGTTCCATTGATATTATTATCTGCCTTTCTGCAAGACTCCTCAGTTCTTCTTTCAGTGGTTCATCATTGACACTGGTTCCCTGCGTTTCGGTTGTTTGACAGGTTGCACTGTTGGGTCTATTTCTAGCTCACATTCACCTTGTAAGCGTCCATCTCCTGTGAACACATCTTGAAACGCTGTCTTTATCTCGTCCAACAGCCAAGTGTTTTTCTCAGCTGGTGCCTTTGTCACTGTGCTGTTCATGGGATAGGTGTTGTCATATTTGACTTGCATTCGCTTCACTGCTTTGTTCGCTGATTTTCCCAGTTCTTGTGTTTTGCAGTCCTCTCCTACCACTTGGAATTCCATTTTGTAGTTTTTACTGTTTCTTGGGTTTATCATTTTGACCCTACATTTTCCTAATGGACACAGCTTTGACTTATTGTACATCACAAGGACCTTGTCCGTTTGCTCAGTTTTTATGTTTGGGTTTAACTGGTTGATGTTGTGTCTCTTATTTCCAATAAGCGTTCCGCAGAGCTCTCTGCCATGTTCCCTGATGAGGTCGTAAAACAGCTTAACTCTTGCCTTTTCCTCAGCGTCTGGTAGCGCTAATTCCATGTAGAGTATAAACTCTTCTTTCCATGTTTTTCCTGCTTTTGGCAGGTTTGCTGCATCCACTCTCCCCCTCTCTTTTTTGCTGTTTTTATTGAATTTCTGGCTGAAGCGATAAGACGGCACGAGAGCATTAAAGGAATTACAACAAAATACAGCCATCATAAAATTAGTCTTTATGCAGATGAGATATTGCTTTTACTAAATAATTCACATTCCATCAGTGGAACAACACCAATTATTAATGAATTATCTTTCATGTCAGACTACTCAATTAATTGTAACAAATCAGTCTTACTGTCACTGAACAGTCCTGCTTAGCAAACAATCTCAATACCAGTCAAATTAGGTAATATCAAATATATTGGTATTTATTTCTCCCTGAAACTACCAGAACTGCTGCAACTACACTTTACCCCATTACTAAAAAGTATGCAGGACAATCTAACCCGCTGGGTCAACCTGCCTCTGTCACTTACGGGCAAGATAGCCACAGTAAAAATTGAGATTTTACCCAAAGTTAAGTATCTCTTCTCAATGATCCCCACACAACCACCACTAAAATGGTTAAAAGCATTAGACTTAGCCATATCCAATTCAATTCAATTTTATTTCTATAGCCCAATATTACAGCTATAGCCGTCTCAGTGGGCTTACACTGGTATCTGCAAAGAACATAAGGTCAGTCATAGAAATGTAAACAATAGCTGGTTGTTAAACAGAATAAACTTGGTTTGGTTTCTTATTTCTTTCCTTGTGGTTGTTTTGTGCTAATTTTGTCCTTTTGTCTTGTTTCTACAGAGCAGTGTGTGGCAGGGGGCGTGGCTATCTCTCATCCTGGGGCTGCCTCCTTGCACACCTGCTCCTCATCATCATTTCCCTCTCTATATAAGCATGTTCTTGGCTGCTTTTCCTTGCTGGTTTATTCAATATGTTTTTGGTTTAATAAAACAGTTTCTTCATCTCTGACTCTGCTCTGTGATCTGTTTCCACACCCTGACAAAACTGAACAAACATCTCTGCCCTTACACCCTCTTTCTTGGTGAGGAAAATTCATGAAAAAACCCTATTTTGAGAAATAATAAGAAACCTCAGGGTTGCCCACATGAAGGAGGGATCCTCAACCCCAGACGGGCAGGTGATGTACTAGAACTATTAAAGAAGAATGAACTTAATTAACTCTACAACTACATCTTTGAATAACAAGTAAATGTCTAATAAACAAACACTTGTCTAGATAAACAGCTACAGGTTAAGATAACAGCTAAATGCTCAGACATGTTTGAATAGTGTAGCAGATGGGCTTCATCCAGATGGAGTTGTGGAACAGCTGGGGTTGCTAGAAAAGCCAGAGGCGAGGTCACGCCCAATGACAGGAACACAGATGATCCACCTGGAATCAGGAATCTCTCCCGCTGCCCCGTAGGGGAGTGAAAGAGGGACAACATGTGAATTGCACTGCACCAAACAGAGACATTCATTCATTCATTCATTTTCCAATCCGCTATATCCCTTTCGGGGTCACAGGGTTGCCGGAGCCTAACCTGGCTACTCATGGGCGAAGGCAGGGTACACCCCTGGACTGGTCGCCAGTCTGTCGCAGGGGCCACAATCACACACCCACACACACATTCACATCTAGGGACAATTTACAGTGACCAATTAACCTATGAAGCATGTTTTTGGACGGTGGGAGGAAGCCGGAGTACCCGGAGAAAACCCACGCATGCACGGGGAGAACATGCAAACTCCACACAGAAAGGTCCACCAGCCAGGACTTGAACCGGGAACCTTCTTGCTGTGAGGCAGGAGCGCTAACCACTGCGCCACCGTGCAGCCCCAAACAGAGACATGATGAACCAAATAAAATACAGTACTGGTAAATGATAAAGGATATAGGAACTAGCGGATAGAAAGTCTACATTTTTGCATATTAATATAATCTAATAGTGACATGTTCTGCATGTTGTTGTGGTTTTGGTTTTTCTTCCACTGCCTGTTCTGTGCAGGTCTGTGTTCCTTTTCTCCTCCCTCTCACCTGTGTCTCCTGCTGGAGGTGTTCACAGATGCATCCTGTTTAGTTGATTGTGTGTTTGTCCATTTAAGCCAGTGTGTTTCTGTTCCCAGTGTTGGAGCGTTTTGTGTGCTTAGGTGATCTTGTGGTCCTGTGCTTAAAACATGCTCCAAACTTACTCCTCTGTGCCCAAGCCTTCTCTGCATCTGGGTTTTTGAACTCCACCCATAACAAATAGTCCAAACAGGCTAAGCAGAGGAAATGGGTTGCCCGGGCTCGGTTTATGAAACCGACCCTCCTCTGCTTAGCTCTACACAAAAATCTGTAATGGATATAATTAAGATTATGATTATTCTCCCAAACTTCGTTAAAGTAGGTGAGATAGGGAAGCAAGTTAAATATTCTCTGATTGCTAGCTAGCCTGGCAATGATCCTGTCCAAAGAGGAATGTTTTAAGCCTAACTTTGAATGTAGAAACTGTGGTTGCCTCTCTTACAAGAGCCAGAAGCTTTTTCCATAAAAAAGGAGCTTAGTGGATAAAGGCTCTACATCCAACTGTGCTTTTAGAGATTCTAGGAACCACATGCAGTCCTGCACCTTGTGAGTGAAGTGTTCTGTTTGGTTGGTAAGGCACTATGAGATCTTTAATATAGGATGGGGTCATACCATTCAAGGCCATATAGGTTATCAGGGGGATTTTGAACTTGATTCTAGATTCAACTGGGAGCCAGTTAAGAGAAGCTAACACGGGAGTAATGTGTTCTCTTCTGCTGGTTCCTGCTAACAATCTAGCTGCTGCATTTAGAACAAGTTGAAGACTTTTTACTATCTGGTATCTATCAGATATATAGGATTCAAACCATTGAAGGGCAGATCCTCTGATCCTTATGTCATACTCTAGTCTCCGGAGCAAGATGCTGTGGTCTATAGTGTCAAAGGCTGCACTAAGATCTAACAGGACCAGAATAGAGATTAGTCCCTTTTCTGTGGCCAGTAACAAGTCATTAGTGACTCTTAACTAGTGCAGTTTCAGTGCTATGGTGAGGTCTGAACCCTAACTGAAAATCTTCAAAGAGGCTATTGTCCTGTAGGTGGCAGTATACCTGTTTAACTACAACTCTTTCTAATATCTTTGAGATAAAGGGGAGATTTGATATTGGTCTATAGTTGGCCAGAATGCCAGGATCTAAACTGGTCTTTTTCAGAAGAGGTTTAAAAACTGCATATTTAAAAGACTGTGGCACATAACCTGTTTCTAGAGAGGTATTTCTAATAGTTAAAATAGATTCATTAATTAGGGGGAAGGTTTCTTTAAAAAGCTTAGTGGGGATTGGGTCTAAAAGACAAGTTGAGGTTTTGGAGGATGAAATAACTGATGTTAATTCTGCTTGATCTACAGCAGTGAAGCAGTCTAATGTTACAGAGGTTTCTATAGATGCCTTCGTTTCTACTGTTTGAGCCTGCTCTGGGCTGATAGTAGGGACAACTTTGTCAGTTTGTGTGTAATTTTAAGATTTTACTATCGAAAAATGTAAGAAATTCTTCAGAGCTGAAAGTAGCAGGAATTTGTGGTTCTACTGCTGGTCAGCATGGCAATAGTACTAAAAAGAAATCTTCCTATGGAACAACAATCCAGCAAGAATTTAAAAACATTAAAATCAGCAAAAAGCTGTTACCTAAATTCTACAACTACTTTCTTGCCAACAGATTACAGTACATCTTAAGATGGTTAAAAAAACAATCCTGAAACCAACCCAAGGATGGATTTGAAAGAGGCGTTATGTGGAAAGATAAATAAGTCAGATCTACTATTTGCACTGGGGGGGGGGGTAACACTTCTTGAGCACTTAATTATTGATAGAAGATTCATAACGCACAAAAAACCGACATGAAAATAAGGAATAAATAAATTCTTGGAATATCAGCAACTTAAATCTGTAATTACTAAAAAGCTTAAATACAGTGACAATGATTTAAAATTACCAGAGCTACTTACCTCTATGATTCATTTTTCAACGAATAAAACTTTCTCTAAAATATACAAATTCTTATGCAACCTAGATAATTAAATTTCAATTCCAATGACAAAATGGGATGCAGACTTAAACAGAAGCACAGATCAAAGCTTCTGGTCAGAAATGTGTCTAAACACCTAAACACCTATTGTGAGCATTGTGATAGCAATCTACCTGACAATTAAATGCATGCTCTGTGGTTTTGTATACCTGTCCAGACTCTCTGGCAACAGGTATGTGCTGATCTATCAGGCTGGCTAAATGTTTCAATCACAGCTTTACCCTCACTTTGTGTGATTGGTGACATGAGTGCCATCGACACAGAGGGATGATTCGTTTCTATGATCTTCATACCTTTTTGGAAAAACAAGAAAAATATTAATGTATTGCATTAACACATTCATATTAATGCTTGTGATGCACCTCAGTGAAACTACTTGGCAGTGGTTCCCCCCTCCTGTGGTTTCCTCATAAATTTGCTCCCCTCTCTCGGTTTTAAGTGCACCTTAGACATGTAGGACCCTTGGCTGTGCTTGGACATCACTGCCAGCAATCAGGAGGTGTCCTCTCAGTGCCCTGCTCACCAATTGTAACTGCACCTTTAATTACACACACCCTTTATGTCTCAACAAAAACACCCCAACATACACACCCACACACAAATACATTACACAAGGAATGTGGGACCTCTGATCTTCTGTCCCCCACCCCATCCCTGGCAGAGGGAACAAGGCCCTCAGCAGCGGCAGCCTTGTCTCCTTGGTGTGGCCCTTAGTTCTCTGGCAGGGCCACGATCGAGGGATAACACTCTATCTGAGCCTTTGGGGGTGTCTGTGTTTTTATGGTGCGGTTTCTGGTCCTTGCCCTTGGGTGCCGGGCCACTTCAAAATTCCAACATTGGTATGTGTTACGTCCCTCCTTGGAGAGGTGGAAGAAAATATGTAACATAAATAAAAATGTAAACCCAGGAGGATTCTGTAGACTGACTGGACAGCTATTTTTTAAAAGGACAGGTGAGGGGAAAACACAAACAGAACAAGAACACTATTTTGTAAAACTTAAACTGAAATTCAAGGGCACTATAAAGGCAATTAGCAGTCTGAATATTAGCAGACTGAAAACAATGTGGACAAGCAACAACCCACTGGACCTAAAGTGGGACTTAAACCAAAGGGACAGAACAAAGGTACAACCAGAAACAAAATAAACCAGGAACGTAAGCAAGACAAAACTATTGATGAAAAAGGAGAACAAAACGAAGAGGGAAAACCAGGCTTCTTTTTAATGGCTTCAAGTGGCCAAGACCGACAGCAGGGGCGAGCTGAGAAAAAGTTCCCTCACAGGGAATTTCGCTGCTCCAGGAGCTGAGATGAGTCTTTTATACTTCCCTCCAAGCCTGGTGATTGGAAGAGGGAAAGCGGCTGCAATCAGGAGGTGGAGTCAGGCAGCAAGATGGGACAGGCCTTTGCATGGGACAAACACATACACACACACACAAGCAAATACACACAAAAGGCCTGGGGCCGTAACAGCCCTCCCCCTAAGTTTCAAATCAATAAACCTGGGGTTTGTAAACAAAACCCACCAAACAAAATCCAGGTGTGTGTTATACAGTATTTACCGAAGTTGGCAAAGAAAAAAAATAACCTGGATAGGGCATCTGCTAACAGGTTCTCTGTACCCTTTTTGTGGTGGATCTGGAGGTTGTATTCTTGCACTAACAAAGCCCAAAGCATGAGGCATTGATTATGAATATGCATGTGTGACAGAAAGACGAGTGAGTTGTGGTAAGTGCAGACAATGACTGGCAGAGATATGGATCCAACATACACATCTAAGTGTTGAAGTGAGAGCACCACTGCCAATGTTTCCTGTTCTATGGTGAAATAGTTATGCTGCTATTTATTAAACTTTTAAAAAAAATAACAGACCGGATGTTCTATGCTATCTACGTACATCCTCCTGCAGGAGTACCGAGCCATCACCATTTTGGCTGGCACTGATTTCCAGCACAAAATACAGAGACGGGTCTGGTGCAGCTAAAACAGGTGCATGACAAAACAAAAGACTTCACACTTTCAAAAGCATGTTGGCATTCAGGGCTCCAAACGAAGTTTACTTTTGAGCTAATTAGGGCTGTAAGGGGACAGGTGACAGATGAGAAGTTACTGCAAAAGTTTCTATAATATCTCACCATACTGAAGAACCTGCGTAATTCGCGATGGCTGGTAGGAGTGGGTGAACTCAAGATTGCTTCCACTTTTGCTTTCAAGGGTCAAACCTGCCCCATTTGTCTTCCCAGATAAGTGATTGTAGCCCTTTCAAAATCGCACTTTGCCAAGTTTAATGAGAGCAACACTTTGGCCAAACGAGAGAATACTGCGTGCAGCATCTCAACATGCTCCTTCCAGGTGGAGGTGTAGATGACTACATTATCCAGATAAGCACTGCAGTTTGGGAGGCCAGCAAGAACAATGTTTATCAAGCGCTGAAAAGTGACCGGCATGTTACATAGGCCAAATGGCATAACAGTGTATTGCAGGAAGGTGTCAGGAGTAACAAAGGGTGAAATTTCTGATGCACGTTCTGTCAAAGGGATTTGCAAATATCCTTTCAAAAGATCCAACTTTGTAACAAAGTTGGCTTTTCCAATGTTGTCAACACAGTCATCCATCCTTAGGTAGCAATGTAGGTAACAACAAGAACTGTTACAGAGTTGACTTTTCTATAATCTGTGATGAGCCGCAGCGTACCATCAGGTTTCTTTTCCACCAAATACCTAGAACTCCAAGGACTAACACTAGGCTTAGCAAGAGCGCATTTCACTAAATAGTCAATTTCCTGTTTAATAAGAGCTCTCCTCTCAGGTAGGCACGGATGTTGTTTTATTGGTTTATTTGCTTTCATGACCATGTCGTGTTTAAGAACATTGGTTTAAGTCGGCACATCACTGAAAATGCACTTGTATTTTGAGATACAAGACAACATATCACGTTTCTAGTCATTAAGTAGGTGGTCGAGTTTGGCTGGAAGAACTTTGAGGATGTCAGAGTTTGACAGTCTAGCACAACTGTGAGAAGAAAGTCCACATGAATGATAGGGCTTCAACATATTTATGTGACAAACGCGAGCTTTACGCCGTTTCTGAGGACTTTCGAGAAGATAGTTGTTATTGTTCAGCACTTGTCGCACTTCAAGTGGACCAATGAAAGGACGTTGACACGGACACTTTTCTTTTGTCTTCCGCAGGTGTAAGGAGTTTTTACTTAAGTGCTGGGAGCGGACCTCTGGGACTATGACCAAACACTAATACAGGCGAGCTGAATTCAAGTGACTCTTGTGCAGACTCACGTGCAGAAAACAAAACAAAAGGGACTTCCTCATCCCAATTTTTCTTCTTTTCCAGACAATATTTTCGTAGCATGGATTTCAGAGTCTGATGCCAAAGTTCTAGAGCGCCCTGAGACTCCGGATGGTACGCACTAGAAATTACATAAGTTATTCAAAAATTTTGGACAACCTGTTTAAACATGCTGGATTTGAAATTGGTTCCTTGACCTGTCTGAATTATTTTGGGTAAACCGAAAGTGGAGAAAAATTTTATCAGTGCTTTAATGACAGCGCAAGCGTTTTTTTTCGCAGGGATACAGTTTCAGGAAAACATGTGGCTGCACACATAATGGTAAGCAGGAACTGGTTTCCATTTTGGGTGTGAGGCAATGGGCCAACGTAGTCAACAATGACACAATCAAAAGGGTTTCCGATTATGGGAATTGGTTGTAACAGTGCACGGGGGATTTCCTGATATGGCTTTCCAGTCATCTGGCAGACACGACAGCTGCAACAAAAACGTACAACATCCTGTTTAACACCTGGCCAGAAAAATGCTTCGACAAAAGTTGATGAGTTTTTGTCACCCCAAGATGACCGGACCACTGGCTTTCATGTCCCAACGATAGTACTTGCGCGCAATAAATCAAAAGCACAACGATTTGACTTACTGTTTGCCAGGGGGTGGTTTTTGCAGCAGAAGAGACAATTTCTTTATAAGAACGTCATTCTAAACAAAATACCCTGACTTTTCCTTAGCAAGTTGCTCATCATTCACCATCATTCAAGGATGTGCATAAGGTTGGATCTGTTTTCTGCTCTGCGTACAGCCCGGTGTGTGCAGGCTCCAAATCAGAGCCACTGGAGCCACGAGAGTCTTCACCTGTGCCGGAGGAGTACAAACATCATTAGCATTTAAATCATGTGAATGCTCATCTTCAGTAAAGACTGATATGAGAATGCTGTCCGAGAGATCAATGTCTGCGTTCTTACGGGACTGTGCTTGCTTAATGACGCATGCTGGGTACAGCTTGTACTCTGAATTACAGTCATTAAGATCAGTGATCGGTTTGTGCAAAATTTCGAGATGTGGCACAACTTTACCGCTGGCCACATCGTTTCCCAGCAATGGGTAGCAATGGCCACCCCTTTAATGGGTAGTGCCGAACAAACTGCCATAGGGAAGACACCAGAAATTAACATAGACTTTAGGTGGACGTGGTGCACGGGGCGAGGAGAATACTCCATGCCAATTCCACAAAGTGTGGACTCATAGTCACAAGAAGACAGATCCGAGAAGTTTAGAGTGTTTGCTAAAATCACAGTTTGTGATCCACCTGTGCCTCTCAACATACGCACAGGGCGCTTGTCTGTGCGCCACTCAGCGAGACAAATCCGTCAAGAACAAATGTCTCATGCTAAAAAAACATACTGAAAGGGTAAAGAGAGAGTCCAAATTCCTTTACTGCTCACTACATACAGTAGTGCACTATCTAATACATTCACAATTTTGTAGAGCTGTTCAAATCTACAATTCCAAAATCCAGTGCTCTAGAAATTTCCCAGAAGTCTCATTAGTCTCACTAGATTGGTGATTGCCCCATTGACCACAATGCCTTACATTTGAACAATTTTTCATTTGGAAAAAAACAAATGTATATTATTATAATATTACAAATATATATTATAAATATATATTATTTAAATTTTAGAAATCAAAACAAAACTTCAGAAACCAGAAATAAACGAAAAACTTTTCAAAAAAGAAAATTAAATGAAACATTTAAAAAATCACAACGACAATTAAAAAAGTAAAACAAATATTAAAAAATTCAATTACATTTTAGAAATAAATGTCACAAATAAAGATCACAACAAAAACGTAAAAACAAAAACAAAAAAATAAAATAACATTACATTTTAGAAATCAAAACAAAATTCCAGAAACCAATTTTTTTTTTTTTTTTTGGCAAAACAAATTAAATGAAACATTTCAAAGATTTTAATTTTAAGTCCCATCAATTGTCACACACCTAGGTGTCTGTAATTTGCTCATGGCATTTGACCCATCCCCTGGGGGAGTGGTGAGCTGCAATCATAGCCATTTGGCAGTTTAACTGCCCCAATACAACCCCTTAATGCTGAGTGTGAAGTAGGGAGGCATTAAGTCTCATTTTTAGAGTCTTTGGTATGACTCAGCTTGGATTTGAACCCACAACCTTCCAGTCTCAAAGCAGACACAGTATCCCAAGGCCACTGAGGTGGTGAGTTCTTCATGTTTGTCTCATATGAATTCTAATGTAGTGCATCTTGTGGTGGGTGGGTTTATAAACCAAGACAATCCAACATACAAAACTTCATGGCAGAAACATTTTTAAATGTGAGGTTTGTAGATGATTATGCACTGTTTTTGCTGACCTTGCTGCTTTGCTGAAGGCCTGTTGCTAAGGAGACCTGTGGCTGAGGGAGTGACAAGACACAACACTGATAACATGCGATCTGAGAAGCTGAAACTATGGATAACTCTTGTCCCCAGGTGCAGCTGTGTTTTTTCTTTCCTTTCACCCCTCCTTAAGAGCTGCATCTGAATTGTAAATAAAGGCACTCCCAGATTTTAATAAATAATAAGAGTCCGGAAGGGGGTGCTCAGAAGCGGTTGGGGGACCTCCTCTCCATCTCTCCTTGCAAGTAAAAATAAACCTAACCATTTATGTCTCCCTTCTTTTGCAGAAATAAATGTTTTAGGTTATTTGAATCTAACAGGTTAACTGTCATCCAGAGTGGGGGTAGTGTTAGCGGTTTGTTTAAATTAAATAAGGTATAATAAATTTTTCTGAGTGTCTAATTATTGATGTACGGTGATAAGGCAGCATAGGTTTATCAAGATATGTCTTCTGCTTTATAGATCAAGACCCTTTCCTTTAAAGTCAAATCCATTTGGAGCCATTGATTGAAGCATTTTTTTTAGTTTTATCAATAATTGGCTTGAAGTTTTGACAGCATCTATTGATTTGATTTTTAGTAATAATACCTAAATATGCCACACTGTTTTTAGCTGGGATGTTACAAATTGTTGTAGAAGAACATTCTTTAGTTGGAACAAGTTCATATTTGTTGATATTACGATGTAAACCTGAAGCGTTGGAGAAAACTTGAAGTAACTGAAGAGCTATAGAAATTTGACTACTATCTTTTAGAAAGAGAATGATATCGTCTGCTACCTGGCTGATAAGGAGTTCTCTTCCTTCAACAGAAATGCCTTTTTAAGTTATTTTGAAAAATGTGGTCAGCTAGAATTTGAGTGGCTAATAAATACAGGTAAGGGGAAATTGGGCAGCCCTGTCTGATTCCTTTTATTAAAATCAAATCTAGGTGAGTTTTCATTTTTTAGTTTAATTAGTTTGCTTTATGATATAAAGTTTTCATGGATCTACAAAAAATAACCAGAACCAATTTTATCTAAACGATGGAAAATAAAATGATGGTTTATAGCAGTGTTTCCTAACCCTGGTCCTCAGAGCATATTGTCCTGCATGCTTTCCACTTTTATAATAATTATATATTATAATAATTATATAAACATATATAATTATATAAAAGTAAAAAGTTCAGGTCTTGAATAGTATCCAAAGATATTTCATAATAATGAAAATCCGATCACATGAAGCAATTACTAGAAAGCTAAAATGTTCAGTGGAATCATTCTTGAAGCAAAGAATGTCTCCTTCATACTAGTAGTGTATTGGAGGTGTTATTTCCGTTGTGTCCATAGGGGTCACTACTGATAGGGTATTGTGGTGTTGCTGCGTTGTAAGAGGGCAGAATAAAAAGGAGACTAACAAAACGTGACTGGGTGAACGTCGTATATTACAAGGTGTCAGAAGTGAAATAAATGGAGAAAAAAAATGGAACAGATGAAACTCCGACTTCACTAAGTTTAGAAGGAAATCTAGCGGAAAATTTGAAAGTCTGGATCCAGAGGTTTGAACTTTTCCTTATCGCCAGCGGAATCTGTGAAAAGTCCGACGCTGTGAAAAGAGCCACATTCCTGCACGTGGGTGGCGACGAAGCAATTAAGATATTCAACACGTTTAACTTCGATGAGGACGTCGATGACTACGATGTTTTGAAAGACATGTTCAGGCGACATTGTGAGGCAAGAAAAAATGTGACATATTTGAGACACCTATTCTTCACACGCGCACAAGGACGATCAGAAACTGTCGATGCTCATGTGACTGATTTAAAGAATAAAGCAAGAGACTCACTGATCCGGGATAGAGTCGTGTGTGGAATAATGGATGATCAAGTTAGAGGAAGGCATGGCTAAACAGATAGAAGAAGTTGTGGCTCACTGTGCTGTATGTAACACATACAAGAACAGTAACCCCAAAGAGCCACTTATGCCACATCCAGTTCCCGAGAGAGCATGGGAAAAAATAGGTGTGGATTTGTTTCACTTCAATGATGATGAGTTTTTACTCTGTGTGGATTATTTTTCAAAGTATCCGGAGATTGTCAAGCTGAGGGGAACCTCAAGCAAACAGGTCATCATTGCTCTAAAGTCCATTTTTGCAAGGCATGGCATGCCAGATGAGTTATTCTCAGACAGTGGCAGACAGCTGGTGAGCCACAGTCAAATGGACAGGCAGAGAGAGCTGTTATTATCTTCAAGTTGTATGTCACATAACTTGCATGTGATTGAGTGCCTTAATAAACAAATAAATAATCATGCAATATAATACATTTTTACTAAAAAAAAATCAAAGATAACCTAAAATAATAAATTTTGTTGCACCAATTTTTCACATATTTTTTTAACAAATTTTAAGATCTTTATGACTAAGTATTTCAGTGAAGAAATCTCCTGGAGAATAAGCATCCCCACAATTATCAAATCAAATCAAATCAAACTTTATTTCTCTAGCACTTTTCCTATTAAGCATAACACAAAGTGCTTTACATTAAAATAAAACATTAAAAACAAGCACAACCACAAAAATGTAGAA